>CM060330.1:2758663-2781163 GCA_030674155.1 Stramonita haemastoma
GTACAGTGTGTGGTTGAAGGTAGGTTCTTATAGTCCAGGCTCTGACAGTGATGAATATCACCATTTCACACGCGTAATCACAATACGTGCAACAGCCCAGAGTTTAGGCAATCACTTAGTTGTGGGAGATAATATTGTCACAAGCATTTATCTCAGACACAAGAAATTCATGTTGATTATAAGCATATGTAAAAAAGAAAACAACACCTGTAAACATGTATCACTTATAACAACACAAATCAGTATCACAATCTCAGGCAAACTACTTCTTACCTAAGCTCAACCATTGGGTCAGCAAGCGGATATTTTTTTTGTCAGCGATAGTTTCATTTTTGGCATTTAACTGGAGATGATCACAAATAAGAAGCTATTTGTGCTTGCTGTGGTGTGGTGGTGAATGTATGACCAAATCCTGAAGTAAACGTGGTGTTTCAGCTTTGACCCTGCCTCGGTGTACTGTTTCCTGACTGTCTTCAATCCCTTTGTGATGGGAGCACTGATGATGCTGAAGGTGAGTCGCCAGTGTAAAGCACAAGTTGTCTTCTTTGGGGATTTTTTTTTTAACCATGTCTGAATTTTTTTCCTGTTTCGTCAAATTACAGGGTTAACTGTAATGTGTGTTTTTACTGTATGAAATATAAAAATGAAATGTTGTTCTCCTTAGTTTAGGTATAATGTGACTGCTCTTGAAGCAGCAGGCACCTATGTCCAGCTTTCGCATTTTACCTCAGCAATGCCTTTGTGAAGAGGGATGTTTTGACAATCTCCATATTATGTTGTAAGGCATTGATCTGTGAGAAACTGAAGGGGGCCTCAGTTTTAGTTTTGTAGTTTCTTGTCATCTTAAATGCTATAGAATATAGTTCTCTGCTTTTCTGATGTTTCAGGGTCAGTTGTAAATATTTCTCGTTGCAAGCCAATTTTCATTGTTAACATCCAAACTTGAATGTGCAAAGTTGACATGTCTCAGCTGTGTGGCTCTAGTCTCATTACTTAGCTAGCAGTGATACCAAAGTTAGCTCGGAGTGAGACCCAGTAAGAGCTGCAAGATGCTTGCCTTTGAAAGATTTTTTTTTTTCATTCCTTGGCTAGAGCTCCAAGGTTCATCAATGGTGAGACTTTGTGTATGCAACTGTTTTTTGCCCACCATGAAAGTAGCTGCATTTGGACTTGGGGATGAAGAGATCTGAACAGATGACCTCCAGAATGAGGATCTGCCGTTGTGCTGTAACAGTAACCAAAGGGGAAAGAAAGGCCACTGCTGGGGAATGAAAGTAGGGTTGGGGTTTTTAGTTGGTGGCTTTTTTTTTTTTTTTTATATATGTGTAGTTTTCTTTTGCGTGCACCTGAGGGTAGCAATGCAGGGTACAGCAGGGCTGATAGGCGTGGCCTGTGTACAGCAGGGCTGATAGGGGTGGCCTGTGTACAGCAGGGCTGATAGGGGTGGCCTGTGTACAGCAGGGCTGATAGGGGTGGCCTGTTTCAGGGTACAGCAGTGGCTGATAGGGGTGGCCTGTGTACAGCAGGGCTGATAGGGGTGGCCTGTTTCAGGGTACAGCAGTGGCTGATAGGGGTGGCCTGTTTCAGGGTACAGCAGTGGCTGATAGGGGTGGCCTGTGTACAGCAGGGCTGATAGGGGTGGCCTGTTTCAGGGTACAGCAGTGGCTGATAGGGGTGGCCTGTTTCAGGGTACAGCAGTGGCTGATAGGGGTGGCCTGTGTACAGCAGGGCTGATAGGGGTGGCCTGTGTACAGCAGTGCTGATAGGGGTGGCCTGTGTACAGCAGGGCTGATAGGGGTGGCCTGTTTCAGGGTACAGCAGGGCTGATAGGGGTGGCCTGTTTCAGGGTACAGCAGGGCTGATAGGGGTGGCCTGTTTCAGGGTACAGCAGGGCTGATAGGGGTGGCCTGTTTCAGGGTACAGCAGGGCTGATAGGGGTGGCCTGTTTCAGGGTACAGCAGGGCTGATAGGGGTGGCCTGTGTACAGCAGGGCTGATAGGGGTGGCCTGTGTACAGCAGTGCTGATAGGGGTGGCCTGTTTCAGGGTACAGCAGGGCTGATAGGGGTGGCCTGTTTTAGGGTACAGCAGGGCTGATAGGGGTGGCCTGTGTACAGCAGGGCTGATAGGGGTGGCCTGTTTCAGGGTACAGCAGGGCTGATAGGGGTGGCCTGTGTACAGCAGGGCTGATAGGGGTGGCCTGTTTCAGGGTACAGCAGGGCTGATAGGGGTGGCCTGTGTACAGCAGGGCTGATAGGGGTGGCCTGTTTCAGGGTACAGCAGGGCTGATAGGGGTGGCCTGTTTCAGGGTACAGCAGTGGCTGATAGGGGTGGCCTGTTTCAGGGTACAGCAGGGCTGATAGGGGTGGCCTGTTTCAGGGTACAGCAGGGCTGATAGGGGTGGCCTGTTTTAGGGTACAGCAGGGCTGATAGGGGTGGCCTGTGTACAGCAGGGCTGATAGGGGTGGCCTGTTTCAGGGTACAGCAGGGCTGATAGGGGTGGCCTGTGTACAGCAGGGCTGATAGGGGTGGCCTGTGTACAGCAGGGCTGATAGGGGTGGCCTGTGTACAGCAGGGCTGATAGGCGTGGCCTGTGTACAGCAGGGCTGATAGGGGTGGCCTGTTTCAGGGTACAGCAGGCTGATAGGGGTGGCCTGTGTACAGCAGGGCTGATAGGGGTGGCCTGTGTACAGCAGGGCTGATAGGGGTGGCCTGTGTACAGCAGGGCTGATAGGGGTGGCTGTGTACAGCAGGGCTGATAGGGGTGGCATGTGTACAGCAGGGCTGATAGGGGTGGCTGTGTACAGCAGGGCTGATAGGGGTGGCCTGTGTACAGCAGGGCTGATAGGGGTGGCTGTGTACAGCAGGGCTGATAGGGGTGGCATGTGTACAGCAGGGCTGATAGGGGTGGCATGTGTACAGCAGGGCTGATAGGGGTGGCATGTGTACAGCAGGGCTGATAGGGGTGGCTGTGTACAGCAGGGCTGATAGGGGTGGCCTGTTTCAGGTGGTGCTGCCCTTTGTGGGGGTGAGCTGTGTGCTGAGGGGGATCCAGGTGGTGACGCGGATTCCTCTCCGAGCCCTGATGCTGATTGTGACGCTCATGGCCGACGTCATGGGACTGGTCAGTGTGCTCCCCCATCCCTCTGTCCTCTGTTCTAAAGACAGCCAATCCCTCATTGTAAGGATAGCATATTCTAAATCAAAAAAATGTTTAAAACTACAATGGTCTTTATTACAATCAGATTACAAATGTTTCATCTTAACTTAGAATACATCAGTGCATGTGTACATCCAGCGTCATAAATATTCTTATTTGATTTTTTTTCCCACTTTGACCATTTCTATCCCCCAGATCTTCTAGGTTACTTTTGGTAGTCTGTAACTTGAGAACAATTGAAAGGATGATTTTGGTAGTATGTTTGTATTCTTTATGTGCAAAACTTCTTTTTTTTTTTTTTTAATTAAAGAATGATTTTGAAGTTCATAGAGCGTGCATCAGTACAGGAAGTTTTTTTTTTTTATCAGAGAAGAGACTTACAGTCTTGAGAAGGTTGTTTTTTTCTCACAACTAATCTGACTTAGCCAGGAACACAGAAGAAGAAAGTATGTGGATTTGAGTCATGGTTTTCCCCATCATATTGCTCAAGTGCTTTTGTATCATTGCCAATGGGTGATCGGTGGGATTCTTAAAACGTGTGTATGTATGAAAATAAAAATTGTTCTGATATCCATTTTTGTTTTGTTTTGATTGTGTATGTTTCTATTTTTAATGTGTGGGGTTGGGGGTTTTTTGGGGGTGGGGTGTATTTAATGTTTTGGGGAGATATAATTCTGTTCTCTTTACCTCTTTATGTTGTCATCATGGACTCAGTGTGTATTCTGGGGTGGTGGTTGTTTTTTTTCAGAACTTTTTCTTCCTGGTGCGTGACGAGGGAAGCTGGCTGGAGATTGGGACATCGATCAGTCACTACGTCATCGTCATGTCCATGATCACCTTCGTCATGATCCTCATGGGCCTGTCTCAGGTCCTCACCTCCACCTCCCTCACCGCACGGGCCCCACCCCCCCCACGCCACTAGGCACCGGGGTCAGTCAGTCAGTCAGTCAGTCACTGCTGGGGTGCCCCCTATGGCATTCTGAGGCTGGAGCAGCTTTCTGTCTGTTGCTCAGTATTCAACCGTCCTTGTTTTTTAAAAAAAAAAAAAAATTAAAAAAAAAATTTTAATTAAAAAAAAAAAAAAAAAAAAAAAAAAAAAAAAAAGAACCAGCCCTTGTTTGATCAGACGCTGTTGTGATGATGTTGGGGGTGACTGGTCATCATGATTCGTCACTGTATTTTTAGTTATTAATTTTATTTTTTTTTATTCTTTTATTTCGAGGGTAATGGAATAAGCGCTCCTGTACTTTTTACATCCAGTCCCCGTGTGTTTGCAGTTTTGTAAATCTAATCATCTGTTCCCACCGGCACACAATGGCCTTCTCTTACGAAGAGCAATTTAACATGTGCACAAGATGTTCTGTGTGCGTTTGCACACAGGGCCTTCGGTTTACAGTCTCATTCGAAGGACTTTAGGGGAGAGTGGAGTCAGCACTGATGTTAACTCCAGGGAAAAATCCCTGGAACAGGAATCGAACCTGGGTCGACAAATTGCCATCGCAGTGTTGTGACCACTGGCTATCCGTCCTCCCCCATGTTGTGAGCAAACAGCTATCTGAAGCGCCACGTCTGGAGACATCACTCACTATTTCACTCACAATTTCACAGGAACCTTGCCCAATGCCACACCTGACAGACATGGACAGCCCACCCAGCTTGTGTGTTGCTCAGCAACATTCTTCTTTCCCATGAGATTGTAAGCTGAAGTCCAGCGTGTGAACGCTCACAGATCATCTTGCGCACACGTTAAAACTCGTTCTGCCTTGCGGATGAGTTGGTGGAATGGATGACAAAATTTGCAAAACAGCATGCACATAGGGACTGGATGTAAGAAGGAACATGTATGCTTATTCCATTACCCATGAAATAGTAGTTATAAAAAAAAAAAAAAACCCACTCCAGTATCTTGGCATAAACTGTATTACAAAACATTTCACAAAAAACAAAATAAAATCATAGTTAAAAAAAATAATGGGGGGGGGGGGGGGGGGGGGTAGCAAACTGCCACATTTTAGAGAGGTGATCCTGTGATCCTTGTCAAATACCGCATTTTCAGGCTGGAGTAGCTGGAGAGGAAATAGTGTTCTGCAAGACAGAGATCTGGGCACAGAAATCATGCCGGACACCTCACAAAGGCTGGAGTTGTTTTGTTTGAAGTGTTCCAATATATAAGATGGGTTTACCAGCCTAATGGGGTATTGAGGTTGGTGTCACTCTCAACACTGTGGTCTGCCTGAGGGCAGTCCTGTAAGTTCATGGGAGATGGCATTGTGATGATGGAATACTAGTATAACAGCCCTTACAGGCCATCATAGCTGTCTGAGATCTTGGCATCATTGTTAGGAACAAGGAGATTTTCAGGTGCCAAGACTTTTTATACCATGCACAAAAACAATAGAGGTCTGGGTTCAGCACCAGCTGATCATGATATGTAGTGGGTTTTTCACCTGACATGTCACCTGCATCAAAACCTGCAATACCAGAGGGGTTTTTCACCTGCATCAAAACCTGCAATACCAGAAGGGTTTTTCACCTGCATCAAAACCTGCAATACCAGAGTGGGTTTTTCACCGTACACTTCACCGGCATCAAAACCTGGCCGTACCAGATTTGTGCAAAGGCCATTGTTGCCTAAATTTACTGCCGATCCATGGTTTCATCGTCCATTAGACAAAAAGAAGCGTCATCAGTAGTGAGATCATTGCACTCTTGTAACATGCAGTCTTCATGCCTAGCTCTCTGGTCCAGTAGGGTTGCATAGACCATCACTGCTGTATGCATGTGGAGAGGAAACGGTGCTCAGGGAAATGCTTTGGTATAAAAGAAATGTGTGAACTGTGCTTCTGTTATACTGCTGGATTCATATAGAATAGCAGTTTATGGTGTGCATGCATGTTGCTTCTTCTCTTGCAGGTGAATGCACTGGGATGTTCATTGTGGGAGAAAGTGATGTTGATGAAAAGTGATACTGTACATAGTTCCTGTGTGTGGTCACCTCCAATGTTTTTCTTCCAGTAATCTGAATGGTGGGAGTCAGTAACTAAACATGCTGGTTAGAAGTATTCCTTTGTGTATGTATGCACTCGAATCAGACTGGCTGTAGCTCAAACAAATTGGGCCACATTTTCCCACAAACCATAAAACTACCGGTGGTTCTCATTGAAAGGTATTATTACATTTGATTTACTGACCACAAACCATAAAACTACCGGTGGTTCTCATTGAAAGGTATTATTACATTTGATTTACTGACCACAAACCTACGTTGATTCAGGACAGTTCAATTACATCACAATGAACAAACCTGATACCTATTTTGATCTTCTTTTTTTTTAGTCCTGTGGATGCAAATCAAATTGCCTTTTTAGAAAAAACATGGCTGGTTGACTGGTGTAAATCAGTTGTATTCAAGATCAAAAGAAGTATAAACTGGAGAAACTGATTTTCAAGTTTTCCCTAACTTTGACAAATTTGTTATATTTTTTTTATCATATATCAGTATGAGCAGTTGCTTCATTATTTTGACTGAAAAAAAGTGTGTCTTCTTGGTAATGGTTGCTTATTATTTATTGGATGTGTGGTTTATGTTTTATCATTGTGCCATGTGACAGGTGCATACAGAATCTCTTTACAGCAATGTTGTATACATTCCCTTTATTTTGTGTACTGGGTTTCATGTGTTACCTACAAGCTCTAAAAAAAAAAAAAGATGAACTCTCTTTTTTTTTTTTTGGTTTGTTTTTGGTGAGTGAGATTTTTGTTTTATATGCAAGTATAATTTTGTTAGAAGTGTTTCAGACACGATTCTTTAGCAAAAATGGTTGACTGTGACGTGAATAAAGACATGGAAGACTTTATGTGGTGTTGGTTGTATCAAATATTGGTTGTATCATTTGAAGGTGTTCAGTGTGAATAGATTTGTACACATGCAGAAATCATGATTAATCCTTCAGAAGTCCAGGCCACCATGACACATAGCTACCCCATTTCTCCTGCCCTTTATGTCTCCAGTGTGCGTCGTTTTGGTATGTATGAGGGAATCCATAAAAGTGAAACAATGTCTAACGATGACTGAGAGTAGAACGCTAGCTTTCTAGACACCTCTAGTCTGAACAAACGATCCCTGCCTGATGTCAGATGCATGCCCAATGCTCAAACCACCAGGCCATGCATGAATTCTCTGTAAAAATCCACAGAACATACAGCACTAAAAATACAAATGACCAACGCGACACATATCCAAGAAGCACTCCTCACACCCATGATTATAAACAAATTATTTTATTCAATGCATCAGCTCTTATCAACCATTTGACAGAGAAGAAATCTGAACACACAACACACCCACGTCCTCCAAACATGTTACATTCACACACAACACCCGTGCAGAGCGGAGAGAGAACCTCGGGGTTTTTTAAAAAAGAAAAGGAGAGATCTATGAATTCCATGACAACACATCTGAAAATGTCAAACTTATTTTTTGGGATGAAATAGTTCACCGTCAAAAATAGCAGAAATCAACTGGTTTATTCCAAAAACTTGACAAAAGAATCTACACTCACAGCTGTACACAACACTGATTTAATTCTTGACAACAATGGCATTCACTTGAGTTAAAATAGTTCACATGATCAAGACATCAAATGGCATTTACATTTGAAATGGTGCTTGTTTTTCACACCATTTTGTTATTTGTAATGTCACCAGGTCAGTGTACCACAGATTACGTGAATAACTTTGTATTGCAGACATGCAAAAATACACGGTTCACCTCCACAAAAAAGCGACTCTGCATGCAAACACCAGCCTTACACATGCTTTTTTTTTCCCTTCTTTTTTTCCCCCCCTAATATGCTCATATGTTATCATCATTCATCCAAATCATTTCAGTTTAACATAATATCAGATACAAAAAATCCATTATTACAAGTATTCATCCAACATATCGGCATGTGTGCATTACATCAGATAGAGGCACAGTATGTGCACATTCCACAGGCAAAAATTCCATTCTCGCAAAGCAGCAATAGAATGAGATGCAACAACTATGTAAAGCAGTAATAAGATTATTAACAGCCACATTCTAATCTACTGCTACTATGATTAATCACCAAGCATACATGCAAAACTGATTTTGAAATATCATTTTACTTTTTCCAACACATTAGTTTTCTTCACAATACATACTGATTTGACTATGTAACTTATTCTTTTCAAATTAGATTTGATTAAAGTGAAGTGCAACCATTTGTGCTTTTAAGCCCATCTTCCTTGACATGGCACAATTCTACTGTCACAGTGAAGGCAATGGAAGGTAGAGAATAGGGTTAATGGTTACCCCTACACAAAAGTATATAAAGCATTCGCATTACAGATCATGCAAAATGAGATTTTTAAAATCTGAAAGGTATATTCTCGTGTTGATAATATTATTAACTGAGCATTTTGATCAGGTACTGCAATTCTCAAGCTCCTTTAACAGATAGTGGATTACTTTATCTACACTCCAGTTTTGCATAATTTGTATTCCTAACCAGTAGAATGCAAGTACTGCTACTTGTTATTTAAGTGTATATTCTCTAACACTGCAAGATGCAACCAAGAATGTATACAAGCTGTTCTGTATAACAGTATATACAAGCTTTTCTATACACTTAGTATCTGTCTGTAACAATATCAGCCACATATTCTGGCTTGCAAAATTATGTTAAAATGAGGGTGGAAATAAAGGAACATGCTGAGAGCTTTCTGTGTATCCCAAATGGATGATAACTTCCTTGGTTGCCGAAAAGGAAAAGGAAGATATCTGTCTACATATGTTCAACCACATGGTCACCTAGCAGTGTGTTGGTCAACTTTTCCTCAAATATTTTATTATTCTGACAGATTAACTCATACCTTTTGCTCTCTTCAGTCATGTTCAGTGTGCATAAATTCACATGTCCGTGTAGTCATCTTTTTTTCACCCATCTTTTTGCCCACAAAACCCTGTAAGCTAAATGCAATACTACTGCACTGTGGAAAAAGTCTGACACTCTGAAATCTACTAGCCAAACATGAATTTAAGATTAAAAAAAAAAAAAGTATCATGCAGTGTTTCATGTATGACAATAAAAGACTAAAGGAGGTGTATGGTCTTGGTGGTTTG
This sequence comes from Stramonita haemastoma, assembly GCA_030674155.1. Classification (NCBI taxonomy): domain Eukaryota; kingdom Metazoa; phylum Mollusca; class Gastropoda; order Neogastropoda; family Muricidae; genus Stramonita; species Stramonita haemastoma. The sequence continues at coordinate 2,767,970 of CM060330.1, forward strand.
GTAAGAAGTAGTGAAAGCTCTGATGACAGCAATCAAACATAGGACAAGCCTTTGAAACTGTTAGCTCAGGTCAACTAAACGGTCTTCCAAGCCGTTTGCATGCACAGGCACTGATTTAAAATGTAAATTCCTTTGAGATTCCAGCATCCCTCAAATGGAAGTTGGCTCTTTATAGCAATTAGGATGGCATTCATTCACCTCCTTGTTGAGGAGGCTGATGTGAGAAGCCTGCACTTGGAAAGACGCACTACTGTTTCCACTGTCTGCATTCCAGTTTATTCTCTGATCGCTATGTGAATGTTTGCAAATGACAAACCGGTTATGTAAACCAAGATGCCTCAATGATCTCTGACACACTGTTCACAAAGGACGGAGAGTAGGAGAGGAGATCGGAGGAGTACAGCCCTAAGCCTTGTTGGCTCCAGAGCTCAGAACAGAAGGAAGGTTTCAGACCAGGATGAAGGCAGATGACTGCAGGCAAGAAGCCATCTTCCCCCAGAAGTTCAGGGCCAACAGAAAAGCTTTTCCAGCCACAAATGCTGCTGCCCTCATTCAAGTTAGAAAACAAGTAGAAAGGGAGGAAGTTTGACAGCATCAAGTCACTGAACTTCCATGTGTGTATGTGTATGCTCTGTGTGTGTGAGAGAGAGAGAGAGAGAGAGTGTGTGTGTGTGTGTGTGTTAGTGTGTGTGAGAGTGTGTGTGTGAGAGTGTGTGTGTGAGTACCTGCAAAAGCACTACTGATAAACATTTTCCTGTTTACTATGTATGGCTTGTAACCCACTTGAATTTATCTTTTTTTTGAGAGATTATACAGTATTCATATTAGCAAGAGCAATCAAAACAAATGGTTGCCCTACAACAACTGACAGAATCAGGAGAAGAAAAAAAAAGAGATAAGGGATCAGTAACTGCATACTCTATCTCTCTATCTATCTATCTATCTATCCACCTATCCCTTAGTCTGGCAACCTGTCTTCTCTGCACTGATTTCCATGCTGTATGTTCCAGAGGCCTTGTTCAGGTGTTCTGTTAGGTGTTCTGATCCTGCTAGTCTGTCAATGTCATCTGTGAAGCAGCGGTTTGTGATCACTCTGCCACCAATGCTGACTGATCCTTTATGGTGTTCCAGTGCATCAGCCATGATTCTCTCAAGGAAGATGTTGAAAAGAGTGGGTGTGAGTAGGCAGCCCTGCATTACTCCAACTGTTGTTCAAAACCACTTTCCAATTTTGCTGTTGTAGTACACTGCACTGGTGGCCTTGTTGTACAGCTCTTTGATGACTGATTAAGTTTGCATTGATGCTGTACAAATTCATGGTTGCCCACAAAGCTGCATGCCACACCCTGTTGAATGCCTTCTTAAAATCAATAAATATGTGGTAGAGGTCTTGTTGGTGTTGAAGGTACCACTCACAGAGTATTCTGAGGTTGAACATCTGTTCAGTTGTGCTACGCTCTGCTCTGAAACCTGCTTGTTCCTCAGCAATGATGGTCTCTGCTTGTGGCTTCAGTCTGCTCAATATAAACTTTAACATGACCTTGCTTGGGTGGCATGTAAGGCTGATTGTGCAGTAATTCTGGCACAACAGTGCGCATCTCTATTTTATTTATTTATTCTTTTATATCGAGGATAATGGAATAAGCATTTATGAGCTTTTTTACATCCAGTCTCTACACACAGCAAATCCATCAACAGATGACTAGATCTGGTCTCTATGTAGGCAATGACTGTTCCTATTTCTCTGTTAACCAGCTATAAATGGTGAGATAGACCAGTTAGACAACTGACCTCATCTACTTCACGGAGTCCCTACAGCCGTTGCTCCCTGTGCATCACTGGATGAAGCTGCATAACGGAGAGAGGAAAACTTCTCCACTCTTGTCTCCTAGCTGTTCTGGCTCAAGAAAAACTGGTTTCTGATGCGTCTTTTATCCTATCCAATGTTTTGACTTTTACAATTTGTGAATAAAATACTAGTGGTTTTTCTTCACTCCTTTGCGGATGAATTATTTAGTGTGTGTGTGTGTGTGTTGTATCCTGTAATAAAGCCAACAACAACAAAAAATAATAAATAACTTCAGGTTACAATTTTTCTCACATGGCTTACCTGGGCTTAAAAAAAACCACAAAAAAACCATGACTGAAAGCTAACAATCTCTGTAATTAAGCTATTCCTGTTAACTGTAGCTGAAACCTATCAAATGTTCCAAAATTATACAGGCTGGAAAATCTGACAAATCTCCCAAACACTTTACTGTTTTAGCTTGCGTAGCCCTTCAAACTGCACATATGCATGATGGTGATGAAACTGAAAATGAGCAACATTACACAGGCAGAGCTTCGCCTGACCCCAGTCAACAAGTTATAATGCTGGTATGATCCTTTGCAGGTGAATGCAAAGTATACAGTTTGGGAAGAAGAAAAAAAAAAGGATAAACTCTCGACACACAGTTTTTATCCATCAACATTAAACAAAAACTCTGGACAATGCAAAATGACAACTCTGGTTGAAAATACACAAACTTCGTGGACGAAAATAATTCAAAACACCAAGGGAAAAAAGTACTATGTGAAAAAGTACTATATGAAAAAATGGTACTTTTTGTAAGCAACTTATATGGTTCGTTTTTTTCTCAACTGGAGAAAATTCTAGGCCTAATGGCCAAAAAATTGAGAAAATTAAAAGGAAACATCTTCCTTTCTTTATCGAAAAAAAGCTTGAAAAAAACACTAAAAAAAAGGCTTGTTTCAATAAAAAGCCATAACATTGAATGCAGGTACCATAAATTTTCCATTCATACCAAAGATCTGCACAGCCACACACCCAACAAACAAGTGTACAGAGGGAAAAAAAGTACACCCACTCTCGTCCACACTTCACCAATTTCACAACAATAAAACCATGTAATTTCTATCCAGCAAAGCTTGGCTGACAGAAACAGAGGTAGACAAAGCACTTGAAGCCAACTTGAAAACCCCAAACAACACACTATACAAATCCAGCTTACCGTCCACTGAAAAGTCACTGTTGAACCCTCACCACTCTAGAGCGGTGAAGCTTAGTTCTTTGTTTTGTCGTGAGCTTCTCTCCACTGATGTTCCTGCGTCTCTCTCCTTTGGTCTTCAAACACGACTAAAATTACATCACTTCTGGACTGAAGTATTTGTTACAAGATGACTATACCATCAGCTGGCCTACAAGAGAAATCGGAAAAGCGGATCTGATCCATTATCTTTGCACTAGTTGGTTTTTTTGGTATCCTTTCATGTGTATTTTCTCTGCTGGTCTCTATATTTGTGAGGCTCCACCACATAATAAGTCGGTCGAGTGCACAAGAGGTCAACATTTTTAGATATTGACATGTTATTAATGTACAATAAAGTGGCTATCAAATACAAAAAACAGATAGAAAATCGGACAATTCTGTGCAAAGTTATTACAAATTGAAATGATACACTGCAGGATGTGACAAAATGAGAAACGGGCAAGTTTATTTTCGTAACAAGTTGGCAGAATGAGGGCTTGGGTATTTTCAAAACACATTTAAAAGCAAAAGGAATAAAAATTATGCCTTGATTATTTTATTATAAGGTAGATAAACGGATATTGTTTAATAACCAATCAAAATCTCAAAATTGACAACTTGACCCACAACTGCCTTTAATGGCTCCTAGCGCAAAATTGGGTAATGTGCTAAGCGACTCATTTTGTGGTGGAGCGCCACATTTGTCAGGACTATGCTTTCAAGTGTATTCTCTCTGCTGTTCTCTGTATTGGTCAAAACTATGCTTTCAAGTGTATTCTCTCTGCTGTTCTCTGTATTGGTCAAAACTATGCTTTCAAGTGTGTTTCTCTGCTGTCTCTGTATTGTCAAACTATGCTTTCATGCTTATGTTCTAATCCCGAATCGAACGCAGCTACCTTAGTGGCAGGAAAAATGGCCGCATACACAAATATTTGATTAAGAGTAAATCCTGAAGCTGTAGAGAGGAGCAAAGATATATATATTTATTTATTTGCTCCTTTCTAGAGCTTCAAGGTTACCCGTAATGCCTCTCCTCTCAACAGAAGTCCTGGGCAGTGATGACAATATATATATATATTTTTTTAATCTTTGAAAAACATCAATTTTATGATGAGAATGAAGTTGTAACTGGTTACCTGCACTTGTTTTTCTCCACTATATTTTCTCCATTATATCATTGGTTAAGTGGAGAATAGCATCTCTTTTTGAGATCCAAGTAAAGGCCATTTTTCTTCAACTTCTACTGCCTGTGCCAGTACTGAAAGTGACTGGTAATGTTTGGATTATCATTGAAATCCAGCTGGGATTAGCCTATCAGCTGGGTAGAGACTTTATGATCTCCCTTGCATCCTTTCTTATAAAGGATCCCCAAACATAAGGCACAAAGATTCACTAAGTGCGTATTTTCTTCTATATTCCTTTTTATTTTATTTTTTACATTTTTTTTCAAACATATTTTCTTTCTCTTTCTATTTTCTTCTTTTACTGGCAGCAATGGTAGGCCACAGGAATATTTACCTATTCCTAGGGCTGCAATGGACACTTCTGAATTCTAAAAAGTGTCTTGCCCTTACCTCAGAGGGTTCCCCAAATGCTGCCTTCAAAGACTTATCTTATAGGGGTTTTTTTTGGTTGTTTTTTTCATCTTTGAAAAACCATTTTATAATGAGAATGAAATTGTAACTGGTTACCTGCACTTGTTTTTCTCCACTATATTTTCTCAAGTGAATATATATATATATTTTTTTTCCCAACTTCTCTTGCCTGTGCCTGTGCATGCACTTAAAGTGTATTGCAATGTTTGGGTTATTATCCAGCTAAGACTGACCACTTGGCTGGATACAAACTTTATGACCTCCCTTGCATCCTTTAATAGGATCCCCAAACTTAAGGCACAAAGATTCACTAGGTTCTTATTTTGTCTCATTCATTTTTTTTTTCCAACATATATTCTAAGCATATTTTCTTTCTCTTTTTATCATCGTCTTTTGAGGGCAGCTTCAAAAGGCCACAGGAATATCAAATATTCCTTAGAATGCAATTGACACTTTTAAATTCTGAAATGTGTCTTGCTGTAAGGTAACACAGCAGGTGGAGTTTCAATCACTGCTGGGACCTCTGATGAGGGCTCATCCAGGAGCCGAAACTTGAGTCAGGTCAGGCCAAAGGCATGGTTCTTACTCAGTAATGCCTACAATGCTGCCATTGAAAGACATTATTCCCTAGAATTTATTTATTTATTTTATTTTATTTTTTTTAATCTTTGATAAATCATTTTCAAAATGATTGAGAAGTTGGTACCTACACTTGTCTTTCCTCACTACTTCTTCCTCAATTATATATTATATATATATATATATATATATTGTCATCACTGCCCAGGTAGGTCACAAGGTTGCGCTAGTTTAAGTTGATACATAGAAATGGTTCAAATAAATCAGACATACTATATTACAGCCACAGTGTTTCTCTCAGTAGGCAGATGGCTACACAGGGTTTAGGACATTTCTGGTGGCAGGCGGCCTTAGTCTTGACATTTTCTTCAATCATGTGTGAGTTCTTAGGAGTCCTTGCACAACAAAAACCACTGTCAATGGCCAGGCCCAGTCATAGTGACACAGCACTTCCTCTGGCTGAAAAATCTACATTAAATACATATGTTCCTGGCATGCCAAACTTCACCTTAAATTCCAGCTGAAGAAAGACTTTCAAGGAGAGGATGTTAATCAAAATCCCTTGATCTTCAAGTCTATGTTAGCCACAGTGCAATATCTATGGAAGTTAGTTAACCTTTGCTTTGTAGTTTCTGAAATCTAGGGCATCATTTCCTTTCAAAATGTTGGCTGATGATTAACCCTCTTGCATTCGGATTCTCTGAACACAAACAGCCCCTACATTTCGCATTCCATCACAAAATCAGGTCAGGCACACATGCTGGCTGGCCTTTTCCTCCTTCTTAGTACATACCAGCAGCTATAATTACTTCAAGGCTCTCAGCAGGGTTTCTCCTTCTGGCCTGATTGAGCTTTGACATGTGGTAGCAATTAGTGATTGTCACAGCGTGATGGAAATCTACTGTGTGTAAATCCCAGCAAATCCTGGATCGGGACTGTGGGGGGTGGGGGGGGGTAATTATTCAATCCCGGATTGGGACTAAGAGGGTTAAGTGTGCGCATGTATGAAATAAAGTATGCCCATCATATAAATCCTTATAAAACATGAAAGTCCTGGTCTGATGCTGCACAGGTGTCACTGTTAATGTTTCATTACTCTGTCCTCATGCTGTCCTTGCAGCATTTTTATCAGTGGTATGAATGTGATTTTTCAACCTCTCAACAGAAATGTGTACCAAACTTGTTTTTTACAGCTAATATCACAAGCTTTAATGCTGGTCTACATTGCAGTCTTCACCATTTCAACTCGAATTCTGCAAGAAAAGGAAATAATTTGTAGACTCATTGCAGACTCCAGAAATGCACACAAAAAAGATAAACAAAACACAAAAAAAACCTGGTTGTTATATAAGGCAGACTACTCCTTCCCTTGAGCATTTTCCCTCTATTGGCACCTTGGAAACAACACAAGACAGGCAAACAATAGTACCTCTATCAGCTAATGGACTAGTGCGCTGAAAATGGCCTTGGCCAATTGATACGGATTTTTGTTTCTTTCATATTTGTCACCGATACTTTTGAATCTTCCCCTGAAAGATGTTTGCAGAGAATGAAGAGAAAACACTTAGCTCTCCTTGCTGCACATTAGGACTATGTGGTCTGTAGGAAATCATCTGCAGCTGACAGACAGCATTCAAACATGCAATGGTAGTACGTTACTGATATTCTGATTCTCAAGCTCTGCAAGTCACTATTTGTGAATACATGTTCTCTAAAGATGAGTCTAAGTTAGAAAGTTAGTAATGAAATGGTATGACTTTTTATATATTTTTTTTAACAACAATACAAATTCATGCAATGGGTTTTTTTTTCTCTCTTTTTGTTTTCTTTGTTTTGAACTTGAGCCAAATATGATTCACAGCACTAGACTACACAGCAAGGTTGACATTAAGAATGTAACAGGCCTGGTAGACATTTCAATGGGACTGTGAAAAGAAACTTAGACAGCAAGAACTGCTGACAGACCACAACGCTGGCAGACACAGACAAGAAGAAGGGGAAGATGGAGAAAATACATGACGCAATAAGCAGACAAGAAGAGCCGACTTTTTCCCCATCAGTTGACCATAAAGCATCTGAATTTCTTCCCTAAAGTGACTGAATTTCTTCAGAACCCAATGCCCCTTTGCAGCAATCACTCTCTCACACACATACACTCAGCCTTCCCCAAATGCAGCCATCTTCAACTAGACTGAAAAGCACTCAAAATGTTCCCACGTTTTCCACAGTAAATGACCGCCTCCTTACACTTAGAACAATCAAACAATCACCAAGTTCCAGGCAACATGTTTCAACATCAGAAATAAATGCCATTGTCTTCATAAACAGGACTTGACAACAAAAACTGCCCACCATCCCAAACTAAACAGCGAACATGCCACACAGATAAGCATTCATCCTGTGAAGTTTTTTTTTTTTTTTTTTTTTTAACCATACCCATAAATATTGGTGCATACATACATCAAGCTATTGTTATGTTTTCCTCCTCCTCATCTTCATCAAGTGTGCAGCTGATTCCATAATCAACAACAACATGGTTAAAAGAACACAATGTAAAGTCTGGAATTCATGCTCCCTCACAAACAGAGTCAAATATTTAAACCTTCTGACATCACTTCACAATTGCTGTTGTGATGAACACTGGATATTCATTAGCAATCCTGCAATCGTTATTTCTGTATCATGCTTTTCAGTCTTCTTAGTTTTTCATACTGAACGCTCTGTAAAATTTTCCTTGGCCACAATCGCAACTCTCAAAAACGTGAGGTATATTGCATATTGATGAAAACAAGCACTCTGTTCTCTCAAAACAGTGTTTACAAAATCTCTCAGCATTGACACACTTCATTTGAAATACAAAGAACTGTACAGAAATAGAAAAGTAAAATCTTTCTCACACACACACACCACTGCATCATACAATCATTCATACAATTCTAACAGCATTACACACACATATTTCAGACAATAAATAACAACAAAATGTATTCAAGCTACACACCTTACGTTTTGAAGGGAGCAATAAAATGGATCCCAATATATATGATACTTCAAATTCTGTGACACCTAATACTTCCAGTCCACAGGTGCAGCCAGCCCCAGTCACTGTGGCTGTATTCAAAGACCTTTTTCTGATGACTTACACATACCAACAGTCACTCCACAAGGCATACATACCACCCAGGGGTAAAGATTCTCACTCCACAAGGCATACATACCACCCAGGGTAAAGATTCTCACTCCACAAGGCATACATACCACCCAGGGGTAAAGATTCTCACTCCACAAGGCATACATACCACCCAGGGGTAAAGATTCTCACTCCACAAGGCGTACATACCACCCAGGGGCAAAGATTGTGTCCCAACAAGCATCCTCCACTCTCCTCCCACTGTTCACACAGATCTCTGGTAAGTGTCTGGACAGTCACTTTATCTGGCACATCATCCACAGCAACTAAAAAAAAAACCCAAACAACCCCAAACCAACCTTTGCTATTTTATGTGTGGGTGTCCTGGATACAGACCGCCCTGTATTGCTGACTGGCAACAGACAGCTCTAATTCTTCACCATGTCTGGCAGAGGTTTTGTTCCTTACAAAGCCCAGTGCTCTGTTAGTTCCACACGACTGGAAAAAGAAACAAGGGGAGCCCAACCCTCGCCCTCCTCTCTTAGCTCCTGTGACAGGGTTCATACAGATCTTTGGGAAGAAAATTCAAGGACTTTTCAAGGACTTTCAAGGACCTTACTCTCAATTTTCAAGGACCTCCATCGACAAATAGTGCTTGCATTTTAACAATGTCTACACACTTTACAGCTGAAAAGAAAATATCTATAGCCATTTGGTCCAAATTTTCTTCATAACAAGAATCAATAATTATTTCTACTGCAGTTAACTGGGCTAAATCAAAAACAATCGTTCGCCTAAAGTGTGCACTTAAAACCATTTCAATCTAAGTGATCACCCCATCTGTTCATTCATAATTTCTCTGCATACTGGTTCTCAAAGTCTAAATATGTGTAAAGCTCCCTGTGAGTTACTTTACCAGGAGACTAATAGTTTACAATAGTAAACATTCATCCTCCTGGATAACAGGTTGGAAGGGAGGGGGGTGGGACTGGAGAGGGGGAATAGCTGATGGTATTGCTGTGGGCAGATTTTCACATCACAACACATTGACATGGGTGAAAGTGAAAAAATCTCTCAATCCTGAAAACAAAATATTTTTTGTCCTCTGGACATTCCAAATCCTGTAGAAAAAAAATCAATCCTGAAGCAATTTAAGTATAATTCCACCCTTATATAACTGTATGCACATCCCTGTGTGTCTCTGATGCCCCATCAAGTTTCAGTGTTGCAGGGATAGGAACTGACAGACTCCAAAAATCGTGAAAGGTGGGGGGGGGGGGGGGTCCAGGGGGCATTGCCCCCTGGCGGGGTGAAGGGGCAGAGCCCCTTGTGGGGGTCAGGGGGAAGAGCCCCCTGAAGCTGAAGATTTTCCAACAATTCTAGCCTGTTTAACGGCCTCTCCTTGAACTAATTTCAGTTCTTGATACTAAGCAATTTCTGCCCTGAAATAAGCTCTCCAAGTATGACTTTTTCTGTCATTTCTTCAATCTAAAGGAGGTTCTATTCCCAAGTAATCACATAGCAAAAATGAGTATATTTCTAGACAAATGTGCACTAATGCAGATAGAGGAAGAAAGAGAAAGAAAGGACAGACACACATAGACAGAGAAACAGAGAGAAAGAGATAGGGGGGGGGGGGGGGGGGGAGGGTGGGGTGGGGTGGTGGGGGGGAGGTGGGAAATGAGGTGAAGTAGGGAGTACTGTGAGTGTAAGAGACAGGGAGAGGTTGGAGAAATGAGAGACAGACAGAGATAGAGAGAGACAGAGAGAGAGAGGAGAAGGTGTGTGTGTGTGTGTGTGTGTGTGTGTGTGTGTGTGTGTGTGTGTGTGGGCTGTGTAAGTGTGTGTTGTGTAGTGTATGTGTGTGTGATGTGTGTGTGCGCGAGCGCCGTGAAGTCAGTCATTTACTTCAGAGAGTGTGGTGTGTGTCAGAGAGAGAGAGAGAGAGAGAGAGAGAGAGAGAGAGAGAGAGAGAGAGAGAGAGAGAGAGAAGGAGAGAGAGAGAGAGAAGAGAGAGAGAGAGAGAGAGAGAGAGAGAGAGAGAGAGAGAGAGACTATAGAGAGAGAGAGAGGGGGGGGACTCTCCATGAAAAAGGGGAAGCCGGTGGCCTGCTGACTGTTGTATTTAATTTAATATAACCATTGCTCTCTGACCCCACGTGGAACAGCCAGTAAAAGCCCCCTCTCCCTTTCTGCCTTATATTAGAGCTGCTAGTCCATCCCTATCATGAAATTTGACACCCATTGTTGGTACACATCGTCTTTCAACAGAAAAAGTCGTCTTGTTAGGCCTACCTAGACTTGAATTGCCTTGTGACATAAAGCAAAGGGGAGTAATTACTAACAGGCATGGAAGAGTTAGTTCCCTTGACCTGCTTTCGTAGATTTCTTTTTTCTGCTATTTTTTCTTCTTCTCTTTTTTTAAATTTATAAAAATTCCACGAATTTACAGTCAGTACCATACCTGATCTTACCATGCCAATCTCTCTCTCTTTCTCTTTATCCTTCTTTTTTTCTTTGGTAACAGTAAAATTCAAGGACTTTTCAAGCACCTGGAGGCATATGCCTGATTTTCAAGGACTTTCAAGGCCTTGAAAAGGGGGGTCCAAAATTCAAGGACTTTCAAGGACTTTCAAGGACCGTACGAACCCTGTGTGATGACTTTGCAGTCCAGGGCTGCTGAAACACAAAACAGGTTAGGGGACAAGACGTGTGGTTGCAGACTGGTTCATGGTCTGGGAGCGGACACTGATCGTGAATAGCTGTGTGGACCACAGAGCCCTATCTGAGGCATGTCACAACAGCTAACCCCCCCCCCCCCCCTCCTTCCTCTAAGCAGCTTCTCTAACCCCCTACAACCCTCCCCTCCCTTCCCTTCCCCACACCTCCCCCATCAGACATTCTTCACACACACACACCTCCTCAGGCGACGCCATACAGACAGTGACCGGAAATGTGCTGAAGGTTTCACACACACACACACACACACATACACACACACACAGAGACACACACACACACACACAGGCGCAATGTCATGATCTGTCTTGGAGGAGGAGGAGGAGGAGAGAAGGTCGTAAGCGTGGCAGCAGGGTGGACTGCAGACGATGATCCATCGCAGTGGTGGGGAGGGCCGAGGAGAGTCCCCAGGAACAGGCCCTCTCCCTCTCTCTCCCTCCCCTCACCTCAGCCCTCCCTCCCCCAGGTAAACACACACACCTGTCCCCACGTCCTGGCACTTGAGCACTGGCAGATTCAAGACCCCACCCCACCCCTCCCCCACTCCCTCTCCCTAATGCCCGACTGTGAGCCGTTCGGCGCTAACTACAGGCAGGCAGGCAGGTGTGCAGAGAGCCTGGCGGCACGGCGTGGCTGCTGCGTGGCTGCTGCGTGGTTGGTTCAGTTGGTCCTGGCTGCGGGGAGGGGGTTGATGTAGAAGGCCACGGCGTTGTGATCCGACTTGTCCTCACTGACCAGCATGGCCACCGTCTTCTTCCAGTACGAGAAGCTGATGCGCGAACTCTGTCAGCCAGAGAGAGAGAGAGAGGGGCACACAGAACAGAGCTATATTCCTCATACCTCCAATCATACATTAAAAACAAAGAGATGTAACGAAAGAGAAAACCAATTCTCTTTATTCACATATGCTTGAAAATCATGATGATGCAGTAGAACTCGAGTTGTGAATCGCATTTTCCTAGGGTGCCTAGTAGAATTGCGCGGTGCTGCCGCTACCTACTGACAGCAAGAGGGACATGGAGAGAGCAGTTATTCATTTATTCATTTTACTCTTTTATGTCAGGGATAATGGAATAAGCATTCATGTGCTTTTTTACATCCAGTCCCCGTATGTATGCAGTTCTGTAAATGTCATCTGTTCCCACCGACGCTGAGTGATTAGACACTGTCAGCCTGACAACACAACACAAAAAAACAAATAAAACTTTTTAATAAAAACAAACCTCTGGCTTCAGCCAACACAATACGACTTACACATATTTCATTCAAAGTGATGTTTCCTTACACAAGTGTGTGGTGGTTGAAAACACAAGTTTCTTCTGAATCCCTTTCTAAACTCAAATTCCCCAAAAGACCCCAACATCACACACACACACACACACACACACACACACACACAGGGCAACAACATCAACAACAACAACAAAATCAACATTTTGATATGATAGGAAAACGCGGACACAAAGCGGCGGATGTACTGACCTTCTCAAGCGCACTGCAGTCCTTGTCTTTGTGGAGGTAGTGGTCCTGCCAGAACACCAATAGGTCTCTGAAAGTACACAGAAGACTGTACAAGCAGCCACGTTAACTCATTTCTGGTCAAATTTGCGGACGCCAGTGCTCTTCTGTCTCTCTTATCTGGATCAGTCCTAGACCATGGTCCAGCCCTTACCGAGTTCGTACATTGGTGTGATGAGGCCTATCTGGAGCTAAATGTTTCTAAAACTAAAGATCTTCCTATTGATTTCAGAAGATCGAAGCACACTTCTGAGAATACCATCATCCATAATGAAGAAGTTGAAAACATTTTGAAATACAAATATCTGGGAACTGTTTTTGACCACAAGCTGAATTGGGATGCTAACACTGACGCCATTGTCAAAAAGGGGCAACAACATGTTTTTTCTGAGGAAGCTTAACTCATTTTTTGTCAACAAAAAGATTCTTTCTTTGTTCTACAAGTCTTACATTGAGAGCGTTTTAAGTTTTGCTTTCATTTGCTGGTACAATAACCTTAGCATTAAGAACAAGAATGGTCTTCAGAGAATTGTGAGAATCTGCTCAAAAATCATCGGAGAAGAACAAAGAGATCTCAAGTCGTTTTGTAATCAGCAGCCTGTAC
>CM060330.1:2786163-2833663 GCA_030674155.1 Stramonita haemastoma
TTAGCGCACTTTGAATTGTGTACTCCATAAGATTCAGCGCTATATAAATCCCTTTTTTAAAAATTTTTTTTTTCCTTGGCACATTTCTGTTAGTACAGCAGAAAAAGAAAACGGAAGAGACAACACAAGAAAGCAAAACCAAACAGCCGACACTCCCCCTTTCCCTGCCCCACCACAACGACGACGATGACCCCACACACTGACCTCTGCCCTCGGAGCGGAAGTGCTCCAGGGAGAGGACCAGGCTGCGGATGAACATGTTGGAGTCCACCATGTTGCGGTTGACGGTGTTGGTGAACTTCTCAAACTTGTTGAAGACGGAGGAGGAGGAGGACGAGGAGGAGGGGCGGGAGGCGGAGTGCTCCTTGCTGGGGCCCACAGCGCTCAGCACCGTGTCCAGGTAGCGGAAGGCCTCCCAGTTGAACTTCACCAGCTCCCCCAGCAGGTCAAAGCTGCTCTGCAGGATCTCCTTGTGCCGGATCTCGTGCTCCACGATGTTGCTGGCCACATGCTGCGCAACCACAGACACAACAACATAGATACATTGCATACATCTCAGAATCTACATCTTTTAAATACGTTTACGTTTGGTGTCAAATAAGTCTCGTTCTGGCAATAAAGTTTTTCTGATTCTGATTCACACCACTCAGGACGTGGGGACACAAGAATTGAAGTGATGATGGTTTGTAATGCACACAGAGACAGGGGCTGTATGTACAGACACACAGACAGACATCGCTCAGCACAAGGGGACATTCAGAGCACGCGTAATGACTAATGCCAAGTTTCATGTGGTAGGCATTTCCCTGTCCCCAACACAGTGAAAGACAAATCATTACTTACTGTTTCTTATGAGAGAAAACAGCCCCTGTTTCTGTGTGTCGCCACAAGTGCAGCACTTACCCATTATTTTTTTTTTTCTGTCTGCAAGTGTTTTTGTTTTCTTATTTGAGTGGCTTTTTTCTACAGAATTTTGCCAGGGACAACCGTCTAGTTGCCGTGGGTTCTTTTATGTGCACTAAATAATGATGTGTAACACACAGGACCTCGGTTTATCATCTCATCCAAAAGACTAGCACCCAGACCACCACTCATGGTCTAACGAATGGGGGAAACGTTTTGGGCCCAAACGGGATTCGAGCCACCGCACACTCCGACCCAGACTTTTCGCTTTCTAGGCAAGGCGCATTATCACCTAGACCACCGATCCACCTATACATATATATATTTCTCTCTTTCTCAATTCAACCACCATCCAAGACGGCAGGTGAACAGACAGACACAGAAGTAAAGAAGAAGAGAGGACAAGAGCTGCTCCTCACCTGAAGCAGACCCCGTCGCATGAGGAACACCTGGTCACAGTAGGAGGTGTCCCCTCTCAGGTAACTCTCCACTGCCCTGGCCAGCCAGAACCTGCACACACACGCACACGCATGCACACACATACACACACGCACGCACACACATACACATCGCACGCATGCACGCACCACACACACACGCATCACACACACACACGCACGCACGCACGCACACATGCACACACACACATGCACACACACACACACACACACACACACACACCCACACATCATTACTGTTGGGTCTCTGTTGTTTCATGCTTACTAAGTATCTAAAAATCTACTCCTTTCTAAACACACTGGGACATTCAGGTTATCAGTATCTTCCTACATACCCACTGCAGCACCCTCTTAATCAGTTTCTGCAGCACCCTCTAATCAGTTTCTGCAGCACCCTCTAATCAGTGTATGCAGCACCCTCTAATCAGTGTATGCAGCACCCTCTAATCAGTTTCTGCAGCACCCTCTAATCAGTTTCTGCAGCACCCTCTAATCAGTTTCTGCAGCACCCTCTAATCAGTTTCTGCAGCACCCTCTAATCAGTGTCTTCCTACATACCCACAGGAGCACCCTCTAATCCCCACAATACACCTGAACCACTGTCATCATCATCAGACACTGAGCCCCCCAAAATGTAAAAACAAGTATGTCCAGACTTACACGGAGTTTGAACATCAAGATACACAGGGGAAAAAAAAAAAAAACTTGCATGTTGTGAGATTCCTAGCTTTAGTGCGCAGATAAAATAGTAATGATTAAAAAAAATATATATATATATATATATATATTATATATAAAAATAAAAAAGGGCCAAAGACAGGGAGTGGGGGGGGGGACTGGGCGGAGACACGGCAGCCTTTACCTGGGAGAAGAGAGAAGAGGGATGGGGGTTCAAACCTTACCTGAAAGTGGAGGTGGGGGTTCCTTCTTCATCACCTCCACAATCTTCGACAGCAGCCCCTTGCTGCCCCGACACATCAGCCCTCTGCACACAACATCCACCATAACAACAACACATCAGCGCTCTGCACATAACATCCACCATAACAACGACACATCAGCGCTCTGCACATAACATCCACCATAACAACAACACATCAGCGCTCTGCACATAACATCCACCATAACAACAACACATCAGCACTCTGCACATAACATCCACCATAACAACAACACATCAGCGCTCTGCACACAACATCCACCATAACAACAACAAATCAGCGCTCTGCACATAACATCCACCATAACAACAACACATCAGCGCTCTGCACATAACATCCACCATAACAACAACACATCAGCGCTCTGCACATAACATCCACCATAACAACAACAAATCAGCGCTCTGCACATAACATCCACCATAACAACAACACATCAGCGCTCTGCACATAACATCCACCATAACAACAACACATCAGCGCTCTGCACATAACATCCACCATAACAACAACACATCAGCGCTCTGCACATAACATCCACCATAACAACAACACATCAGCGCTCTGCACATAACATCCACCATAACAACAACACATCAGCGCTCTGCACATAACATCCACCATAACAACAACACATCAGCGCTCTGCACATAACAACAACACATCAGCGCTCTGCACATAACAACAACACATCAGCGCTCTCCACATAACATCCACCATAACAACAACACATCAGCGCTCTGCACATAACATCCACCATAACAACAACACATCAGCGCTCTGCACATAACAACAACACATCAGCGCTCTGCACATAACATCCACCATAACAACAACACATCAGCGCTCTGTACATAACATATACCATAACAAGAACACAAGTGTCAAGTAAAGAAAACACTGTACAACATTATATATACAATCATCGTTACAAGCCATGAACAGAGGTAAAGCCTGGAGCACCCATCATACAGAGCTGACTATTTAATATCAGTCGTACAACAACTCAAAGCAAAACTATCACTAACACATACTCCAGGATGCAACTTAACCCTCTTAATCCCCAACCACGATTGGCCGGGATTGAATAACTGCCCACAGTGAATCCCAAACCAGGATTTGCTGGGATTTACACAGAGTAGATTTCCATCACGCTGTGACCATCACTAATTGCTACTATATGCCAAAGCTCTATCAGGCTTGAGGTAGAAACCCTGCTGAAACCCTGGAAGTGATTATCTATCTATCTATCTATCTATCAGTCTATCTGTCTATCTATGTAGGTATGAACTAAGAAGGGGGAAAACGTGAGCGGGCATGTTCATTTCAGGCTTTCAATGTTGTCTGTTCTGTCAAACATCTAAGAGCTCATCCGTTCATTTATTTTATGTCAACAGTGACAAACTTACATGCAAGAATACTTCATGTTCCCTCACGCTCACACACACACGCACACACATACACACAATCTCATATGATTGTTTTTTTCTATCTATATAAATCTTATAAAAGGCCAAGAAGGAAAGTGGCACGGTGGTTAAGATGTTCATCTGTCCAACAAGTAAACTGTGAGGTTCTGGGTTCAATTTCCAGCCTTGCCCTTTCTTCCCAATTTGACAAGAAAATTGAACTAAATGTCAAGGTCCTTCAAATGAGGCTATAAACTGAGGCCCTGTGTGTAACTGCATGCAGAATATCTTGCGTGCAAGTTACAAACCTGTTTCACCTTTCAGAAGAGTAGGCTATTTAGTGCCAGGAGCAGATGATAATTTTTTTTGAATGCATGCATACAGGTATATATAAATGCATGCATACAGATGTCGTGTTAAGACACCATCCTCGAAGTCAGAATGCAGTTACCTGCATGGTGGAGGAAACAAGTGGTCACATAAACAAAAATCTCACAACTGGTCAACCTTGGGGATCTAGCCATGAAATGAAAAATCTCTTAAACAATTTCTTTTTTAAAACAACAGAGATTTACATAATTCAAGACAGTGCAGTATAAATTCAACTCACTTGTTGATGGCTTCAAGGTTTGGAAGTGCCAACTGCCCAGCATGCACTGAAAACAAAAAAAAAGTGGACATTTTTATATGAAAACAAAATTCACACACCATTATACAGAACAGAATTCATAAACCATAATCATACATAATGAAATTAATACATTGCCATACATAACAGAATTCATACATTATCATACACAGCAAAATTCATACTACATTCTAGTCAACAATTAAAAAAAAAAAAAGAAAAAAAAAAGTATCATAACTATGTAAAGTCTACAGCGTTCTTGTTTTGGATGCCTGATCTGTCTTGCCAACTTTGCACTATGATTTTGAGGGGGGTGGGGTGGGGGGAGGCTTTGTGGGGACTGCAAGCTACATCTGAAAAAGCAAAAATCTCTGAAAATTAGGGGTGGTTCCAGAAAGGGAGCTTCACAAGAAGCCATTATCAGTACATCCATGCACTCACATATTCATGAACACACACACACACACACACACACACACACACACACACACACACACACACACACACACACACACACACACACACACACACACACACATGCTGGCAATTTGACGACCCGGGTTCGAGTCCGGCCGAGGAGATTTTTCTCCTGGAGTTAACATCAGTGCTGACTCCACTCTCCCCAAAAGTCTTTCGGATGAGACTTTAAACCGAGGCCCCGTGTGCGAACGCACGCAGAACATCTTGCGCACACGTTAAATCCTGTTCCGTTTTTCTCAAGACTAGGCCATCGTGTGCCGGTGGGAACAGATGTCATTTACAAAACTGCATACACACGGGGACTGGATGTAAAAAAGCACAAGAGTGCTTATTCCATTATCCTCGATATAAAAGAATAAATCAAATCAAATCAAATCAAATCAAATCAAATAAATCAAACACACACAAACACACACACACACACACACACACACACACACACACACACACACACACACACACACACACACACACACACAATACATGAGTATCAGTCTTCCAGGTTTGTTTTTTTTCTGAACAGCCAGAAACACCAGAGCGAAGAGAAGAGAAAAGACAAGAGGAGGAGAGAAAAGGGGGCTTGGAAGAGGAGAGCAAGAGGACGACATATACAAGGGCTACCCACACTACAGAACAACTCACCATTGATTTTCTTCACTTCGCAGAGTTCGTTCTTGGACAACAGTAAGTGTTTGTAGCTGAAACAAACCAGCACAGCTTTTTGAAATACGGATGTATGTCAGCTCCAACAACAATTACAGAACAATTCAGTGACTGACCGCATCCTTCAGATAACCTTGAAATCTGTCACACCCCTCAGCAGTTGATGAGTTTTACACACTGAGCTGACACCTATGAGATCATCCCACCCAAATGCTCTTCTTCACTTTTTCTCTTTTACTCTCTGTCTTCTGAATAATGGGAACAACATTATCCTTGTATGCAGAATAGCTATACAAACTCGTTCAAATTCTTTGGTTGTTTCCATGTAAGCTATCAAAATGAAATAAAGCAAGCACCATTACCCCCCCCCCCCCCCCCCAACCTACACACACAACACACTTGCATGCATGCACTCAGGCAGGCCCGCATGCATACACAAACACACCCACATGAACACACACACACAATCACACACACACTCACTCACACAACACACCTATGCAAACACACATGAGTACAATGCACAAACGCACACAAGTACACTGGTCTATGCCCCCTTTCTCTCCCTCCCTTGCATACAAGAAACTGACAAACATGCACACCTTCCCTCCTTCTTCTTTCTTTCTCCTTCATTTCATTCATTTATTTTTTCACTTTTACTTATACAAATCTCACCCCCTCCCCTCACCACCACCCCCTCCCCGAAAAAACCCCAACCCACACAAGCACAAACACCACACATACATGCAAAGAAGAAAAAATAAAATCTCAGTCAAGGTCATACACACACACACACACATACACACACACACACACACACACACACACACACACACACACACACACACACACACCTACCTACACACTCACACACACCTACACCCACCCACCCATCCCACACACACACACACCCCTACAAACCCCCACACAAACCAACCGCCGCCCACTCACTCGGAGTGATCACAGAAGCTATGCACAAGGCGCAGGAACTGAATCTTCAGGGCCACCTCAGGACTGCACTCACACGACGCGTTGTGCCCCCGCAACCGGTGCCGACTGTGGTGACGTACACTGCTGGCAAACCCAATGAAGGTGTCAGAGGTCACCTGTCTTCACTTTTCTCTAGCAATCTGTATGAAGGTGTCAGTGTGTGTATGTGTGTGTGTGTCTAGTCTGTGTGTCTACGTGTGTGTCAGTATGTGTCTGTGTGTGTGTACATGTGAACATTAACACAAGTATGCATATTTGTGCAAAATTTAGATGTTCATTAAAAACTTTTATGTGCCCACCATTTTTTCCCTGACCAGACATTAAAACAAAAAAGAAGCAAGAAAACAAAAGAAAAACCCTTTACTTTTCTTTTTGACCCCATGACAAAATCAAACTGCCTAAAGAGTGAGAGTGGAAAACAGTGATGTTAGACTGAGTCTGTACAATACACATCCCCTATGCATTCGCCTTTTCTATCTTGATTTCTACACCACACAACTCACCAGCTTTTCTTCTCCCTCACTCCCAAATTGAAAAACAAGCTTCCAACATAGCCGCCACTGTAGTCTAGTGGTTAGGGCGTTGGACTCGTAATCTAAAGGTTGCGGGTTCGATCCCAGCTTTCTGCTATGGTGTTGTGCCTTGGAAAAGGCACTTTACGGCTATTTTCTCACCCCACCCAGGTGTAAAAGGGGTACCAACCTTGTGTTGGGAGTTAACCCTGTGATAGACTGGCGTCCTATCCAGGGGGGAGTCTATGACTCTCAGTCGCTTAACACCACAGAAACCGGGATAAGCACCGGCCTGATGAGCCCTAGGCTCGGGACAAACTTTAACTTCCAACATAATTATGTTGCAATAATTTTAATCGCGCTATGCATTTTACACAGTGCTTGACCAGCATTTGAAAGATTAAATTGGTTTTGAAACAGTAACTGGTGAATCACATAGACTTAAAGCTATGAACCAATCGAAACACAAATGACTAAAATCCATACTAATGGTAATATGAAATCGAAGTATTAGAGAAGACAGGAAAGTAATACTTACAGCTGATATTTCCATATGAACTGATCAAACAAATCACTGAGACCTGGCGCTAGCTTTAAGTCAGCCAACTTCCGCTGAACCTGAACACACAAAAAACACTGGCATCAACAGAAAAGTGTCTACACATGCAAACAACTCGCACATATCCACCCAACACAGATATATATGCACTCGCATTTGCATGTGCACCCAAACAACACACCCACTGTACCCACACACATGCACGCCCAAGCACACACACACGCACATGCACACACACACGTACGCACACACAAGCGCGCGCACACACGCATACACACACACAAACACACACACACACAGAGTCAATATCTTTGCCTCACACAAAGAGCATAGATTTGAAACAATACAAAATGAGAGAAAAAGTCAACAACAAGATGAAACATATTCCCCAAGCCTAACTATCCCCACCCTTAATTCTCCGGACACTGCTGGGATCCAAGGAATTGAAGTTGAACAGTCCTAACCACATGGCTATAGCGTCCATCCAAAGCACATTTCAGTTCACCATAAAGTCTACATGCAAACAGTTTTTAATGTTGCTGAATTAATGTTGCACCAGAAGTATATCTTTTCATCAGCCACACTAAACATATATTTAATTTACACACAACAGTTTGCAGTCTACACTTTTTTTAAGAGGTGGGCAGAAAAATTAAAGTCTTGTCATTCCCAATCTTCTTTGGTTACAGTGAGAAGAGTAAGGCAGAGGAATTAAACCCTTCTAATTCCCTATCTTCTCAGGTTACAGTAAGAAGAGTAAGGCAGAGGAATTAAACCCTTCGAATTCCCTATCTTCTCAGGTTACAGTGACAAGAACAAGGAAGAAGAATCGAAACCTCGTAATTCCCTACTGTTTTTTGGTTGCAGTCTAATTCCCTACTGTTTTTGGTTGCAGTCTAATTCCCTGCAGTTTTTTTGGGTTGCAGTCTAATTCCCTACAGTTTGGATGCAAGTCTCAAGAAAAACAACCAAGCAGAAGTAGAAGGACAAAGCACGGAGGGGAAAAGCGGAAGGAAGGAAGGAAGGAAGGAAGGAAAAAGGAAGGGAAGGAAGGAAAGGAAAGGAAGGAAGGAAGGAAGGAAGGAAGGGAAGAAAGGAAGGAGGAAGGGAAGGGAAGGGAAGGAAGGAAGGGGAAGAGGAAGGGGAAGGGAAGGGAAAGGGAAGGGAAGGGAAGGGAAGGAAAGGAAAGGAAAGGAAGGAAGGAAGGAAGAGGAAGGAAGGGAAGAAGGAAGGAAGGAAGGAAGGAAGAGAAAGGAAGAAGGAAAGGAAGGAAGAGGAAAGGAAGAAGGAAGGAAGGAAGGGAAAAGGAAGGGAAGGGAAGGAAGGAAGGGAAGGGAAGAGGGAAGGAAGGGAAGGGAAGGAAGGAAGGAAGGAAGGAAGTGAAGGGAAGAAGGAAGGAAGGAAGAGGAAGGAAGGAAGGAAAAGGAAGGAAGGAAGGAAAAGAAGGAAGGAAGGAAGGAAGGAAGGGAAGAAGGAGAAGGAAAAGGAAAGGAGAAGGAGAAGGAAAGGGAAGGAAGGAAGGAAGGAAGGAAGGAAGGAAGGAAGGAAGGAAAGGAAGGAAGGAAGGAAGGAAGGAAGGAAGGAAGGAAGGAAGGAAGGAAGGAAGAAGGAAAGGAAAGGAAAGGAAAAGGAAGGAAGGAAGGAAAAGAAAGGAGAAGGAAAAGGAAAGGAAGGAAGGGAAAAAGAAAGGAAGGCAGGCAGGTAGGCAGGAAGGAAGGAAAGAAGGAAGGAAAAGGAAGGAAGGAAGGAAGGAAGGAAAAAAGGAAGGAAGGCAGGCAGGAAGGAAGGAGGGGTGGCGCTGACCTTTTTCCGGTGCTTGCCCAGCAGGAAGAGGCCGAGGACGTAGACGACCTCCACGCGGTGCACCAGCTCCTCGGTGATCTTCAGCCCCTGCTGCTGCACCAACGCTCCCCCCTCAGAACACGGCTCTGAAATACCTTACACCACAAACCACAGTCAGCCCCTGCTGCTGCTGCTGCTGCTGCACCAACACTCCCCCCTCAGAACATGGCTCTGAAATACCTGACACCACAAACCACAGTCAGCCGCCAGCCACTGTAGTCTAATGATTAGGGCGTTGGACTCGTAACTTAAAGGTTGCGGGTTCGATCCCGGCTTTCGGCTATGGTGTTGTGCCCTTGAAAAAGGCACTTAACGGCTATTTTCTCACCCTACCCAGGTGTAAAAGGGGTACCAACCTTGCATTGGGGGTTAGCCCTGCGATAGACTGGCGTCCTATCCAGGGGGAGTCTATGACTCTCAGTCGCTTAGCGCCACAGAAACCGGGTTAAGCACCGGCCTGATGAGCCTTAGGTTCGGACAGACTTTAACTTTTTAACATTTAACAAAGCACAGTCATGCCTCAGGTATTAATTAACCCTCTTAGTCCCCAACCGGGATTTGTTGGGATTGAATAATTCCCCCCCCCCCCGAATCCTGAACCGGGATTGAATAATTGCCCCCCCCTTGGGAATCCTAAACTGGGATTTGCCAGGATTGAATAATTGCCCCTCCCTGAATCCTGACCCGGGATTTGCCAGGATGAATAATATATGTAGTGTGTGTGTGTTATGTATAAGTTGTGTGTGTGTGGTGTGTGTGTGTGTGTGTGTGTGTGTGTGTGTGTGTGTGTGTGTGTGTGTGTGTGGTGTGTATGCATGCGTTATATATAAGTGTGTGTGTGTGGTATGTATAAGTGTGTATATATATGTATGTATATGTGTGCATGTGTGCGTGCATGCGTGCATGTGTGCGTGCATGCATGCATTGTACAGTTCTAACATTAAAGTATTAAAGGCACAGCCCTCACCTGGTTTACTTCGTACCTGACAGACTGAGTCCATACAGTTGAAGTAAACAAGATTCAATCAGCGCCTGCCATACTGGAATGCGGTGTCCTTCAGGGATCAGTTCTGGGCCTTCTTCTTTTTACCCTCTATACTGCTCCACTGTCACATGTAATAGACCGCTATCATATCAATTATCACTTTTATGCCGATGACTCTAAGATTCAAAGCAGTGATACACCTGAAAATCTGCCATCTCTCTTGACAAATATGACCAACTGCCTTCAAGATATCCAACACTGGATGATACAAAACAAGTTACAACTAAATGCAGATAAAACCGAAGCCATGCTCGTAGGCACCAAACACAAACTCTCCTCCATTTCAACAACTTCAATAGAATTCGGTAACACGTCAGTTCCACTATCCACTTCTGTGAAGTATCTAGGGGTCGTTGTTGACAACACACTCTCCATGCAAAAATTCATTACCCAGACCTGTCAGTCATGTTACTATCAATTACAGCGCATTAGTGCAATTCGAAAGTACCTGTCCACTGATGCAACATCCAAACTTGTCACTTCTCTTATTCTTTCACGTCTGGACTATTGCAATTCTCTTTTAGCTGGTCTGCCAGCATCATCTATCCACTCCCTCCAACGTATACAAAACCCTGCAGCTCGTCTAGTCCTCAGAAAGAAAAAATCTGAGCACATTACCCCTCTCTTGCAATCTCTCCACTGGCTGCCCGTACCACAGAGAGTAATCTACAAGATCAATACCCTCTGTTACAAATATCTCCACAAAACTGCACCCTCCTACCTCTGTGAATGTCTTCACTTGTACACACCTCGCTCCCTCCGCTCAGCCGCAGATACTTTGTCCTTAAGAATACCTAGATTCAATCTATCTACTGTTGGCCGCCGCTCTTTCTCTGTTTCTGGTCCATTGATCTGGAACGATCTTCCTCTCTCCCTCTGGCAAAAGCCTACTTATGACACTTTTAAATCCAACCTCAAGACATATTTATTTCAAACCTAAGAATTTTTTTTTTTTTTTTTTCATCTCTTGTCCGCCCCCGCCTTCGACATCTACCTGCCAAAGTGTATAGCCTTCGTGCGTGTGTGTGTGTGTGTGTGTGTGTGTGTGTGTGTGTGTGTGTGTGTGTGTGTGTGTGTGTGTGTGTGTGTAAGTGTGTGTGTGTGTGTGTGGCGCATGTGTGTGCGCCTGCGTGTGTTGAGTACGTTCGGATTTGCTAGGACCATAGATTGCTATTGATTGCTTGTGTGATGTATAGGTCGAATGCAAGCGCTTTGATTTGTTTTACAAGATATAGCGCTATATAAGTTCCATGTATTATTATTATTATTATTATTAACATGAAGGCATTTTTGCACCAAAATTCCAAATAAAACTCACTTTTTCAGACAAAACATGACAAAAGTATGACAAGCTTTATAACATAACAATGAACACATGACGGCACCGATTCAATGATTTTTTTTTTTTTAAGTCCCCTACAGTGATAAAAAGCCGCCGCTGTAGTCTAGTGGTTAGGGCGTTGGACTCGAAATCTAAAGGTTGCGGGTTCGATCCCAGCATTCCGCTATGGCATTGTGCCCTTGGAAAAGACACTTTACGGCTATTTTCTCACCCCACCCAGGTGTAAAAGGGGTACCAACCTTGTGTTGGGGGTTAACCCTGCGATAGACTGGCGTCCTATCCAGGGGGGAGTCTATGACTCTCAGTCGCTTAACGCCACAGAAACCGGGTTAAGCACCGGCCTGATGAGCCTTAGGCTCGGGACAGACTTTAACTTTTTAACTTTTAACAAAGCACAGTCATCCCTCAGGTATTAATTAACCCTCTTAGTCCCCAACTGGAATTTGCTGGGATTTAATTATTCCCCCCCCCCCCCCGGGAATCCTAAACTGGGATTTGCCGGGATTGAATAATTGCCCCTCCCTGAATCCCGACCCGGGATTTGCCAGGATTGAATAATATATGTAGTGTGTGAGTGTTATGTGTAAGTGTGTGTGTGTGTGTGTGTGCGTGTGTCGTGTGCGTGTGTGTGTGTATGCATTATATATAAGTGTGTGTGTGTAGTATGTATAAGTGTGTATATATATGTATGTACATGTATGTATGTGTGCGTGCGTGCGTGCATGTGTGTGTGCATGCATGCATTGTACAGTTCTAACATGATGGCATTCTTGCACCAAAATTCCAAATAAAACTCACTTTTTCGGACAAAACATGACAAAAGTATGATAAGCTTTATAACATAACAATGAACACAAGACGGCACCAATTCAATGATTTTTTTTTTAAAAGCCCCCTACAGTGATAAAAAGAGGGAGACTGCTCCCCATCCAATCGCCCCTCCTTCCAACCTACACACCAGAAGAAAAAGATAAAAGGGGATATTTTGTTGTCTGTTTACGTTGTGATGATGTCCTGCAATACGTGCACCATTATGCCCCCTGCATCACACGGCTCAGTTAAACTCACTGTCGGTCATACCTCAGGAGAGCCTAGGCAACAATAAGTCCTTTCCCACTTAGGGCCCATTTCATCTTTAAAACCAACAACACCAGCAACCAACCCTTGTGGGTACACACTCATCTGTCAGTGAGTGAGTGAGTGAGTGAGTGAACGAGTGAGCGAGCGAGTGAAGAGAGTGCGAGTGTGTGACTTCAACTAGGTGTGTCTGTGTCATCCACATCAACAGCCTCAGCTGGCCTATTCTTCCACAAGAGTGGTTAGGGTTTTCATGTGTGCACGATATTATGCCCCTGTTTGTGCACAGGAACCTCAGTTTATAATCTGATCCAGAGAGCCTGCAGGCAGGGGAATGGAATGAGACCCCATGTCAACTCCAGCAGAAAAACCTCCTCAGACTAAGGCCTGGGCAGAGTCTCAAACCTGCACCCTCAGTTACCACCAAATCATGAGCTCGGCATTCTACCCACTGGTCCCCCCGACAGGACCAGGGACACGCTCAGAAGGAAAGTGAAAAATTCTGGACACAGAGGTCATCAGTGTTTACTTCCAATGAAGAGGATGAATGTGACCAGGTCACAGCGCACACACCCAACATCACTCAGTCAAGAGTGAGCACTATATTTAGTGTGCCCCTTCCTTTCACCTAGTCCAAGTGGGGTCAGTTCCGGCTATAACTAGCACCAGCTGGCCCCATCTGGGCTGGGATGGATTCATAAGCTCTGAGAGGAGCTGCAAGTGGGGGAAACTGACTGACAGCTGTGAGGTACAGACATATATACCTCCAACAAAGTCCTCCAAGTCGTCGCGATCTTGCTGGTCGAACACTTCGTCTGCCATCTGGTTGTCTATCCACTCCATCCAGCAGTCCAGCTCACTGACCATCCCCCGGAACCGTGGAGTGTCTGCACAAACAACTTTTATTCTTTTTTTTTTTTTTTTTTGTTTCTTTTATATCGAGAATAATGGAATAAGCACTTGTGTGCTTTTTTACATCCAGTGCCCGTGTGTATGTTTTGTAAAGCTTGTCATCTGTTCCCACCAGCAGACAATGGCCTACTCTTACGAAAATTCATTATAGTATGTAGCAGTCAGAACACACATATGCTAAAACAGATAAGGCTGGGCCTACAGCACACAAAAACAAGCTGATGACCATAGTCTATCAATGTCCAACTATCAGTTCATCAAACTGAACACGAAAAATCAAATGAATCATGAATTTTTTTATTTTAAAGTTTTGATGTCCACAATCGTCACATGAACACAATGAGCATGAAGTATACACACACTATGAAATAGCCCTGCCATTTGCAGGGAAACAGTCATACTTATAGTCAATATGGCAAAGTCATCTGCATGACCATAAAAATGTCAACTTAAAAAACCACTTCAAGCCACAGCAAAATGATAAAACGCATTTCTTTGAATACATATCAACACTAGTACAGAAATTACTAAAACCTGTGATCTCAAATCAACAAGTGTTGATAAGCTCAGATCAGGACAATGTATACCGTGTGTGTGGGTACATGCATGTGCATGTTTGTCTCTGTCTATCTGTGTCTATGAATCAGATACAAACATTTTACAAAAGTTCATCATTTGCATTTCAAGGCTTTTTTAAAAACACTTCTAGCATCAACAGTGCCAAGGAATACCAATTTAAAAACTGAATACTTTTCACATTCAAGCAGTCAATAAATGTAGGTGTCATGAAAATCAATGAGGACAAGTCGTGTAATAAGTTGACAGAAAATGGCCAAAATTATTTACTTACATTCTTTGCAGATAGCAATTTTTACCAGTCGTGGTAACAATTCAGGAATACCCAGCAGTAACTCTGCAAAATACATTGACATATTGGCATAGTGTGCTAAGTGACAAAGAAAGAAAAACAGTGTTTTTAAGCCACAACTGCTGAGGATGGCAATAATAAAGTGAGACATCCCAAACTGGATTGAAGATTACTATGGTAGTGCGAGACAATTTTCTGCCACAAATTTTTACCATAATGATGAAAAACATAACTACAACCTCCCCCTCCTCCCTCCCACCCCCACACACATAACATAAGCAGACACCAATACAGCAGGGGCAAGCATCAAGCTACAGCTTATTTTAAGCCCCTCTCCATGGTGAATTTACACTGTTGCCGATGCAGACAAAGTGATCTTCACATGTACACATACATACCTTTTCACACATACAACTAAAACTACACATTCTCTAGCCATTATTTTCACTGAAGACTAACCCAATAAAGACAGAAAAAAGGAGGGGGGGGGGGGGGGGGGGGGGGCTTGTATACAGATGTTAAGTCTGTAAAATATTTCCAAACAAGTGACTGGCAAGAATTTCTTGTGTCAAATTAACGAAAGCAAAGAGTGAACTTACCTTGATTTATATCCCTTAGATTAACGAAGCCTTTACTCCTCTTCTGTTTATTTTGGGCAAATACTGGAAACAAAAAGCAAAGAGGATTAAAAGAAACTGTATTATTAACAGTTTGGTGTATACATGCTTCATATTTACAAAATTACTGTCTCCAATGGTCAGTGACAACATGTGGAACTATAGCACTACCTTTGGAGTGAGCAAACATTTAGATGTATATGCTTAATCATGCAAAATTACTATGTTCCATGAAACAATGTGGAACTATGCTATAACACTACCTTTGGATTAGAATGAGAATTTGTGACCCAGTACATAAATGAAACCAAGGAGAACAGTCAACAGAACAAATATACAGCATTTCTGAATGGTGCACTGCATTTTCAATATGCCTTTTCTTGAAAAGATTCATGTTATGAAACTGGGTACGTCTCAATGAAATTCGAAAGATTTATGGCAAGTCTTTTTTGTAAATCTGCATATTACTGTGAATGACAACTCAAAAGAAGTACTAGGTGTTACAGAAAAAGGTAAAAAGGTCAAGGTGTCCCATAACCTAAGCAGTTGAAGGGGAGCAAAGTGTCAGAGACCTCAGCTTCTCTAGGGGCCAGTATGTTGAGGGCGGCACCCATCTCCTCTCCCTCGCTGCTTTACCTTCCCTGACCCTAAAGAGGGCAGGTACCCATTTACAGCTGGGTAAACTGGGGGGACTGTACTGAGGCCAAGGCACGCAAATGGTCACCCATCCAACTGGTAACCACGCTCAACGCTGCTTAGCTTGACTGGGGGAAAGTGAGCGCTCTGACCTCTGAGCTATCCCACCCCCACACCTGTAGGTGTTACAGTAGAGTAGGGAAATGTGCAGCCGCCGCTGTAGTCTAGTGGTTAGGGTGTTGGACTCATAATCTAAAGGTTGCGGGTTCGATCCCAGCTTTCGGCTATGGCGTTGTGCTCTTGGAAAAGGCACTTTACGGCTATTTTCCCACCCCACCCAGGTGTAAAAGGGGTACCAACCTTCTGTTGGGGGTTAACCCTGCGATAGACTGGCGTCCTATCCAGGGGGGAGACTATGACTCTCAGTCGCTTAACGCCACAGAAACCGGGATAAGCCCCGGCCTGATGAGCCTTAGGCTCGGGACAGACAGACAGACAGACAGAGGGAAATGTGCACACCTCCTCCACCTCACCCTTTTCTGAACCACTTTTCACAAATGTAACAAACATGTTCACATTTGTCAGACAGACTGATGGAGGAAGAGGGGGGGCAAGATCAGCAGTAATATAAAACACTCACATGAAGATTTATTTTCGTAGATGTCAAGGTCAGAGATAGCCACAGCAAGAATCCGACAGAAATTGGCGAGCTGGGTGTCCTCTAAGCAACATATTAACGTTTGCAGATTGTCTGAAACATAAACACCATTTCTCTTACTTGTCCTCTAAGCAACATATTAACGTTTGCAGATTGTCTGAAACATAAACACCATTTCTCTTTACTTGTCCTCTAAGCAACATATTAACGTTTGCAGATTGTCTGAAACATCAACACCATTTCTCTTACTTGTCCTCTAAGCAACATATTAACGTTTGCAGATTGTCTGAAACATAAACACCATTTCTCTTACTTGTCCTCTAAGCAACATATTAACGTTTGCAGATTGTCTGAAACATAAACACCATTTCTCTTACTTGTCCTCTAAGCAACATATTAACGTTTACAGATTGTCTGAAACATAAACACCATTTCTCTTACTTGTCCTCTAAGCAACATATTAACGTTTGCAGATTGTCTGAAACATCAACACCATTTCTCTTACTTGTCCTCTAAGCAACATATTAACGTTTGCAGATTGTCTGAAACATCAACACCATTTCTCTTACTTGTCCTCTAAGCAACATATTAACGTTTGCAGATTGTCTGAAACATCAACACCATTTCTCTTACTTGTCCTCTAAGCAACATATTAACGTTTGCAGATTGTCTGAAACATCAACACCATTTCTCTTACTTGTCCTCTAAGCAACATATTAACGTTTGCAGATTGTCTGAAACATCAACACCATTTCTCTTACTTGTCCTCTAAGCAACATATTAACGTTTGCAGATTGTCTGAAACATCAACACCATTTCTCTTACTTGTCCTCTAAGCAACATATTAACGTTTGCAGATTGTCTGAAACATCAACACCATTTCTCTTACTTGTCCTCTAAGCAACATATTAACGTTTGCAGATTGTCTGAAACATCAACACCATTTCTCTTACTTGTCCTCTAAGCAACATATTAACGTTTGCAGATTGTCTGAAACATCAACACCATTTCTCTTACTTGTCCTCTAAGCAACATATTAACGTTTGCAGATTGTCTGAAACATCAACACCATTTCTCTTACTTGTCCTCTAAGCAACATATTAACGTTTGCAGATTGTCTGAAACATCAACACCATTTCTCTTACTTGTCCTCTAAGCAACATATTAACGTTTGCAGATTGTCTGAAACATCAACACCATTTCTCTTACTTGTCCTCTAAGCAACATATTAACGTTTGCAGATTGTCTGAAACATAAACACCATTTCTCTTACTTTGGTTTTTCTTCTCTAGAATATATACTACAAAAAAGACAACATCTGACTTTAAAAGAAAACATCAAAACATCCATACCACAACATAAATCTACATCACAGAAGTAGCAGTTTCCTAAGTGTCCAAAAATCTACATATACTGAAATAAAACACACACACAAAATGCTTCAGAATGGATTTTTTAATGCCTATCACCCTGCAAAACATATATCTGACAAAACCTTTTTAGGAAGAGATGGCAATCATTTGTTTTGATTCTGTCATACAGCTACTGTCTCCCTCCCAGAAAACCAAATGAGGGAATTTGAAGTAAGCAAGTGTGTGCATGCGTGAGTACGTGAATGCATGCGCACGTGTAAGTGTGTGTGTGTGTTTTGTATCTCTGTGTGTGTGTGTATATCTCTGTGTGTGCGTGTGTGCGTGTGTGTGTAAACATGTTAAGCACCACCTCAGTCATGCATGAGGGCGGTCCAAAGGACTCACGTATTCTGTGGAGGTCGAGGACGTCTTTGCGGGACTGGAGCATGTCCTCGATGAGTTGACAGGCACTGATGTAGGTCTTCTTGTGGGCCAGCAGGGTGAACACGTAGTTCAGGATGTCGTCACACTCCAGCAGCTTCCCCGCCACATGCTCCCCCATGCGCTGCACAACCATACAGGTAAAAACAGGTAAAGGTGTCCCCTAACCTGTAGGGTCGTAGGGGAGCCAGGCGTCAGAAACCTCAGTTTCTCTAGGGGCCAGCATATTGAGAGTGGCGCCCATCTCCTCTCCTTTACCTTCCCTGACCCAAAAGAGAGCTGGTACCCATTGACAGCTGGGTGAACTGGGGGACTGTACTGAAGCCAAGGCGCGCAAACGGTCACCCATCCAACTGGTAACCACGCTCGACGCTGCTTAACTTGACTAGGGGAAAGCGAGCGCTCTGACCACTTAGCTATCCCGCCCCATTCTTTCAATACATGGCTATTCAACATGCAGCAATATTCTCGAGGTTCACTCGTGTTTCACTTGGGCAGATTTTTATTTGTGAAAGATAAGCTTCTTCAAAAATGAACTTCAAACTGCAAACAAACAACAGCAAACAAAAATGAACGCAGTTATTTCAGAGAACATAAGCATAACTTTTTATGACTGCGTTCACTCATGAAGACATGTGCCCAACCATGCTTGGATATGTATACATGCAAACACACATTTTGTACTTCACTTGCATCATCATACAAACTCACATCACTCCCATTTCCTCTCCACCTCTCCCACCCCCTTTAAAACCTAACATTCGCATCTATAGATAGACAGATAGACAGAATGATAGATAGATAGATAGATAGATAGATAGATAGATAGATAGATAGATAGATAGATAGATAGATAGATAGATAGATAGACACTTAATGAGTATACATCTCAGTTGTTTACTGGAAAAGAAACAAAAAATTTGAACATTTCAAAATCACAAAAACCACAACAAAGTGGTTTCTTACGATTACCAAACTCCGAATAAAATCCTTTCTAACAAACTAGTTTGGTGATTCTACACTTCATTCCTTGAGCACCAACTTAAAGCACCCTGAATTTCAAAACTTTGGAATGTCCCATGACACAATATAAACAATTCCTCCATATCCTCTTCATCCCTGCCCTAAAAATGCCCAGTACCCAACACAGAGAGTAAAACTGTACCGTTGTTGTCAGTTTGGTCAAGATTTCCAGAATGATGCTCTTCACTCTCAGGCTTTTTTCCGACTCCAGAGAACCTGCAACATCAACATGTTCAGACATTGGTACCTCTTGGATCTGGTTTCCCTTTTATCTGATGGCAACAAGTCTATGACTGCATTCACACAATCCACATAAACTTACCAGCCATTCTAAAGATAATGACAGATAATAAGCACTCGTATCCCACCAATCCATAAAAAAAGGAAAGCGGGTTAATAATGCTCCTATTCCATTGTTCCCTGGATTAATAAAAATCATCAGAACCCCTATTCTGTTATCCTCTCGACAATGCATCAGTGACCCTATTCCCTCTCTCTCCGGACAATGACATATCATCAGTGTCCGTTTCCCTTCATTCCCTGGGGAAAAAAATGGCATTTCATCTTTATCTGTATCCCTTCATTCCATGGAAAAAGTGGCATACCATCAGTATTCTCCTTATCCTTTCATTCCATGGACAATGACACATCAGTATCCCCCCTATCCCATGAACAATAACATGTCATCAGTACCCCCCTATCCCACCATTCCAGGAACAATGACACATCATCAGTACCCCCCCATTCCCGGAACAATGACACATCATCAGTACCCCCCATTCCCATCATTCCCGGAACAATGACACATCATCAGTACCCCCCCATTCCCGGAACAATGACATCATCAGTATCCCTCATTCCCATCATTCCCGGAACAATGACACATCATCAGTACCCCCTATCCCACCATTCCAGGAACAATGACACATCATCAGTACCCCCTATCTCACCATTCCAGGAACAATGACACATCATCAGTATCCCCCATTCCCATCATTCCCGGAACAATGACACATCATCAGTACCCCCTATCCCACCATTCCAGGAACAATGACACATCATCAGTACCACCCCCCCCCCCCCCCATTCCAGGGACAATGACACATCATCAGTAACCCCCCCCCCCCCCATTCCAGGAACAATGACACATCATCAGTACCCCCCCCCCCATTCCAGGAACAATGACACATCATCAGTACCCCCTATCCCACCATTCCAGGAACAATGACACATCATCAGTACCCCCTATCCCACCATTCCAGGAACAATGACATATCATCAGAAATGAGGTCAACAGCAATCAACATTTGTTCAGCGATCAGACCTAAAATGTAAATAACACACCAGATGTACCTCTCAGACCTAAAATACACACACACACACACACACACACACACACACACACACACACACACACACACAGATGAAAAATGAATGTATGTTATATAATCACAAACCTTTGCTCCGATCCATGATATGCAAGGCATAGCCAAACATCAGAAGTCTGATCAATACCTGCAACAACAAAATAAGAGCGTTTATGATAAACTTGAAACAGTGGATACAAAAATGTGCAAAACAAGATTTGTGAGGTCACAGAAGAAATATATTTATACTAATGAAAAAATATCCTTTAACACAAAAGACTAAAGCATCATACTTTTCAAATTTTATACTTGCATGTATAGACAGACAAATATCTAGATAAACCCTCCAAAGAAGAACCTATACTACAATACCACATCTATATAAAAATTTACAAATGACACCCAATAATACTTACAAAAAAAACTGAAATAAATAACAAATCATATTTAAACAAAACTAGAATAAGTAACAAATAGTACAAGTTTACACTGAACTGAATAAATACCAAATATGAATCATCAAATTTTCTTCTTTTTCTTTCCCCTTCTTTTTTCTGTTCCTTGGCCAGAGCTCTGCGGCTCACCACAGTGAGGTGAGGTAGACAATGCTCTGTAACCAGTTTTATTTTTGTTCCCCCACCACTCAGGTAGAGCTCTCAATTCCCACTCGAAGCATTAAAATTTTCTTGATAAAACTGACGATTAAAACCAGATTAAAAATTTCAAAGAATAAAATGTCACTACTTCCTCACGTAAATTCCACTACATAAACTAGTCAATGCAACCAAGTTCCACTACTAACTTTCTTTCCTTCATACACGAAAAGCCCATTTTCATAAAGTAGTCTTCAGAGTTTACTACAACCGCGCAAGGAACCAAAAAGAACTGTATCCAGTCACGCACTGACACCACCTCACCTCTACTCCCCCCAGGTCACAAAACAACTTGGCAAAAGTCTCCTGGTCCTCGTCTTGAGGTCCATCTTCATGGGTACGCCGAGGTTCAAAGTTCATGAGCTTGCCCAGCAACCGCTGTAGTAACAAATTTATGTAAGTATACACAATCAATCAGTATTGTTGTCTAAGGACATGGTGATCAAAGGTAGAATATTAATGATACAATACAGTAACAGCGGTCCTACAGGTCAAAGATACACTACAACCCTATCAACAGAAGTAAAAGAAAGAAATTAAAAGAGCAAACAGTTAAATTCAGCAATATAAAAAAAAAAGACAAAAAAACCCTCCCTCTTTAGGCAGGAGGGTTTTTTTTTTTAAATCTAATTCATATGGTAGTATTGAAAGTAAAATATTTTTCAATGACAACAAAATAATGCTATAAATCGTTTATATAAAAACATTCTTTAAAAAACATAGGAAAAATTCAATGGCAAATTTTAACTAACATCTACATATTTTAAAAAATTACAATGCTACTCCTATTCCATCTTTGTAATGGACCTACAGGTTCTCACTTAGTTAAAGACCATGACTAAATCATGTCATGATTTTTTTAATGCAATTTATATTACTCACAAAAGGAGAAGAAGAAAAACTGGACACCTTTCAAACCAAATGCCTCCGGAAGATTCTTAAGATTAGATGGCAACAGCACATTTCCAACAAGGCAACCCTTCAAATGGCAGGGGCAGGGAAGATAAGTACAGAAATAAGAAGAAAGAGATGGAATTGGATTGGCCATGTCCTAAGAAAAGATCAGAAGAATGACTGTGCTGTGGCCCTCGGATGGACACCAGAGGGAAGAAGGAAGAGAGGCCGCCCAAAGACAACCTGGCGAAGAATGGTGGAGGTGGAGCGGAATGCTGCAGGATGGAGCTCTTGGAGCTCAGCACGCAGCGCAGCTACAGATCGCAACCAGTGGAGAAATGATGTCCAAGCCTTATGTGCCTTCTGGCACGGAGAGAATTAAGGTTAAGGTTAAGGTTATATTACTTACTGAAGAAGAGGTTCAAACTTGCTATCAGTTTCATGGCAGGGCATTATCAATTTATTAACAAGACAAACCAAGAACAGATTTTTTAAAAACCCACTTACTATAATAGTAACGTAATTTAAAAATAATTAAACTGGTATATTTTGTAGTGAATAAATCACGTCTTCTTCAGACTACAAAATAAGGAGGAACAAATCAAAAATAAAGCAAAATCTTAGAGTAATTGTAAAGCTGAACCTATTACAATCAGCAACCTGAATAAGGCTGTGTGTCCCCAGCTGAGTGACCTAAAAATGTAAAACAAATTCAAAACAAATACATAAAGTAAACAGACAGACTAGTGTAAGCAAACAGATAGAAAAGTGTGTACATACACAAAATCAAGGCATCATTGTATGACAGCATGTACATAAATCTGACACAGTGAAGAAAGGCTGTAAACAAGACTGACCTTGAGAACACTGAGACAAGTATCACAGTCAACATTCATCACACTGCTGAACTGGTCCAACTCTCTGATCAGCTCTGGTACTTCTGGTTTGGAGCATATCTTCTCTACGATGTGTACAGGCAACTGGAAAGCAAACACACAGACACACAACTTGAAGTAATCATGATTATATATAACTTAGTTTTTTAATCCCAACCTTTTCATATACTATATAGCTGTACCATCTCTGAGACTTATGAGATTTTTTTCATTCTTCAGCTAAAGCTCCAAACTTCACCAATAGCAAAAGTTGTTGAGATTTTTGCCCATGGGACCGTTTCTGCCCACCCTTGATTAAGGTTGTCAAATTCCCACTCTGGGTATCTACCAGATTTAGATACTGTGATGATTATAACATAACCATACACAATTGTTCAATTTGTTGGCACAGGTCTCTGATCAATGAAAGTTATGTATCAGTATACCTTGTAAAGCACAAGACTATGACCAACATATCTTAGTCTGGGCTTAATTTCAGCAAAACATTTAAATTTTAATAACTATATTATGTCTTTGCACTGAGAGTTCATCAAGAATATTTTTATTTGTTCTGTCACATTTCAGCTGCAGAAATTTATTTTTTGTCTCTTTCCAATTTTCATAGTGCCCAGGCTTCTGACCCATACAGCAACACAAGCCAGATTAGAATTTGACAAAACTGATTTTGAGATCTTCAGATACCTTGTCTTTTAAAATACTGTTCAATAAAATCATCATTTGCTTGGCCATACCAATTCTACTCTCAATGTCTTTTATTTGTTGACAGGAGCCATTACTCTCTTTTACAGTGACCTGGGAAGTTTTAACATTGGTAGAAAAATTTATCCGTTTCAATGATTTAAATGTTTTGAGGAGTATCTTTGCTGTTAATGAACTCCACTTCGGTCTTTTCGGCATCAAGTAATAACCGCCACCTGTGTCGCACTTCTGCATGGACTCAGCAGAGAATTCTCCTCATGCCTGCAATATCCTCGGCTACCAGTGCTGTGTCATCAGGGCATCTGAGGTTTATCATTTTCTGCCTCCTATTAATTGAACACCTGTCATCTATGTCCATCTTTCTCATGATTATTTCAGTATTGTATAATATATGTATCATATGTATGTTGAAAAGATGCCGGACAATATGCAACCCTGACAGACTCCTTTGTTTTTTTTTTTATATCAAAGAACTTGCAGTGTTCACCATTCCACCAGATGGTTGCCTTTTGATCTGAAAAAAAAATGCTACAAAATTCTATTTAAAGTGAGACCTCTATGCTTTGGAAAGCCGATTTCTAACATTATGATAAGTCATTAACACTAAAACACTGACAGAGGTGTTTGACAATATCAAAAGTCTTACACAGTTTACTTAAGTTACTATGAAAAGTAGATCTTGGAAAGAACTAGGAATGCCTCATCTTCAGAGTTTCTAACTTTCCCTGACAATACTTGAAGTGCAAAAAGCATGCATTCTAATCACTGTGACCAGGTAACTTTCGTTCTACTTTATTTTTCATTCTGTTGAGGATGATGGTCAGAAGAATTTTGCTTGTAAGAGTGGCTTATCAAGGCAACTGTT
Organism: Stramonita haemastoma; assembly: GCA_030674155.1. NCBI lineage: Eukaryota > Metazoa > Mollusca > Gastropoda > Neogastropoda > Muricidae > Stramonita > Stramonita haemastoma. The sequence continues at coordinate 2,810,894 of CM060330.1, forward strand.
CTGTTATTGCCTCAGTTGTCTTAGTATCCCTGCTCCTCTGCAAACACAACATTCTTGTTGCTTCCACTCAATGAGCCATTGGCAGGTCTCACACATTCTTCTAAATAGATGGTGGAAAACTGTAAAACTGGAACTAACAGAGGGGCCTGAGCTCTTCAAAACTATATATAAACTACATAGGTCACTATTGTGCTCAATGCAGAGTCTTCTTCTTCTTCTCTCTCTTCTTCTTCTTCTCTTTTGAGATGGTGGTAGTTGTCCTTTTCTAATCTACGTCAGGCCATTTATTTGACGATTGTCTTTTTTTCAGGGAAAGTGAGACTGCTTTCACACTGTTCTTTCAGTGCCCCTTCATCAGCCTGTTTGTTGCCAAGTATGCCACAGTGTGCAGGGATCCATTTCAAGGTTATATGTTTTTGTGTAATTTGGACCTGTACTTCCTGTTGGAGTTTTGCCCCTTTTAGTCTTTCTCTGCGGATAGAGCTTGTGGGAATGACAAAGCATCAGCATCAAACATAGAAGAGATCTTCATCAGTAGTAGCACCCTACCTGCAAAGGGGTGGTTTGGTGTTTTTTTTAATGGATTTTTTTTTTTAACCCTATGAAAAATATCTCTCCCTCTTTTTCTTTTTTCTCTCTGTCTCTGTCTCTTTCACACACACACACACACACACACACACACACACACACACACACACACACACATACACACACAAGCGTGCAAGGAGGGCAGGGGAAGACAAAAGGCACTCAACACGTCCAAAGGAGAACTGTCCTACGAGGCAAACTCTCTTTGAACACTGTGAACAGATTAGTTCATTTCAAATTCAAGTCACAAATTATCAGTACAGACTGAGTGAAAACACAGGCTTGAGTTGAAATGCTGTATCCATTCCCTTTCCAGTTTCTTCTTGAACTAAAACTGCCTTCCCCCCTAAAAAAAATTAATTTAAAAAGCAAGAATTTTTGCATCAAGTCAACTTCGTAAGCCAGCTAACTTCAAAGTCAAGTCAAGTCAACTGAACCAACTCAGCAAGGATCTGCATCAAGCTGTGCAGAATGCAAACCGCAGGGAATTCTGCCCTGCCTTAACGCTATTTTCTGACTGGTGCTGTTACTGGGCATGCAGTGAAAAAAACCCTAAAAAGCCAGAATTAATCAGCCACCATAACACAGTGGTTAGCACCTTGAGTTATGGCCTGGAAGGTCACATATATTCAAATCCCGAAGAGTCATGGGGATTTTTCAGACACTGGCCGGCTCCTACCCAGAGTGAGTGTGCTGTGGGCTCACTAGGAAGACTAGGAGAGGGACCACACAGTCGAGCTTCATCCAGTCCACTTTACAGATGAGAGTTAGAGAGTGTTCCTCAAATTACCTGACCAACACTGCAGGTGTCTGTATCTTTCGAGCCTGGTTGATGCCAGGATTTATATATTATGGAAACTGAGAAAGCATAGAGTACAAGTTTAACCCTGCCAAGTAGTCTCAAAGCATATCATATGCACTTCCATAGCAGCAGCATTATGTCATCATTGATCAAGATGCAAAAAAAAAAAAATTGCCTCTGATTCAGTGGCCCCAGTTGCCCTGGTCTAATTGTGACCTCATATTCGGTTTTGTCATATTCTGTGCCTGTGTTGAGTCTGTGTTGAAGCCTTTGGGTTGGAGGTTCAAGGGGAACGGTCATTGGAGAGACGTGGTGGTTGCCACCTCAGGTGGCGACTCACTCTGGCTCTACAACTGACCTAATACTGTCGATAGTAGGGAGCATAGTAGGTGGTGTCCTGCATATAAATATTATTCTTAGCTCCAAACAAGTTCCACTGAACACCACCAAAGTGACCTAGCAGCAGTCGCAGTGCAAGGGGCAATCTGGCTGGTGGCCCTATGGCAGCCTGATATAAAGGCTTCCTATGGACTTCCAATCCTGAGGATGCAACAAAATGAATCTGGGTATGGCTGTGGTGGGGAGATCAGATGAGCGGTGTGGGAACAGCAAAACAGGAACATCACAGAGGATGAGGCACCAAAAAAAAAAAAACCCACACAGAACTTGACTGCTGTAAACAAATCCCTGTTACAAGCCAAACTTAATGATTACACCAAATTTGGTATAGATTTTTGAAAATTGGATGCTAAGCGGTAAATTTTTTTCTTTACATTTTGAGTATATGAATTGTTAATCATTTTATTGCATTAGCGGCTTTGGTTGACAATAACTGCAGTATACTTTTAGTTTTTTATCTTTACAGATACCCCTACCCTATAATGACATTTATACTGACAATTTGTGCAGCATGTCATTTGGTACATGTATATTTTCAGTAACTTCTACAGAACTTTTACTGTTTTCTTCAAAATGTAAGTCTATTTTTAGTAATACGTTCAATTTCATTCTCATTAAGGTCAAGAATTTAATATAATACATCAAATATCATATGTGGAATCTCCGTGTCACTCAAGCCCTCAGACATTTTCCTCACCCAAAACACTTCAAACCGTGATAAAAAAAAATATATAATTTTAAACATAAACAATGCTTAATGACAATCTAACAAGAGAAGTAACTTAAGTCAAAAAAGTCAAAACCAAAACAAGAAACAGGGTTTTGTACCTCATCATGCCATAACCAATTCAAAGGTTCCTGGCCATGGCAAATGCTTTCAAAAACCTATGATCGAAAATTCCAAACTCAGAAGTGTTATGTAATGACAACTAGACCTCTAATTTTTAAAACTCTACATCATGTACGCAGTAAATCTAAGTGGTCTTTACATGACGACTAAATCTGGCCACTAGCTTAATTGTTTTTCCAATTCTTAAGCCAGCACCAACGTTTTTTTACTGACCAACATTTTGTAAACACTGCCTAAGTATTGATCATATGAAGTTGTGCAAGCAAGCACAGTAAATCATAAGTCCACAACTGTGCCAAAATAGACAAAATCTGTAAGAAAACAGTGAAACTGTAGTTGTCGACTTGCAATCCAAATTCCATGGTTCTGCAGCATTTTTGTGTGGAAACTGACGAGAAATCATTCAAAGTGCTAGGAAGCCTTGAAAATGGTTTACATCACCTTCACCATTGTAGCAAAGTTGATTAATAATCTAGATTCCCAAGAAAGCTTTAAATTTGATCTTGTAAATCAGAGTTTTCTTCATAAATTTATAATCATGCCAGACTTCCATATGATTTATATAGAGATCTCTTTAATAATTTTCAATTTTGTTAAATTCTAATGAACCATGGGTTTACTGGTGATTGAATCTGATTTATATTTTCAATATTAGATTTGATCTGTCTTCATCATTCACTGATTCAGTAAGATGTTTTTAAAAATACCTTGGACACTTGGACCATCAATATTATTAATAAAATTTTATGATTTATACAAAATGCTAAATTGCCACCAATCCTGTTTTCTTTCTTCTTGAATTGCATTACACTGTTTACAGGTACTGAGGTAGGGCAGGCCCCTAGGCCCTATTGATTTAATATCTGAACATCATTTTTTTTTCTGTTAAAAAGTAACCTCAAATTGGTTTCACAACAGTAAGTTCAGAACAGCAACTTTTTGTCTACTCTTCTAGTACTAGTAGCAGTAGAAGCAAGTGGAAGTCGAAGTAGCAGTAGACTAGATGAGTAATAACTACTAGTACATCATACCTGGTAGTAGTAGCACACATGCAAGTTAGTTCTCAGCAGTAATAGGGCCTACTGAGCTGCGTTGTAAATGTAAGGCAGCGAGTCGCGCGATATGTCTCGCAGCGAGATCGGTGAGCGCGAGCTGGGCTTTGCAACAGACAAACAGCAGGCGAGTCAGATCGCCCTACTCTTAATTAATACTAAACACCGGAATGTATCAGAACACACTATTAAACTTCAAGAATACACCTTCTAACATACATTAAAATTTAAATGGCTTTTGGAGTTAAAAAAAAACAAAAAAACAACCTAAATGGCATCTAGTTTAAATATGGTTTTATGACTTAAAAATATGGAAACTAATCCTAATTTAACCCTCATCCTACCCCAGACCCTAAAGCTAACCCCATCCCAGACCCTAAACTTAACTCTAACCCTTTTTTTTACAGTTGTAAGGATTCATTTTAGGGTTAGGGTTATTTCAGTGTATTCCGGTGTTAAGTATGACCGCCATTTTTTCTCGCGTGCGAGCTGCTGGAAGAGCCTCTCACCAAGTCTTGCGAGATATGCGCGCCACTCGCCACCTTACAACGCTTCAAACGGGCACTGCTTGCCCCACTCGCAAGATACTTGCTTAACTCGCCACTTACATTACAACCTGGTAGTACTAGTAGTACTACTTAGTCTTAATAATAATACTCATAGTACTTTTACTGTTTTAGTAAATTACTAGTACTAGTATAATACTGTAGAGCACAGTAGTAGTAGTAGTACTAGTAGTAGTAGTAGTAGTACTAGTAGTAGTAGTACTCATAATAGTAGTAGTAGTTAAAAAAAAAATTCAAAAATACAGTATACTGTATAGTACACAGTAGTATGTAGTAGCAGCACTAATACTTGTAATAGTGGAAGTAGCATAAATTAATACTAGTACTAGTAGTAGTACTTAACTTAGAAGTAGTACTTAGTACTAGTAGTAGTGGTAGTACTAGTGGTAGTACTAGTAGTAGTAATAGTAGTAGTAGTAGTACATCATAGTAATTAGTAGTAGTAGTAGTCATCAATTTTACGTCTGTTCACTTTTAGTGATATTAGACGGGAAAAAAGTGTTAAAAAAAAAATCAACAACCAACCAACCCCCCCCCCCCCCCCCCCCCACACACACACACACAAAGAAAATGGAATAGGAATAATTAAAACATAAAAACAACTCCCTAACGTTAATGCAACTATAACAAATGTCCTAAGGGACTGTAACAGAGACCTTTCACAATTTCAAATGCCAATTTTAAATTATTGAATATACTCATTATACTGGTAAGGGAGTTTTCAGAAAAATGGGGCATGAAAGACTTGACACTCTTGCAGTCAAAAAGAATATAAGCATTACTATTACATTAGTGATATTCTCACCACACAGACATTTACCATTTTAGCTGAATTTGGTTGTTAATGCATTTAGTTTCATTCTATAAAATAACGTATTAATTCTTCTTGACATGAAAACATTTACACAAGTCTTTGAATGGTTCACAACTGTTAAATTATCGGTATTGATCGCAGTCCTAGTTAACAATCTCCCATTTCGCTAATTTGTTTCAACGACCTTTCTCTGTGATTTCTGTTCTAGTAAGCTGTACCCCTCTTGCAAGGATAAAGGCACATGCAATTCTATTGAATCCCATTCATGTTTTGCACCACTCTTAGCAGCTCTGTCTGCCCACTCATTTGCAAAGAATCCAGATTGTGAAGGCACCCAACAAAAATTTACATTTATCCCCTTTAAGGTCAAGAGATGTATGACATGCTTAATCTCCAACATAATTTTTGAAGATTTCTTGTAAAATGGAGATTTTAAAGCATACAATACCGTCTTATAATCTACACAAAGAAGAATATGAAATATAAATAATGGTAAATCAAGAATATAAGTAAGACCCATTAATATTGCTAAAAGTTCTGCTGTAAATACCGAGTGATGTTTACCAACATGATATGATTTTTCAATTTTTAAACTAAATTAAAGCTGGTAGTAGTAGTAGTAGTACTAGAAGTGTGCCTGGACTGGCTCAAGCCAAAGCTTCATCAGTTCATGGCTTATAAATTGAATGTTCAATCCATGATATTCATAGGCCTAATCATTTCCTTTTGGTGAACACGCTCATCACACTCATGACAGTGAATGATACTAAATAGTACTAAAATTGTATTAGTAAATGTAAAGAAAATTATAGATATATATTATATATTATATTATATATTATATATTATATTATAAATACTAAATTAGCAGCTATTTTTTTAATGACTATAATACATATATGTATTTAGATATTTCACTATGTGTTGTAGCCAATGTGTTCAGCATTTTACCTACACTGTTTTAGGCTTGTGAACTTCGCCATTCATTCCTTCATTGTTCATATGAATCATAATCATGTCTTCCTGGTTAGCCCTCTGTATGCAGACAATACCAAAACAATTTCTGTCAAAACACATTAGAATTAGAATCAGTAAACTCTACCCATTGACCAACAAAAACTAAAGAGTGATTAATGTAAACATTAGGTAGGTTTTCCTTCTTTGTTTTCTCTTTCGATCAATTTCATGATCAAGAATTATCATACACACCACGTTGCTTTTGTCTGAGCAACAATGGAAACTCGGACAACGCAATTATCCATTTTCAGCTCAGTAAAAGTATTTATGCAAGGGGGGCTATTTCTCTTTTGTGCCAACAAACTAAAGAATCAAATTCCATTTTCTGTTTACAAACAATCTATTATACGTGTGTGTACACACATATGTCACACATATGTCAAGGACGAAGAATGTGCTTTGTGTCCTTTCTGGTTTCATTATCAAAGCTTTCGCTTGCTCATGAGCTGACTTCCTTCTGCTCAAATAGCATGACTTACCTGGCTTAAACTCTGGAATCCGTCTCCTTGATACTGCCATTGTTCAGACGCTTGAAAAACAGATTTCCTTTGACTCCTCGTCTGTTTTTTTGAAACCGATCCATTTTGTAAAGGTCCTAAATTTCTGAAAATACTTTGTACTTCCCGAAGAGGTACTCAAGCGGTAATTTTTGCACGCATGCGCTGTTGTATCGTTACGGAAGTCACTCTTTTAGTTACGAACTCTTTGTTCGCACTTATCGAGTAGATCTACATTCTGTGTTTATTTTAACTCTTATAGTAACAAATATTACGAAGATAACTTTAAAGAAGTGCATCTATTTTTTCGTTGCAACGGCTCGTTGCAAGTTTAGGAACATTTCATAGTTTCGGATAGTCTCGTTGACAGCGAGTTCTAAGTTGCCCATGGAGAGCACTGACAGAGGAATCCTATGAACTTTGGGTCTTATTCACAATGTGAAGGCTCAGCAGATTTTTCTTTATATTAGATATCGAAAATTTGTAGGTTATTAATGATTTATACTTCGACATTTATCTGAAAATGCTACAGACCAATTATAACTTTTTTAGCCCTCTGTCACGTGACATGTAGCAGACAACTTTGGATCTCTTTCTGTAGCAGACGACACATCTGCTCGTACGATGAACATCTGTGTGCCATTGTCTTCAGAGAACAGTTTTGAGTGATAACTTTAACATTTAAAATAACGTGATCTGACCCTCGTGCTTCGTTGGAATGTGCCTTTGAATCATTGCGATTTTGTGGGAAAACATTATTGTATCAAAAACAAGACCATAATTTACCTTAACAACGGTTTGTGCTCATGTTATGTGAGTGTGGGGGGTTTGTTTGTATTTTTTACCAGAACTAGAGCACGTTTTGGGAGGGTCAACATGTTGTCTTGAAGGGAGTAAACACTTGTGTTGGAAACGGTAGATTCTATGAATGTTGATGTGATGGCCATCCAGGTACATACAGACTCACATTTTTCACCACGACTCAGCCAAAACTTAATAGATAGTCTTGTGGACAATAGTGAACAACATTTGCTGGACAACAACAATGCACAAGAGACAATCATTTGGGATGACTGGAGAGAGGCTGCATTTGGGTGGCAGTTTGTTGTCCCTTATCCTAAGTATGCTACCTATCGACATAGACCACGGGCAAGCAGATCAGACCCAGCCTTCAAAAAAAGGCTGGTGAAAACTCAGTCGGACTTCAGTGGCCTGACTGAAGACAGTTTTGATAGTGTATTTTGTTCGTGGAAAGATAGTGTTGAACCAGTCACTTACTGCTACATGCCAAATAATGGCTGGTATCGAAATAATAAGCCAGGACCTACCAGACTAACCAAGGAGGTGCAGGAATGGTTGGAGGCAGTGCAGAGTTCGAAGTCTGCCCAGTCCATGCTGGTTAGACAGCTGCGCAAAGCTGCCGAGAACGCCCAGAAATCAGAACCCGGAGCTTCTTGGGTGGGCATCAACGAAGGTGAAATACAAGTTTCAGCAGAAACTGGCACTCAGGATGAAGAATCAAGCAAAAAGCGTCACAGTATCTTTCCACGGAGCAAGCAGAAAGACAGAACAACGGAGGTCTTGCAGTTTGCAGCAAAACGCTTGCAATACCAAGCACAGCAACTGAACTCTAGTGCCTACCGCTCAAAACCAGGTGACAGTGCACACTTTCTTACGTCACATACTGATTCTCGCACAACGTGTGTCTCTAGCATCTCAAGAAAATCTTCAGAACTCTCTTTGCACAATCACTTTCCCGCCAACTTCAACGAAAAGCGTCAACTGACAGATGCTTACATGCCAAATACTACAAGACTTGCCATTCAAACCAAAAACCATCAACGTTATGAAGAAGACTTGTTTATGTTTATCCCAGTGTGTAAGCAGGAGTCCCTGCGACCTCTGCCCAAGCTGCTTTCTAAACCAAAGGACACAGAGGACAGCACCTCAGATCCAGCAGCCCTGTCCCCACGAACAGACTCCCAAAGAGAAAGAGGACCAGCCGTTCTGCAAATGGATCCTGCAACTACTGTGGTGCCGGCAACTGCAACGGTTTTCCCGACAGAAGAAAATTCTGGAGGTCTCAGAACAGCCCGCTCAGCCATTACTAAGACTAACTTGCGCATTGAGGAGATGAGAAACGCTCCCCTCCGTTCATCACAGCCTAGTGCAAAAGCCAGATCGTTTTTTGCACACAAAGGAAGTGGACTGGCATTGCTCAAAAACGGCGTTCTGCGCTATACCGTTACAAAATAGGAGAAAAGGTCATGATGTGTTTTTTGTTCAGTTATTGCAAACTGAGATGATTGTTTTGGTGTGATAGCTATGTGTGTGGTTTCAGTTATGTGCTCTAGCCAGATCACTTACCCTGTCATTTTATATCTTGTCAGTAAGCTACAAGGCAGAGACCTTTTACAGCCATCTCAATAGTTTTGTTGTTGTAGTTGTTGTTTTTTACATCAGATTTTCAGGGGGGGGGGGGGGGGGTCTGTCATCATCTGTTATGTGACCACATGCGTAGTCTGGGAAATACTGAATAGGGAATCTTTGCTTTCCTATTGTTAAAAAGATGGGGGGGGGGGGGGATAGTGTAGCACTTGGCTAGAGTGTCATGCCCATGATGAGATGGTAACTTAGGGGGTGTGCTTGAGTTTCCACTCAGGTGTTTGTTAAGAGAAAATTTCCTCTAGGGTTGACATTTGTATTGACTCCATTCCTCCAAAAGTCCTTGGAATTGTCCCTTGAGCATACAGTTAGAACTTGCGTACACTTGAAAATCCTGTCCGCCTTTTGTCGAAAAATGCCTCCTATAGCTGGTTGGGTAGAAGTTACGAATGCACCCAGCGTGCACCCCGCTATCTGATAAGGGATAAGACCTAACTTGCACATGACACACTGTCTGAAAATGTTATTGCAATTCGTTTCAAGGGCCTCAAATCCCCCTAGTATTAAAGAAGTCAAGTCAAATTACACAGAGAGAGAGAGAGAGAGAGAGAGAGAGGAGGAGAGAGAGAGAGAGAGAGAGAGAGAGAGAGAGAGAGAGTTGATATGAAAAATAAGAATAGACGTGTTTGGTTTTCCTAAAAAGTGTCTTAGAGCATGGAATGATTATTCACTATAGATGCTGTTTCACTTCAGTCACAGGGCAGATACTTCAACAAATGCTGCACATGATCTAGTGCACCAGTATAACCTCAGGTGCATGCTGGGTACTTATGATCTCCCTTACCACAAGCCATAACTTGCCTGCTCTTCTACAAAAGATGGACAAGAGTTTAAGTAATTACATGCATTTACACTGACACAATTCTTTGTCACATCTAAAATACTTGCAGGGAATAGAGTCCAGACCAGTAGTAACTCTGGAAAAAAAAAGTATTAACTAGACATTTTTTGCCATGATTTAGGGTCGAACTCACGCCCTTCAGATCACAAACTGACTGATGCTAAAATCATTGAACTATTCTTCACCCACCAAGACACATATCGTAGGCTCCTCTCTATTGCTTCCACAATTTTAGTGTACTAATTTTGTTCATTACCATTTCAAGATTCTATTTTTTAAAAATCGCCATTAACACATCTTTTTTTTTTTGGGGGGGGGGGGGGGGAGGGAGGAGACCCAACAAATACTGTAGGCCTATACCTGTTATCTTGATATCTTGCCTTTGTGCTTTTTGGTGCCTACGTTGACATTTTGTTTTGCACAAAACAGCATGTGTGCGTGTGTGTGTGTGTGTGTGTGTGTGTACGTGTGTTTGTGCCCGCGCGTGAGTGTTTATGTGTTTTGTGTGTGGGGGGGGGGGGGGGGGGGACTTTCTTATGATGTAAAAGAGTTTAATGATATATACGAGGTGTCTGTTTTACGACAGTGATCGATTCATGCCAGTATATTCATGTCGCAATTTATGCTGGGCTTTTTGTTTGTCTTGTTTGTTCTCTTCATTTTTTTTTGTTATGGGTTTATCATAAAGCTTTGTAAGCAAATTCCCGTGCTTCTGAAACAGTTTGCCGTAAGGGAAAGCTGTTTTTCTGTGAGCAGAGCGAATTTTTTGTTTTTGCCTCACGGATGCTAATGTTGCACATTTTGTGCTAGTGGAAAATGGATGTGTGTGTGTGTGTCTGTGTCTGTGTGTGTGTGTGTGTGTCTGAGGGCTTGGGTATTTTTGTCTTCTATCAAGCAGGGAATGAAGCAATGTGCACTTCTCTGTCCCCTTTTTTTTCTTATAAGAAAAAAAAATCCTGCTGTCGTGTTTTTTTGTTTGGGGGGGGGGGGGGGGGGGGGGGGTAGGGCTACATTATTTTCAGCCTCTTAGGACTAGAATCTCCTTTCTTAGAACAGTTGAAGTACTGTGCTCGTTCACCATTAGGCTTTTTGGAGCTTTCCTGTGTGTGATGTCTGAACACTTTCAGGGGACTTTACAGATTTATCATTTAAGGATTTTCTTTTGAGTGGACTCTTGTAGTCATTTTCGCAAAATGTCAGTTCCATCATCATCGTTGTGATGGTCAAACTCAACAAAACTAGGTAGTGATAAAGAAATAGGCCTGTCTCATGTAACAAACAGAAAGTGTGTGTGTGCGTGCGTGCGTTTGTGTGATTATTTCTTGGTCAAGTATATTTTCTAACTTTCACCCATGGTATTGCAATATGATTAGCATTTTAGTATGCCATGTGATTATTGTTTTAGGTTCTTGTCTTTTGTGGGTTGTTTTTTTTAAAATAATAATTAAATATGTATATATTCCATCCAATAGGGGTAAAAAAAAAAAAAAAGTTAAAGCTTCTAAAGCCGACTGTGGAATATTTCTGATGTTTTTTAAAGATAGGGTTGGGTTACCTTTCATTTGTATCAATTATTTAGCCGTGTGTGTGTGTGTGTGTGTGTGTGTGTGTGTGTGTGTGTGTGTGTGTGTGTGTGTGTGTGAATATAATGTATTTTCAAAGTTATTTTGTTTCAAAATGCATAATATCAATTGAAATGTGCATGCTTTCTTTTCCTTTCATTGTTTTGATAAGTTTTATAAATCATTTTGAAACCAAAGCATTGTGTGTGTGTGTGTGTGTGTGTGTGTGTGTGTGTGTGTGTGTGTGTGTGTGTGTGTGTGTGTGTGTGTGTGTCCATCTCTATCCTCTTCTGTCTCAGTCTGTCTATATCTCTGTCTGTCTGAAGAAATCGCATGCACGCAGACCTGTGTGTGTGTGTGTGTGTGTGCATGTGCGCGCGCGCGCGTGGGCGCAGCTAAAGCCTTATCGTTATTGCCATTGGTGCGTTTGTGCGCCAGTGGGGTTTCCTTCATTAATCGAAATAGCAGGACAGTTAACGAATCCTACAGATTTTCAATCCTTTTCATGTTGCCTCATCTTCTGTGACGTTCCTGTCCCTACAGGTTCCACCCACCCGCCTGTTATTTATTTATTTATTTTATTTATTTATTTATTTATTTATTTATTCATTTATTTATTTTATTTATTTATTTATTTATTTATTTTATTTATTTATTTATTTATTATTTAATATCGAGGATAATTGGAATAAGCACTCATGTGCTTTTTTACATCCAGTCCCCGTGTGTATGCAGTTTTGTCGATCTTGTCATCTGTTCCCACCGGCACACAATGACCTCTCCACCCTAGGGGTACGTACCTCCATGGCCATGCCTGGTATGGGCTCACCACGCGGCTTTGTCCCAATCAGAAATCCACGGGGAGTTGATCAAAGTTAGGCCCACCATGGGACACCCAGCTAGGAGGGCCCTGCACTGCTGCTCGCCACTTCAGTGGTGCCTGATCTGAGCCAGCCTCCACTGTAGTCTAGTGGTTAGGGCGTTGGACTCGTAATCTAAAGGTTGCGGGTTCCATCCCAGCTTTTGGCTATGGCGTTGTGCCCTTGGAAAAGGCACTTTACGGCTATTTTCTCACCCCACCCAGGTGTAAAAGGGGGTACCAACCTTGTGTTGGGGGTTAACCCTGCGATAGACTGGCGTCCTATCCAGGGGGGGAGTCTATGACTCTCAGTCGCTTAACGCCACAGAAACCGGGATAAGCACCGGCCTGATGAGCCTTAGGCTCGGGACAGACTTTAACTTTAACTGATCTGAGCCAACAAATGCAGGACGCACTAGATCTACCTACCACCATGCCCCCCTACTGGTGATAACATTGATATAAATATTAGTTGTGGAACCAGTGTGAGTGAGACAACAGTTTGCAGCTATGCGCCCATTTGACTCACTTGTGTAAACAAAACGAATCTGTTGTGTGTGTGTGTGTGTGTGTGTGTGTGTGTAGGGGGGGGGAGAGGTAACACCTATATTACCTATTAATATTACCTCTATATTACCTCTTAATCATATGACAGCATGGAAACTTGGCAAAAGGTTTTCAACTAATCAACACTTTAAAGATGAGATTCAGTGTCGCAGATGTATTTTTTTAAAAGATAAATTCAGTTGTCAGTCAATGTAAGTCAGCACATTTTTATCAACAATTTTCCCTTTTGGGTAGTGATAAAAAGCTTTACGGATGTCAACATTTACAAAACTGCATTCAGATGGGGACTGGATAAGCCTATAGTAATGATAACAATAATAATAATAATGGTAAGAAGAAGAAGAAAAGAGTGCACACGAGTGTTTATTCCACTATCCTATCTACAAAAGAAAAAAAAAGTGTTATCAGAGTGAAGTAAGTGAAAACAATACTAGGATTATTACAATCACCACAGTGAAAATAACGATAGCGTGTCAGTTATGAAAACCAGAGCACGATGCTGCAACGCCTTTCAGCTTATTCCAGTCAGACAGAAAACCCGCTTAGCGTTGTTCCCCATGCAAATGCTGGCTGGATGTTTTCCAAGCAAGCGCCTAGTGGAACTGGATGAGTGGACAAAGTCCGCTGAGCAGTATGTTACTCCCTGACTAGGCTATTCATCCATTGCATCAGGAGTAGACGGATTTTCGTCTCCGTGTTAAAGATCTGCTAATTAGATTATGTTAATTCGCTTTGCGCCATGCACATGTAAGTGTGCCAAGGTTTGTATGTAGGCTATACGCATGTGCACCTGCTTCTCAAAATTAATAGACCTAGTTGTTTGTACATGCTTAACAGTAGAACAGGTGACCACATGACACCAAAAAAATATGCAGACAAACTGGTGATCAAAACTTTCAATGTTGGAAAATTTAACATGATCGGTTTAAAGAAAAACAAAAAAAAAGAAGAAAAACTTGATCAGTTTCTGGATCAGTCAGTCAGCTACTCTAATTTGGGTAATCAACCAAGCGCTGTGTCTGTCTGTCTGTCTGTCTGTCTGTCTGTCTGTCTGTCTGTCTGTCTGTCTGTCTGTCTTCTCTCTCTCTCTCTCTCTCTCTCTCTCTCTCTCTCTCTCTCTCTCTCTCTCTCTCTCTCTCTCTCTCATATTACGATTTAGGTATTGACAGTGAACTAAAACTACAGCCCCATCAATACAAACTATGTAACATTCTGTCCAAAAATACCTTCCTAATGTTTCAAGTTAAAAGGCTGCTTCAGTATGGACATATTCAAACTTTTCTTTCACTAACATTAATTTTGTTCCCGTTCCTGGGCTTCAGTTTGGAGGTTCACCAATAGTGAAGAGTTTTGCCTATTGGGGATACAGTTGGGAACTGAATCTATAAATTTTGCCAGGACAGTCTAGTTGGGAGGTACCTCCCTGCTCTTTCCGATTTTTAACTGTCGTGGTGGGTTCTTTTGACATGTTAAGAGTTTCCTCCGAAAGACTTGACATTTTGTTCGATTTTCCCCGTCAAACTTGAAGGAAATGGTAAGGCCATGAATGGAACCCCAAAACCTCGTGGTTTACTTGTTAGGCATGTGAACGTCTTAACCGTTCTGCCACATTCCTTTTTGTCTGGCATAATAATGTCTCATATTGAATTAAATGCATCTACAATATGGGACAGGTAGGCTTCTGCAACGTCCACTAAAAAAATTGAATTATCTCCATGGAAAAACAGTGAAGATTATTCCATTCAACCTGCCTATTACGAAGAAGGGATAACTCAAGAACCTAAAGTTACTATTCCTAGAGAAACAGCATAAATCAAATAAAGCAGAACTTATCTCTATGTAATATCTATAATATCAACGTTTGACGTACCTGGGTAGAAAAACAGCATAAATCAAATAAAACACAACTTATTTCTATATAATATCTATAATATCAATGTTTGACGTACCTGGGTAGAAAAACAGCAAAAATCAAAATAAAACAGAACTTATCTCTACAATATGATCTATAATATCAACGTTTGACGTACCTACCTAGAGAAACAGCATAAATCAAATAAAGCAGAACTTATCTATAATATCTATAATATCAACGCTTGACGTACCTAGCTGCGTCAATTCTTTGGTTACGTAAGTCGCAAACAACTCTTCCCTATCTACATAATGATCTCGGCATATATTGTCTTCTTCATCGAACACACAGCCAGTAAGGGTTGTCTGCCATGAGTGCCTTACAAGTCAGGCCCAGCGCATCCGACTGCTGCACGGGAGAGAATTATAATCTTTAAAGTCTCCCTGGGGAAAAAAAGGTAGGAGAATGAACCAAGAAAGCAAAACAAACAAAAGAAAAAAGACAATGTGGAAGTGACAGGAAAAAAGGGAACGAGGCAGAAATAAAGTGAGGGATAGAAAAGAGGAAGTTTCTAGAAATTTATCTTTATCTTTACATAAAGCCTTTAAAATAAGAGATATTGTGTTGTAGGCTCGTACATTTTTCCCCTGTGGATTTGTTTTCATTTGTCTGAGCTGTAGCCTACTTTACCATGTATTCTTATCATTATGTAGTGAATTGATCAGCAACCCCCTTCATGTACAGGCCAACGGCCTTTTATGAATAAATTCTCTCTCTCTCTCTCTCTCTCTCTTCTCTCTCTCTCTCTCTCTCTCTCTCTCTCTCTCTCTCTCTCTCTCTCTCTCTCTCTCTGTTTTGGATTTATGTCATTCTTATTCTACCTTTGTTTACTTGTTAGATTGAATGAAAAGTTTTGAATCCGTCAGTGTCTGGATAAAACTGTTATTTTCCTTATTAGATAGTCTGGGAAACTCTGTGCTAGGAATTCCCTCTTTTCCATCCCTCTCTGTGTATTGTTGGTGATTCGAGTGAACAGGGAACTGATGTAGATATACATGTCATGCGTTGGTGCTTTATACATAAACACTGCTTTATTCAACCAATCTAAATCGTTACTCTACAATAGAACCAGAAAAAACGAAAATTCCCTACTCAGTACTCCCAAGGCAGTAGACTATGTGATTCTATCACATCGTAGCTGATGACAGGAGAACCTGAAAATCTGCCCCCCCCCCCCCCCCCCCAAAAAAAAAAAAGTCGTTTCTCTAGTGAAAGACACCCAAGAAACCATAAGTGTCTCGGCAGATGAATCTTGCAGTGATTTAGCGAGTCACAAGAAACACCCCGAAGACTGTTTAATTAAAGCACCTTGGTACCCAGGCGTTGTCCTCCCACCGCAGGAGGTAAGTAATCTATCGTTCGCGTCCTAAACGGTGTCCTTAAGTGGATGTTGTCCTAAACTGGTCTGGCTTAACAGAGATTGGAACTGCGAACTGCTGTCCACGCCCCCACTCCCACCTCCCCCCTCTGGAAACTTCGTGTGGAATGCTGGGTCGCACATTTGGCATAATGTTGTTGTTGTTGTTTCCCAGCTTAACACTCTGGGGGGTCACCCAGAATGTGCACTCTGACTCACTCATCCCACCTGGGAATCACTGTGAGATTGAAATTGCACACTGAATGAGAATTTTGCGTGTATGACTATTTTCAAGTACCTCGCCATATAGGCAGCCATACTCCGACTTCAGAGGATATTTGGCATAATAAGAAATGTACAACATTCAGCTTAAACAGCGTCACTTTCGACTTTGATATCAATGCACCTCGATATCACTCCTGCTGATGTTACATACCAGCATCATCTTTGAATCGATCAAACTCAACAGATTTTTCCCGGTGTAGTGTGGGAATCATCTTTTGATGGTCGCAGTCTCGACCGAGCTTTTAATTTATATGTTTTTCGTCGCTGTTATTTCAGGCCTTGTTTACCTCTGCGTTAGTAAGGAGACAACGCACTAAGCACTTTACACATCATTTCTGGGGGGGGGGGGGGGGGGGGGGGTAGCCAAGAAGTGAGCTCGTTGAGCTCGTGATCTGATGGCGCGGATTCTAGCGTTCATCGAGGCTCCAGTTTATTAATCAAGGCGAATTTTCTCCTAAGATCAGTGCCGACTCCACTCCCCCCAAAGTCATTTGAATGAGACTATAAAGTGAGATCTCGTGAACGAATGCATGTAACGTTAAGATTTATCCCGCCTTCGGAAGAGTAGGCCATAATGTGCTCATAGGATAAAAAAAATTTGTGTGTTTTTTTGTTGCTTTTTTTTTTTTTTTTTTTTTTTAATAAATAAAACGCATGCACCGTGGTGTTCTGTTTAAACATCATCCCTGAAGTCAAGATGCAAGCTTCTTTAATGACGTGCGGGCAAACTGTCGTACGCCAAATCTTACCAACGTGAACCTTGCAACTCTAGCCATAGAACGTATTACATTATAAAAAAAAATCACAGGAAAAGAAAACACAACAAGTGAAAAGCCAGCAACAACAACAACAACAACAACAACAAACCAATTCAGATAACTCTTGGACCGGATTCGCATACATGTACATGTAGCTGAATGTGTTGTACCAGTTAGTGACAGAGAACCACTTAACTACATCACACATGTATTCTGTAGGCTTTCTCCATATCGTCTGAGTCGATTGATATTAGGGCGAGAACCGCATAAACAACAGTGCTCATAGCACCAACCACAATCGGCTTAAGGTATATAACGTTATTACGAGAGGGTAATGTACACAGGCCTTGTCTTTTAACCAGAGCACAGGGCCAACCTTAGGGGCCGGGATAGCTCAGTGGTCAGAGCGCTCGTTCTCCCCCTGACAAGTTAAGCAGTTTCGAGCGTGGTTACCAGTGGGATGGGTGACCGTTTGCGCGTCTTGGCTTCAGCACAGTCCATCCAGTTCACCCAGCTGTTAATAAGTAGGCCTACCTGCTCTCTTTAGGGCCAGGGAAGGTAAAGCAGCGAGGGAGAGGAGATGGGTGCCGCCCTCAAGATGCTGGCCCTAGAGAAGCTGAGGTCTCTGATGCCTCGCTCCCCTAGGACCACCTAGGTTATGAGACACCTTTACCTTTACAGGGCGAACCTCGCCATTAGTGGAAGGTTTGCTTACACTCCAGCCGCCGCTGTAGTCTAGTGGTTAGGGTGTTGGACTCGTAATCTAAAGGTTGCGGGTTCGATCCCAGCTTTCGGCTATGGTGTTGTGCCCTTGGAAAAGGCACTTTACGGCTATTTTCTCACCCCACCCATGTGTAAAAGGGGTACCAACCTTGTGTTGGGGGTTAACCCTGCGATAGACTGGCGTCCCATCCAGGGGGGAGTCTACGACTCTCAGTCGCTTAACGCCACAGAAACCGGGATAAGCACCGGCCTGATGAGCCTTAGGCTCGGGACAGACTTTAACTTGCTTACACTCCGCCTCTACCTTCCGGGTGAAGTAGTGCAGCAGTCTATGTAGTACTACTGTAAAATAATAATATATTATATATATATATATATATATATATATATATATATATATATATATATATATATATTATATATAGCTCATTTCATTTCAACAATTTTTTTTTCATCCCCGAAGTCGGAATGCGGCTGCCGTAATGGTTGGAAAAATCGGTTCCATACACAAAATATCACCATTTGACCTTTTCTTCCTTTCTCTTTTTTTCATTTCAACACTTTCTTGTCTGATTTTTTTCTTCTGTCCCGCCCCCCTTTTTTGTTGTTGTTGTTGGCATCATTCTCTTAATATTCGTTTTTTATTACCCCCCCCCCCCCCCCCCCCCAGTCTTTTATCATTTATATTTTGTGTGCCTTTAAAAAATGTTTGGTTTGATATCTATGTTTTTAATCTTCATTTTTCAATCTTCATTTTTCATTTGTGTTCAATTCTGAGTTATTAAAAGTAGTAGGCCTACAGGGCTTCAAGACTTGCGGTCTTTGGCCTTTTGATCCAAACGTCTTCACTGACGTGGATTTTGAAGCAGCCCTGATGACAGAGGAGCAGATGGAGCTGGACAACCCTACTGGCCAGCAGACAGCTGACATCAGCACCCCTGCTCAACCCACTGAAGCCACAGCAGCCAACCCTGAAACCAGTTCTACAGATGCCCAGCGAACAAAGAGCCCACTCAAGACCAGTATGACCAAGACTTCATGACACACTGCGACCCACATGTAAAGGTCATCCAGACGTCTGGTGATGGGCGATGCCTGTTTCGAAGTCTCGTTATTGCCATGGACCCAAAACTTCAAACTGCAGAGCGGGATGAACATGGCGTACAGACCAACCTGGTCTTGAATGTGAGGGAGAAAAGGCAGGCAGATGGGCTTCGAGGGAAAGTCATCGATTTCATGTGCAACAACTTTGATGAATACAAAGACCTAGATGTCGAAACCCTCAACGCTGATCTGCCGAGATGGCTGCGTTACACATCAATGGAAGATCGCATAGCTGCAATGTCAAATCCATTGTCCTTGCCTGGTGATCTGGAAGTAGGTGCCACAAGCAAAGTCCTGAAGAGACAGATAGTCATTTTGAACAGCGACAATACAGTGGTGCAACGCTATGGAACACACGCCTTCCCAAATCCACTTATGGTTCAGTTCACAAGTGTTGGCCAAGATGTTGGTCACTACAACTGCGTTCTGCACAGAAGGGGTGGAGATGAGATTTCATCATCAGAGGCACCGTCTGCACTGCAAGGACAGCAGCCGATCCCCGCCTCCACATCAACTGCAAGCCAGGTGATGAGAGAAATCATCTAGGGCTTATCCCCACTCCCCAAAGTACAAACCAAAAGGTCAAGATCGAGAAAAACAGAATCTGCTGCAAGGTTGACATCATCCCCATACAAAGCTGCACGGCTTGCTGAAAAGCAAAACGCTCAAAAGAAATCAGTCAAGAAACGATCAGACAAAAGGAAAAACAAAGGGAAGTGCCCAAAAACTCAGAAAAAGAGGCGACAAGAAATGGAAGAGTCGTGAGGAAGAAGACTGGCTGTGTAGCCTACAGTTTGTTGCAGCCCTACAGCCCTGCCAGACCACGTGAGCAGTGGGTGCAGTGTCAGGTCTGTCTTCACTGGGCCCATGAGGAGTGCACCCTGGATTAGCACAGTTCGTCTGCCCCAACTGTGACAGTGACTCGGACTGATAAGGGGCAAGCAGCCCAGGATTAGAACATTCCTACATGTGTTTCAACTATCATTTGCTTTTTTTTGGTCTGTTTTGTTAATAAGGGGCAAAATGCCCCCACTTCTGGGGCAAAACGCCCATGGTGGGCTATTTGCCCCATACTGCTAGGCGTATTGCCCCGGGCATGGGGCAAAAAGGCCAATAAAATATTTTTTTGTTTACACCTATTGTGGTCTTTTATATTATTCTGTCTTTGTGTGTCTGTGGTATGTGGTAGCCCAAGAGCACATCATCCATTTGCACTTAGTTTGAGCTCACTGTGGCTTCAACTGGGTTTTAGATGATTTTTTTTCCTTAATGGGGGCCTCTTACCCCATGCTACCCTACAGCTCTTTCAGGTAGAGCTGTCCTGAGGAAGGCTTTTCCTGAGAGTCCAGCCATGTCGTGGATCGTTATGCATCGTCCAGGGTCTGTCACCATCCAGCTGTCAGCTTCAGCATTGAATGCACTCCTCAGTGTCTTGAAGTAGGAAATATCAAGTGGCTGAAAACCAACCGCCCAGGACAAGACACTGTCTTGTCTAGGTGTCCATGAAGTGCAGGAAACCAAACTCCTTGCTGGCACAATGAGGGGAACTCCATTGCTGACAGCTTCCAATGCGGCTGACAAACTCTCTCCGCCATACTTTCCCCTCTAAGATGTCCTTTGGTATGATCGAACCATATCTGAAGAAAATTGTAAAATGTTCTGTCAGATACTTTTTTTTTCTTCTTTTTTCCAACTAATTATTTGATGTACATTTATACACAGATACATAAGGATAATTCGTCAATACATCATTCATAGTTTGAAATGGGGCAAGAGGCCTACCATATGGGGCAAGAGGCCCAGTGTAGGCCTTTTGCCCCAGTGCCACAGTGGGCGTTTGACCCCAGCCTGACACTTGTCATAATACTGTCACGTGAGCAAAATGGTGGCATCCTGTTTTGATTTGCTTGGCGGCTGAAGCAAGCTAATGGACCCCTTTTACAAGTGAACACAGAGAAAATGGGTTTCATCTGCTGTGTGGGCGATTACACAAGATATCATGGAAGCACAATATTACTAAAATAAGGCCAAAACACATTACTTGAGTTGTAAAACTTACCGTTTAGTATGTCGGCATTCACCTCTCTTCCAGAAACAAGGGCTGATGTAAGGAAGCTGGTAAAGCATCACAGGGCTCCCTGCATCACGTGATTTCAAAAATGTTCTTCTGGGCAAAGTAAGATTTGTTTTGTTCATCCTAGCGGGTGCACATCTCTAGAGTGGACGGGATAACCTAGTGGTCAGAACATTGCGCTTGCAATTTGACGACCCAGGTTCGATTCCCGTTCGAGGGGATTTTTTCCCCTGGAGTTAACATCAGTGCTGACTCCACGAGAGCAATGTTCTGACCACTAGGCTATCCCGTCCCCAACAGAGGGCAGGTACCCATTTACAGCTGGGTGATTGGGGGGGGGGGGGGGGGGGGGGGGAAGGGAACTGTATTAAAGCCAAGGCGCGCAAACGGTCACCCATCCAACTGGTAACCACGCTCGACGCTGCATACGTGCTGTGTGGACAAGCGCGCGAACGCGCGCGTGTGTGTATGTGTGTGTGTGTGTGTATGTATGTGCGTGTGTGTATGTATGTGCGTGTGTGTGTGTGTGTGTGTGTGTGTGTGTGTGTGTGTGTGTGTGTGTGTGTGTGTGTGTGTGTGTGTGTGTGTGTGTGACTTTTGAGTGTTGTTTTTGTTGATATTGTTGTTGCTTGTATTATCTATAGGCATATTTTTTTAAGGCTGTTGAAATCATGTTAGTTAATTCATGTTGGTAAAAAAAAAAGTTTGTTTTGTTTGTTTTTTTGTTTTTGTTTGTTTGTTAGGTTCTTTTGTTGTTTTTTTCCCTTTAGATAGATGGCTTGATGAAAAAAAGCAAATCAATGCTTATTCAATGTACCATCTGGAAATAAAAATTTGATTTGATTTGATTTGATCAACTTGACTTGGGAAAACCTACTTTGCTATTCCGCCCCCACGATAAGAAGTAATGCTTTGAAAAACTTTTCAAGATGACGACAATTATATAATCCCGGGAAGATGGCATGTTTGTTGTGGATTTTTGTTAAGTTTTGTTTATTTTATTTTATTTTATTTTATTTTTTTTTTTTTTTTTTTTTGGGGGGGTGTCTGTTTTGCGATTAGTGTTTTTGATAAAGATCATAGGAATAGGGAGACAGGATAAAGTACTTGGTCTCCCCAAGCTAAGGTTAAACAGTATTGCTTGGGGTTTGTGAAGCTAGGCTAAGTTGTGATGAAACATTGATGTGTCTTGAAGTACATAGCCTAATGGTGGCGCAAGTGGAAGGGGTTGGATGGGAGGAAACCACAGCCTAGTTTGCAGAGTAGGTTAGCTTAGGCTTTGTCTCCCTTGGAGGAAATAAATATGGCAGACGACAAATAATATATTTTTTGTTGCACCCCCGAGTTTTTTCCAACGTGGTATTTTCTCGGATTTTTACAAAGAAAAAATATAGTTTGCACATTTTTAAGGTGAGGAATGTAGTTTTAATGATATGCTTGGATGTGAAAACGTGTTTGAGACTGCGCACGTAGTAGGCATTAGTGTTACATAGCACCAACGATGCATAGCAAATTGGTCACGCTGGGCCCATACGCCATACGCCCATCACCAAACAAAATCGTGACATCAGTGTCTCTGGTTTAAACAAAATTGTATTAGTTCAGAACAACGTAGCAACAACACATGCTCAAGCGGTTTAGTTTCTATAGAAATATCGTCGCTTGCTGAAAACTCAGTTTGCACATCACATCATGCCA
>CM060330.1:2838663-2843663 GCA_030674155.1 Stramonita haemastoma
GGTGCCCCCATGGTCGCCAGACTAAGGGATATTTTAGATAGATAGATAGATAGATAGATAGATAGATAGATAGATAGATAGATAGATAGATAGATGATGGATGGATAGATAGATAGATAGATAGATAGATAGATAGATAGATAGATAGATAGATAGATAGATAGATAGATAGTGGTGGGGATTTACTTCCCTTGGCTTGGTATTTTCATAGACTTTGTATTTACTAAGCCGCCGCTGTAGTCTAGTGGTTAGGGTATTGGACTCGTAATCTAAAGGTTGCGGGTTCGATCCCAGCTTTTGGCTATAGCGTTGTGCCCTTGGAAAAGGCACTTTACGGCTATTTTCTCACCCCACCCAGGTGTAAAAGGGGTACCAACCTTGTGTTGGGGGTTAACCCTGCGATAGACTGGCGTCCTATCCAGGGGGGAGTCTATGACTCTCAGTCGCTTAACGCCACAGAAACCGGGATAAGCACCGGCCTGATGAGCCTTAGGCTCAGGACAGACTTTAACTTTAACTTGTATTTACTAAGGACAGCAGTAAAAGCTGGGTTGGGCAGGCTGGGCTGGATTAATTAGCAGCTGAGAGGAGCTGAAAAGTGGGGGATACTGACTGACAGCTGAAAGTGGGGGATACTGACTGACAGCTGAAAGTGGGGGATACTGACTGACAGCTGAAAGTGGGGGATACTGACCGACAGCTGAAAGTGGGGGATACTGACTGACAGCTGAAAGTGGGGGATACTGACCGACAGCTGAAAGTGGGGGATACTGACTGACAGCTGAAAGTGGGGGATACTGACTGACAGCTGAAAGTGGGGGATACTGACTGACAGCTGAAAGTGGGGGATACTGAAAGTGGGGGATACTGACTGACAGCTGAAAGTGGGGGATACTGACTGACAGCTGAAAGTGGGGGATACTGACTGACAGCTGAAAGTGGGGGATACTGACTGACAGCTGAAAGTGGGGGATACTGACTGACAGCTGAAAGTGGGGGATACTGACTGACAGCTGAAAGTGGGGGACACTGAAAGTGGGGGATACTGACTGACAGCTGAAAGTGGGGGATACTGACTGACAGCTGAAAGTGGGGGATACTGACTGACAGCTGAAAGTGGGGGTACTGACTGACAGCTGTGATGATGGGGGATACTGACCAACAGCTGTGGTGTGTGCTGCAGGGCCGCTGCAGGAGTCCGCGGTGTGGATCGATGAATCGCAGACGGTGCGTGCCAACCTGGACCATGGCCGCCCCTCCACCACCACCACCCTCAAGGAAGAGGAAGATCCCTGGGGATTTCTGACGAGGGGGACAAGTAGGGTTAAACATTTTAATTTTTTTTTTTTTTTTTTTTTTTATATGCATTCTTCCCTGGCCCCCTGGGGATTTCTGACGAGGGGGACAAGTAGGGTTAAATTTTAAAAATTATTTTTCATATTATATGATATGCATTCCTCCCTGGCAGTCACAATGCAGCTCCCATAATGTTGGCCACTGTATGCATGCACTGGCCAAATCTTGTCCTTAGTTGGAGCTCCAGCCAAGGAACAGAGAGAGAGAGACAGAGATAGAAAGAGAGAGAGAGAGGGAGAGGGGGGGAGAGAGGGAGGGAGAGAGAGAGAGGAGAGAGAGAGAGAGAGAGAGAGAGAGGAGAGAGAGAGGAGAGAGAGAGAGAGAGAGAGGGGGGAGGTAGAGGGGGAGAGAGAGAGAGAGAGAGAGAGAAGGTTGAATATGCATATTCTGAGTTTGTACGAAATCTATGGTCAGAATGTAAAGAGAAACTTGATTATACTTCATGTATACTATTCTTTGTTGTTGTTACTGAATGTTCACTGATGAATTTTTTTTAATCTTCATTTATTTCTCTTTATTTTTGTATATAATAATTATGCCTATATTAAGGGGGATGGGATAGCTCAGTACAGTCCCCTCAGTTCACCCAGCTGTGAATGGGTACCTACCCTCTTTAGGGTCAGGGAAGGTAAAGCAGCGAGGGAGAGAAGATGGGCGCCGCCCTCAATATGCTGGCCCCTAGAGAAGCTGAGGTTTCTGATGCCTCGCTCCATAATGACCGCATAGGTTATGCGAAAATCCTTACCTTTACCTTTTTATGCCTATATCCCGTAGCATTTTTAGCATTTGGTTACTATCCAGTATTTAGGAAAGCTGAAAATAGCTGAAATAATAATAATAATACATGGAATTTGTATAGCGCTATATCTTGCAAAAACAAATCAAAGCGCTTATGAGGCAAACTGTTGAGAGCTTATTCCCCAGATGCCAGTGGTTACATATAGACATAATGATAGCAAGCAGGTAATCCATCTAACTCATGCAGAAGATGGATACCTCAGTGATGATGTAAAAATCATTAAAAAAAAACCACCCCAAACAAACAAACAAGACAGTTTGATAAATGTGCTGTAGTCCTGGATGCAAAAAATTGATTTTTTTTGGTCCAGGACAGTTAGAATATTTATCTGAGAAAAGAAAAAGCTTCAACTTTTTTGTGTGTGTACAGCTGTAGCGGTAATCATTGTGATTCAACTACTTTGCTGTTTAGTTTTATTTCGTCGCATCTCCTTCACTGTGTGTGTGTGTGTGTGTGTGTGTGTGTGTGTGTGTGTGTGTGTGTGTGTGTGTGTGGTGCGTGTGTGCGTGCGCGTGTGTGTGTGTGTGTGTGTGTGTGTGTGTGTGTGTGTGTGTGTGTGTGTGTGTGTGTGTGTGTGAGAGAGAGAGAGAGGAGAGAGAGAGAGAGAGAGAGAGAGAGAGAGAGAGAGAGAGAGAGAGAGAGAGAGAGAGAGAGAGAATGTATATGTATGTATGTATGTGTGTGTCTGTGTGTCGCTGTCTGTGTGCAAGCAAGCACAAGATGTATTAAAAAGTGCTGGTCTTAAAGTCTTTTTCTTTGGAGCTTGACTTTGCTTTTCAGACCTAAGTCGACAGAGGAAGACCTTCTTGAGCTGTTCCCAGATGGTGAGCAAACATATGAAATTACTATCAGAAATTGCCATAATGATGTTTGTTGTTGTTGTTGTTATTGTTGCGGATTCCTCAGCCTAACGCCCTGCAGAATGCAAGCTATGTATGTTTGTTTCACTGTAAGTGTGCAGACTACATGCTGTGTCTGTTTGTATCACTGTAAGTGTGCAGACTACATGCTGTGTCTCTTTGTATCACTGTAAGTGTGTAGCTCTCCACCTCCCCCTAAAAGTCCTTCCGATGAGACTATAAACTGTGCGAACGCACTCAGAACATCTTTTGCACACATTAAAACCCATTCCGCTTTTTGGAAGAGTAGGCCATTGTATGTGGGTGGGAATGGATGACAAAATTGACAAATTTGCATACACACAGGAACTGTATGTAACACAGCACACGGGTGTTTTTTCCATTATCCTTGAAATTAAAAGAGTAAAATAAATAAATAAAAATAAACAAAATTAAATAAAAAACAGTTGTGTGTTCTTTGTTGTTTCTTGCTCAGATTTCTAGAGTGCGTTGAAGAAGTGTGTGCATGTGTGTGTGTACATGCATTCGTGCATGAGTGTGTGCTTGTGTGTGTGTGTGTGTGTTTGTGTGAGTGTGTGTGTGCGTGTGTGTGTGTGTGTGTGTGTGTGTACGCACGTGTGTGTGTGTGTGTGTGTGTGTGTGTGTGTGTGTGTGTTTGTGTGTGTCTGTGTGTCTGTGTCTGTGTGTGTGTATAAAAAGATATTGTATTGCACCTGTTCTGTGGGTTTTTTTCTACAGGCTCAGGAAATATGTCGCTGGGGAATTTTTCCCCTGGGTGGTACCTGTTGGAGAATCACCATAATGCCAGGTGAGTTCAGGTGAAGTTGAAACAGGTGGGCTTTTTTCTCAATACAGTATGATACACGTGTGAATCACAGAATATCTTGTATATATTTATTTTATTTTTTATTTTATTCTTTTATATTGAGGATAACGGGATAAGCCCTCATGTGGTTTTTTTCATCCAGTCCCCGTGTGTATGCAGTTAAGTATTGTCATCTGTTCCCACCGGCACACGATGGCCTACTCTTACAAAAAGCAGAGCAGGATTTACGTGTGCGCAAGATGTTCTGCGTGTGTTCGCACACGGGGCCTCGGTTTACAGCCTCATCTGAAAGACTTTGGGGGAGAGTGGAGTCAGCACTGATGTTAACTCCAGAGGAAAAATCCCCTCCAACGGGAATCAAACTCGGGTCGTCAAATTGCCAGCGCAACGGTCTGACCACTAGGCTATCCCGTCCCCATGTATATATACAGTTTATATATAGTGAGTGTGTGTGTTTCAGTACTATTGCTCTTGAATATGTCAGTGTTTGCACATATTCTATATAGGCACCATTTTTTGTGTGTGTGTGCGTGCGTTGTTTAATTTAAACAAAAAATGTTTAAAAATCTTTTTATTTTATTTCTTTTTATTTTTATTTACTTAAAATGGCCTAGGCCAAAAGTTGTGTCAGTTATTGATGTCAGCTCATTGCCAAGGCCTACACTAAAATGTTGTGATGTTGTAAAATGTTGTGTTGAGATTGCCTTCAGCCATGACAAGCTCTTAACAGAACAACCTGCACTCTCCTTTAAAGGAGAAAAAATCCTCTGAAGTCGGAGTATGGCTGCCTATATGGCGAGGTACTTGAAAATAGTCATACACGCTAGCTTCTCATTCAGTGTGCAATTTCGATCTCTTAGTGATTCCCAGGTGGGATGAGTGAGTCAGAGTACTGCACATTCTGGGTGACCCCCCCATAGTGTTAAGCTGGGGAACAACAACAACAACAACATATATAGTTAGTGTGTGTGTTTCAGTACTATTGCTCTTGAATATGTCAGTGTTTGCACATATTCCATATAGGCACCATTTTTTGTGTGTGTGTGCGTGCGTTGTTTAATTTAAACAAAGAAAAAAATTTTAAAATCTTTTTATTTTATTTGTTTTTATTTACTTAAAAAAACATTTTTGTGTGTGTTGCAGCTTTGAGGACCTGAAG
>CM060330.1:2848663-2883663 GCA_030674155.1 Stramonita haemastoma
AATCTCCAAAGGTCAACTAGCCCCCTGGCTGCAGCACATAAGGACTGTGCAAGTCAAGCCTCCTAGTCAGAGAGTCATAGTTGATCACTATAGACTAAGCTGTAAAGTGGATTTCCATGAGTGGGAAAGAAAGCCACTGATCGCACAGCCCTCACTTTGCTGTGCCCCCAGCGTCAATGGTTTGATCAAGAACTGGGATAAAGCCACTGATCATACAGCCTCTCACTTTGCTGTTGCCCCCAGCGTCAATGGTTTGATCAAGAACTGGGATAAAGCCACTGATCATACAGCCTCTCACTTTGTTGTTGCCCCCAGCATCAATGGTTTGATCAAGAACTGGGATAAAGCCACTGATCATCATACAGCCTCTCACTTTGTTGTTGCCCCCAGCATCAATGGTTTAATCAAGAACTGGGATAAAGCCCAGGCGCTAATAGGCCCCAGCCTTGTATAAAAGCGGTGTGTGGCTTATTTATTTATTTATTCTTTTATATCAAGGATAATGGGATAAGCACTCTTGGGCTTTTTTACACCCAGTCCCCGTGTGTATGCAGTTTTGTAAATGTCATCTGTTCCCAGTGGCACACGATGGCCTACTCTTACAAAAAGCGGAACAGGATTAACATGTGTGCAAGATGTTCTGCGTGCGTTTGCACACAGGGCCTCGGTTTAAAATCTCATCCGAAAGACTTTTGAGGAGAGTGGAATCGGCACTGATGTTAAGCGCTTTGATTTGTTTTTACAAGATATAGCGCAATATAAATTCCATGTATTATTATTATTATTATTTAACTCCAGGAGAAAAATCTCCTCGAACAGGAATCGAACCCGGGTCGTGAAATTGCCAGCGCAGTGTTCTGACCACTAGGCTGTCTTGAACCTCTGTGGCTGTGGTGGTTTGATGTGGTGGGGTGTGTGTGTGTGTGTGTTTGCAGTGTACAAGGAGGTGGAGCGACGCATCGCCAACTTCAGTGACATGCTGCACAAACGTCTGCTGGATCCTCACAACACTCTGGACGAGCAGAAAAAGCTCATCAGTGGGTGCAGTGCAGAGGTTAGTTAAAGTTAAAGTTAAGTCTGTCCCCAGCCTAAGGCTCATCAGGTGGGTGCAGTGCAAAGGTTAAAAGTTAAAGTTAAAGTTAAAGTCTGTCCCCAGCCTAAGGCTCATCAGGCCGGTGCTTATCCCGGTTTCTGTGGCGTTAAGCGACTGAGAGTCATAGACTCCCCCCCCCTGGATGTTGTTGTTGTTGTTCCCCAGCTTAACACTCTGGGGGGTCACCCAGAATGTGCAGTACTCTGACTCACTAATCCCACCTGGGAATCACTGTGAGATTGAAATTGCACGCTGAATGAGAAGTTTGCGTGTATGACTATTTTCAAGTACCTCGCCATATAGGCAGCCATACTCTGACTTCAGAGGACTCCCTCCTGGATAGGACGCCAGTGTATCACAGGGTTAACCCCCAACACAAGGTTGGTAC
This sequence comes from Stramonita haemastoma, assembly GCA_030674155.1. Taxonomy (NCBI): domain Eukaryota; kingdom Metazoa; phylum Mollusca; class Gastropoda; order Neogastropoda; family Muricidae; genus Stramonita; species Stramonita haemastoma. Next base: position 2,850,145 of record CM060330.1, read on the forward strand.
CCCTTTTACACCTGGGTGGGGTGAGAAAATAGCCGTAAAGTGCCTTTTCCAAGGGCACAACGCCATAGCCGAAAGCTGGGATCGAACCCGCAACCTTTAGATTACGAGTCCAATGCCCTAACCACTAGACTACAGCGGCGGCTTTTCGTACCTTTACCTTGCCTAATTGACGGTAGTGTTGACGTGTGCTGTCAGGTACCTGACCAGTCTGGAGTGTCAGGGTGCCCCAGGCTGGGAGTGTCTGGTCAGTCAGAAGAGTCACCTGATTGAACTGCTGGAGGACTGCAAAGATGACCACATCGAGACTGGTCAGTATGTGTGTGTGTGTGTGTGTGTGGTGTGGTGTGTGTGTGTGTGTGTGTTGTGTGTGTGTGTGTGTGTGTTGTGTGTGTGTGTGTGTGAGAAATTTGTGTGTGTGTGTGTGTGTGTGTGTTGTGTGTGTGTGTGTGTGTTTATTGTCTTAAAAGTGTATATTTGAGACAGAGTGTGTGTGTGTGTGTGAAGTCAAGTCAAGTCAAAGTCAAGTCAAGTCAAATTTTTATTTCAGATGGTACATTTGTGTGTGTTGTGTGGTGTGTGTGGTTTGTGGTGTGTGTGTGGTGTGTGTGCTGTGTGTGTGGGTTGTGTGTGTGTGTGGTGTGTAGTGTCAGTGGTGAGTGGTGATGTGTGAGGTGTGTGTGTGTGTGTGTGTGTTGTGTGTGTTGTGTGTGTTCAATTTAGACAAGTGGGTGGATGTGTGTGTGTGGTGTGTGTGTGGTGTGGTGTGTGTGTGTGTGAAGTCAAGTCAAGTTCAAATTTTATTTCCTAGAGTTGTACATTGTTGTGTGTGTGTGGGGGGAGGGGGAGGGCTGAGTTTTAGTGTGGTTTGTTGGTGTTCTGGGTTTGTTGTGGTTTGTGTTTGTGTGAGTGTGTTTGTGTGTGTGTGTGTGTGTGTGTGGTGGTTTGTGTGTGTGTGTTTGGTTTGTGGGTGTGGGTGTGTTTGGTTGTGTGTGTGTGGGTGTGTGTGTGTGTGGTTGTGTGTGTGTGTGTGTGTGTGTGTGTGTGTGTGTGTGTGTGTGTGTGTGTGTGTGTGTGTGTGTGTGTGTCTGTCTGTCTGTCTGTCTGTCTGTGTGTGTGTGTCTGTCTCTGTGTGTGTGTGTGTGTTTGGTTTGTGTGTGTGTGTGTGGGGTGGGTGGGTGGGGGTGGTTGTGTGTTGATGTGTGTGTATATGTGTGATGTGTGTGTGTGTGTGTGTGTGTGTGGTGAGAGAGAGAGAGAGAGAGAGAGAGAGAGAGAGAGAGAGAGAGAGAGAGAGAGAGAGAGAGAGAGAGAGAATATGAATAATGAATAAATGAATGAATGAATAATTTTTAATGAATGAATAATCTTTTTTTTCCAAGGGTAACAGAGTAAGCATGCACATACTTTTTTTTCATCCAGCCCTTGCCCTGATAAGGGCAGAGAGAGAGAGAGAGAGAGAGGGGGGGGTGGGTTTTTTTGGTGTTGTGTGTTCCTCAGCTTTACACCCTGGGGGTCACCCAGAATATGCACTTTTGACTCACTCATTCCTCCTGGAAATCACTGTGAGACTTTAAGTCCACACTGGATGAAAAGTTTGCGTGTATGACTGTTTTCAAGTACTTCGCCATATAGACAGCCATACTCCAACATCAGAGGATTCTGTTTTCTTCAAAGAAGAGTGCAAGTTGTTTATACTAAGAGTTTTTTTAAAAAGAAATTTTTTTGTTTTGTTTATACTAAGAGCTTGTCATGGTGAAGACAATCTCAATATAAGATTTTTTAAGCATAACAACATTGTAATGTAGGCTCTGACATGCAGTTTATGTCAATAAGCGACAAAGTTTTTGGCCTGGGCCAAGGTCTTCATTTACTGCTGATTGTGTTTCAGAAGATAACATCCTGTGTCTTTTTCATTGTGTTTCAGAAAAACTGTGTCTTCATTGTGTTTCAGAACACGACTGTCTTCATTGTGTTTCAGAAAGAACTGTGTCTTTCTTGATTGTGTTTCAGAAATAACTGTGTCTTCATTTCCTGCTGATGTGTTTCAGAAATAACTGTGTCTTCATTTCCTGCTGATTGTGTTTCAGAAACAACTGTGTCTTTCATTTCCTGCTGATTGTGTTTCAGAAAAACTGTCTTCATTGTGTTTCAGAAAGAACTGTGTCTTCTTTGTGTTTTCAGAAATAACTGTGTCTTAATTTACTGCTGATGTGTTTCAGAAACAACTGTCTTCATTTGTGTTTCAGAAATAACTGTGTTCTTCTTTGTGTTTCAGAAATAACTGTGTCTTCAATTTAGCTGCTGATGTGTTTCAGAAAGAACGGCACTGTTGGCAGACGCAGCCTCCAGTCAGGGCACACCGGCCAGTGCCAGTAAACGCAAACCCGCTACAGCCTCCCCAGGTGCCATCTTCACTGCCAAAGGAAAGAGCGATCTTGCTGCAGGTGAGAGGCTGAGGGAGACAAGATTATGTCAGGGTTTTAGGGAGTGAGGTACACTGGGTTTGTGCGCTGTGTTCAGCGGTTTGTCTCACTGTCACCTGTCAGTTGATTTGTCGTGTTGTTGTTGTTGTATTGATGAAGGGGCTGTTGTCTCACTGTCACCTGTCAGTGATTTGTTGTTGTTGTTGTTGTTGTATTGATGAAGGGGGTGTTGTCTCACTGTCACTGTCAGTGTTTGTCGTTGTTGTTGTTGTTGTATTGATGAAGGGGGCTGTTGTCTCACTGTCACCTGTCAGTTGATTTGTGTTGTTGTTGTTGTTGTATTGATGAGGGGGCTGTTGTCTCACTGTCACTGTCAGTGATTTGTTGTTTGTGTTGTTGTATGATGAAGGGGCTGTTGTCTACTGTCACCTGTCATGGTTTGTCGTTGTTGTTGTTGTTGTTGTTGTTGTATTGATGAAGGGTGGTGTTGTTTGACTGTCACCTGTCAGTGGATTTGTTGTGTTGTTGTTGTATGATGAAGGGGGCTGTGTCTCACTGTCACTGTCAGTGGATTTGTCGTTGTTGTTGTTGTTGTATTGATGAAGGGGTGTTGTCTCACTGTCACCTGTCAGGTTTGTCGTTGTGTTGTTGTTGTATTGAGAAGGGCGTGTCTCACTGTCACCTGTCATTGATTGTCGTTGTTTGTGTTGTATTGATGAAGGGGCTGTTGTCTACTGTCACCTGTCAGTTGATTTGTCGTTGTTGTTGTTGTTGTATGATGAAGGGGGCTGTTGTCTCACTGTCACCTGTCAGTTGATTTGTTGTTGGTTGTTGTTGTTGCTGCAGGGGGTTGGCGTGACCGCACCCCCCAGAAGGTGATGTTTGTGGAGGACCTGACGGAGATCATGACGGAGAACTTCCCCGACTTCTGGAAGCTGGGCCAGGCCTACTTCTCCGGAGAGTTCAACCGCACCAGGGAGGTGAGTAGGTCCATGGGCACTGGAGAGGTCCATGTGCACTGGAGAGGTCCATGGGCACTGGAGAGGTCCATGGGCACTGGAGAGGTCCATGGGCACTGGAGAGGTCCATGGGCATGAACGCATGCAGAACATCTTGAACATCTTGCGCACACGTTAAATCCTGTTCCGCTTTTCGTAAGAGTAGGCCATCATGTGCTGGTGGGAACAGATGACATTTACAGAACTGCATACACACGGGGACTGGATGTAAAAACAACAACACAAGAGTGCTTATTCCATTACCCATTACAAAAGAAAGGTCCATGTGCACTGGAGAGGTGCATGTGCACTGGAGAGGTCCATGCGCACTGTTGTGGGGCAGTAGTTTAGGACTTATGGCATAAAAAAGTAATTTTGGGCCAGGCCTACTTCTCTGGAGAGTTCAACCCCACCAGGGAGGTGAGCAGTGGGGGAGACTATGTGCACTGGACTGGAGAGGTCCTTGTGCACTGGAGAGGTCCTTGTGCACTGGACTGGAGAGGTCCATGTGGACTGGAGAGGTCCTTGTGCACTGGAGAGGTCCTTGTGCACTGGACTAGAGAGGTCCTTGTGCACTGGAGAGGTCCATGTGCACTGGACTAGAGAGGTCCTTGTGCACTGGAGAGGTCCTTGTGCACTGGAGAGGTCCATGTGCACTGGAGAGGTCCATATACAGGTCCATGTGCACTAGAGAGGTCCATGTACAGGTCCATGTGCACTGGAGAGGTCCATGTACAAGTCCATATGCACTGGAGAGGTCCTTGTGGTCCATGTGCACTGGAGAGGTCCATGTACAAGTCCATGTGCACTGGAGAGGTCCTTGTGGTCCATGTGCACTGGAGAGGTCCATGTGCACTGGACTGGAGAGGTCCTTGTGCACTGTTGTGGGGCAGTAGTTAGTATTGTGTGCCGGTTAAACAGATGACAAGATTGACAAAACTGCATACACATGGGAATTGGATGTAAAAAAAAAAAAAAGCACATGAGTGTGTATTCCATTATCCTCAATATAAAGAATAAAGAAAAAAAAAAAAAAAGAATGATTAAAAAAAAATTTTTTTAAGGAATATAATTTTTTTTTTTTAAAAGACAAAAAAAAAAAGACTGATGTCTTAGGTTGTGCATCTTCTGTGTGGTGTGGTAGGTAGCCCTTGATTCCATCCCAAGTGGACCCTGCTTCCACTGCCCATTGAAATGCTAGGCCAAGATTAAGTGCTATTTGAGCAAGTGTAGATTGGATTGTTCTCTCACATGACACCAGTCCTCTCCTGAATAAACATATCTATTAATCTTGGCTTGAGTACACTAAGGAATCCCTGAATATCACCAACATCCTGTTGTAGCCAAACGATATTAAACCCTGAATTACACAACAATTCCCTTACCCTTGCTACCAAACATTCTTTACCTTTTTGATCAAGAATTAATTGTATTTCTTAGGCATGTCTAGGCAACCTTTGATGACTCATTTGCGGTGTTTTTAACCAATATCTAACTGCACAAATACATGAATTTACAAATAAAGGATATCTGGCTGCTTCCCTGTAAACCATTTTATTCGGTGTTTTAACAGAAACTCGGGGGGGGGGGGGGGGGGGGGGGGGGGGAGAGAGAGAGACACACACAGAGAGAGACACAGAGAGAGAAAGAGAGACACAGAGAGATAGAGACAGAGAGATAGAGACAGAGAGATAGAGGCCATCATTGTAGGTATGATCATTCCCAAAAAAAAAAATTAGCTAACATTTAACATCTCTCTTGTTTGCTTAATGTTTGGAATTGACAAGGAAAACAATCCAAAGTTGTAAAAAAAGAGAAATGCGTGGCTGTTATGTTGAAATCTTTGTAGGGTGCATCAAAACTGAACTTCATTAACTTTTTTCTCCCCATTTGTCTGTTTGCAGATTGCAGGAAAAGGGATTCAAGTCAGACACCAGTAAACATGGCAAATTAAAGGTAATATTGCCGTTGTTTGCCCATGGATTGTGTGTGTGTGTGTGGTGTGTGTGGTGTGTGTGTGTGTGTGTGTGTGTGTGTAGTGTTGTGTGTCTGTGTGTGTGTGTGTCTGTGTGTGTGCGTGTGTGTGTGTGTGTGTGGTTATGGTGTTGTCTGTGTGTCTGTGTGTGTGTGTGTTGTGTGTGTGTGTGTCTGTGTGTGTGTGTGTCTGTGTGTGTGTGTATGTCTGTGTGTGTGTTGTGTGTGTGTGTGTGTGTGTGTGTGGTGGTGTGTGTGTGTGTGTGTGTGATTCATTTTTTTTTTCCAGACTTCTCATATTTTTTCTTTTTCTTTCCTTGTCGACTGCACAGTCTTTGTTTTGTTGTTCTTTGTAGCTCATGTCTAGATGAAACTTTCTTTCAGTCTTTGTTTCTTGGATTAGGGTCTATGCCCCCCCCCCCCCCCCATCCATCTGTTAAAAGCATCTGAATGATATTATCAAAATGACTTTTAAAGAAGGCGCTTGTGGACATACTTTGCATAATACACATTTAGGTGAAGTATTTTGTTGTGTAGCTTGGTATGGTTTGAGTGTGTGTGTATGTGCGCATGTGCATGTATATGTGTATGTATGTATGTATGCTGTGTGTGTGGGTGTGTTTGCTTCTGTCACTATATACATATTCATGTCTGACCCAATATTTCTTGACAACTCTGCATGTGTAACTTGTACAAAGTGAGAATCTTCTGTTTACGAATCTGTATATCATGGATGTCTGTTCAATGTCTGACACGTATACTTGTACATACAGGGTTAGTGACTACTGTACATAAGTATACTTAATGGATGTCTGTTTATGTCTGACCCTACACTTGTACATAAGTGACTCTGTACATCTGTAACATGGATGTCTGTTCTGTTTAACCCTATACCCCAGAACATCTTGTGCACATGTAAAATCCTGTTCTGCTTTTCGTAAGAGTAGGCCATTGTGTGCTGGTGAGAACAGATGACATGATTTACAAAACTGCATGCACACCGGGGACTGGATATAAAAAATAACACACGAGTGCTTATTCCATTATCCTTGATATAAAAGAACAAATGAAATATAAAAGAATAAAAGAATAAATAAATGAATGAATGAATGAAAACACTTGCCCCCCTTCCACGCACATAAAGAGACTCTCAGTCTGTACATTGTGTACATGGATGTGTCTGTCTGCTTTTCCCAGCAAATGATCGCGGAGCTGGTGGGTCTCTTCGCCAACTTTGTGCGCGCAGCTTTCCTGCCGGAGTCGCTGGAGAATGTGGCCGATGCGGAGAGAGAGAAGTTTGGCCTCTGGCCCTCCATGGCCAAGTCCACTGTCGTGGGCACCTGGCTGCCTCACTGTGTGAGAACTATCAGGTATGTTCTGCCTGTGGTGTGGGTTTGTTGTGTGGGTGTGTGTGTTTGTGTGTGTGTGAGAACTATCAGGTATGTTCTGCCTGGTGTGTTGTGTGTGTGTGTGTGTTGGTGTGTGTGTGAGAACTATCAGGTATGTTTGCTGGTGTGTGTGTGTGTGTGTGTGTGTGTGTGTGTGTGTGTGTGTGTGTGTGTGTGGTATAGGTATGTTGTGTGTGTGTGTGTGTGTGTGTGTGTGTGTGTGTGTGTGTGTGTGTGTGTGTGTGTGTGTGTGTGTGAGAACTATCAGGTATATTCTGCCTGGTGTGTGTGTGTGGTGTGTGTGTTTTGTGTGTGTGTGTGTGTGTGTGTTGTGTGTGTGTGTGTGTGTGTGTTGTGTGTGTGTGTGTGTGTTGTTGTGTGTGTTGTGTGTGTGTGTGTGTGTGTGTGGTGTGTGTGTTGTGTGTTGTGTGTGTGTGTGTGTGTGTGTGTGGCTGCCTCACTGTGTTAGAACTATCAGGTATATTCTGGTGTGTGTGTGTGGGGGGGGGGGGGCTTCCACACTGTCAGAACTATCATGTAGAACTGTTTGATTGTCTGGTGTGGGTGTTTTTTTTCTGTTATCAGCAGTGTGTGGAGGATAAGTGTGTGTGTGTGTGTTGTGTGGATGGAGTGGGGGAGTGAGGAGTGGTGTGGTGAGAGAGAGAGAGAGAGAGGAGAGAGAGAGAGAGAGAGAGGGGGGGGGGGGGGGGGGGGCAGGCAGGCAGGCAGGTTTGAAACAGGAATAAAACTTATGTTTAAGTGCCAAGACACCCTTTTGTAAGATCTGTGAACAGTTTTGTGTTTGAAATCTGTCAGATCCTGTGTTGCTACTTTGGCTGGCCTTGACCTTACTGGAGACTCCATGATCATCCTTCAGGACTTGGCCTTTGACCTTCGCACCAACTGTATGTTCACACTGCTGAAGCAGGCTATTTCAGGTAGGTGCTTGTTGGAGTAAGACGTGTTTGTACATGGGAAGTTTTTATCGCAGATTTTGTTCAGATTTTGATCGTTTGGGATGTTAATGATTGAAAGTGTGTGTGTGCATGTGTGTGTGTGTGTGTTGTGTGTGTGTGTGTGTGTGTGTGTTTGTGTGTGTGTGTGTGTGTGTGTGTGTGTGTGTGTGTGTGTGTGTTGTGTGTGTGTGTGTGTTTGTGTGTGTGTGTTTGTGTGTGTGTGTGTGTGTGTGTGTGTGTGTACGTTCACAAGTGAATTTTTTTTTTCAACTTGATTGTCAGCATTTTATTGTAGATTCCCAGGGACATTGTGTTTATCAAAAAAAATTGGTAATCAGATAGCTGAATTTCCATGTTCATGTTTTAATTTTTTCCAACTTAGAAGAATAAACACAACCATTTGAAGCATATTTGATATTCTGTACTTCTTCTTCGTCGAACGTTTAGACAGCGTCCACCATTGTCTGTCACATGAGTGAAAATCGAGTTTACTGCTGTTAAGCACCTGACAAATATTCTGTTATTAAGCACCTGACAAATATTCTGTTATTAAGCACCTGACAAATATTCTGTTATTAAGCACCTGACAAATATTCTGTTATTAAGCACCTGACAAATATTCTATATGATTACTATCAAAATCATCAGTGAAATTTGCGTGCTTAGAGAAAGTTGTGCGTGGTTTGGGGCAGATGTGAAATCGTTTTTTTTTGTTGTTGTTGTTTTTGCAGACGTGAAATCCTTGTGCAACAAGCAGACCTGGGCTGTGGAAACAGACGATGAGAGTGGGGGAACAACGCAGCTTGTGAGTACATGTTCCCTCCCCCCCCCCATCACTGCTGTTTTGGGGGTCTACCCTCATCCTTATTTCTTTCATTTTGTTGTTGTTGTCATTCCTCAGTTAGAGCTCAGAGGGTCACCCATGGTGAGACTTTGTGTATGCAGCCATGTACCCTTTATTAACTAACCTTCTAAGTCCCATCACTAAGTCACTAAGGCCATCGTGTGCCGGTAGGAGCGGATGACAAAATTATAACAAACCAGCATGCACACAGGTGTCGTGTTTAGACACCATCCCTGAGGAAAAATCGGGTAGTTGGAGTCCCAGAGCGGCTCCGGGCTGTAGGTATATGGCAACGTTCTGGTGGCTCCTGCGATGGTACTGGAACCATTCGTATCAGTCAATGCCCTTCCAATGGATCATTCCAGTGCCGTGGAGAGGGGGGGTCTGCTGCATGGGTAACAGCTTGCCCTCTATACATACTTGCCTAGGCTTTGCGCTCTAAAGACTAGAGCGCAACTCCATAGTCTTCCGAGACTGATGAGTGCCTACTGCTGCTCTCAGTCCCGAACTGGGATTTGCCGGGATTTACACATCTACCATCACGCTGTGACCATCACTAATTGCTACCACATACCAAAGCTCTATCAGGTTAGAAGTAGAAACCCTGCTGAGAGTCTGGAAGTAATTATAGCTGCTGGTATGTACTTAGAAGGAGGAAAAAAGCCAGCGAGCATGTGTGCCTGACCTGAAAATTGTTTTTTTTTACCTTAAAGGCTATATCAGGGCTGTCACTTTTTCAGTGGTTTAAGTTCAGATTAAAAATCTGTGCAACTGCACACACACACACACACACACACACACACACACACACACACACACACACACACACACACACAACACACACACACAAACGCACATGCACATGCACATACACACATTTCTCTCCCACCCTTCCTTCTCTCTAATGTGTATGCATACACACCACACACACACACACACGCACACACACACACACACGCACACACACGCACGCACACACACACACACACACACACACACACACACACACACACACACCACACACACACACACACACACACACACACACACACACACACACACACACACACACACACACAGAGGGCCGTGATGTATTCTGCATGTTGTGTTGTGTTGTGGTGTTGCAGCCTGCGTTGTTTGAGAACATTGTCAGTGATGTTGTATTCTGCGTGTTGTGTTGTGTTGTTGCAGCCTGCGTTGTTTGAGAACATTGTCAGTGATGTTGTATTCTGCGTGTTGTGTTGTGTTTTGTTGTGTTGTGTTGTTTGAGAACATTGTCAGTGATGTTGTATTGTGCGTGTTGTGTTGTGTTGTTGCAGCCTGCGTTGTTTGAGAACATTGTCAGTGATGTTGTATTCTGCGTGTTGTGTTGTGTTGTGTTGTTGCAGCCTGCGTTGTTTGAGAACATTGTCAGTGATGTTGTATTCTGCGTGTTGTGTTGTTGCAGCCTGCGTTGTTTGAGAACATTGTCAGTGAGACAGTGCAGCACCTCCATGAAGTGGTCGTCCTCAACAAACCTGGAGAACCTGAGGTCAGACACCAATGATGAGGAGAATAATATTATCAATCATGATAATGTAGTAATGATGATGATCATGATATAGTAATGAGAATGATTATGATTAATGAGGATGATTATGATTAATGAAGATGATCATTATGATTAACGAGGATGATTATGATTAATAAGGATGGATGATTATAGCAATAATGACACTGATAGGAATAATAGTAAGAATATGCTATGATGATGATGTAACATGTGTTTGTGTGTGTGTGTGTGTCTGTGTCTGTGTCTGTGTGTTTGTGTGTGTTTGAGAGAATGAGTTTTTTTTCTGATTATTTTTTAAAATATTTTTTTGAGAGAATGAGTATAAATTTGATATCAATTAATCCTCTTATTTGTGGATGGTTACATACATGTAAATAATTTCAATGCCACCACTTTGATTGGTCTGCTTTACAAGATTCAGTGCTGTATAAATTTGACATGCTATCATTATCATTGTCTGTATAAAGTGGTCATCCGTAACAAACTAGGGTAGGGGAGCCATGGGTCAGACCTTAATGAGAAAATGATGGTGATAGTGACAACAAGAAAAAAGAGAACAGAAGCCAGGATGCTCATTGTAATGAAGATGAAAGAAAGAGAAGAAAATGGTCGATGATGATGTGATAATTATGAATAACTTATGTATTGCCCAATTTTTATTGTATGCTTTAAAAAAAAAAAATTTTTTCATTTTATTTATTTATTTTTTATTGTATACTTACATACGCAGACACAAGTGCACACACACAAATGCGCACACATACACACACACGCACACACACACACTCGCACGCACACACACACGCACACACACACACACACACACACACACACACACACACACACACACACACACACACACACACACACACACACACACACACACACGCATACACACACACACACCCACACACCACACCCACACCCACACCCACACGCACACACACAACACACATACACACATACACACATACACACACACCACACACACACACACACACACACACACACACACACACACACACACACACACACACACACACACACACACACACACCTCTTTTTATTTTTATATTAATTTTTATATCGAGGATAATGGAATAAGCGCTCGTGTGCTTTTTTTTTTCATCCAGTTCCTGTGTGTATGCAGTTTCGTAAATATTGTCATCTGTTCCTCACCTCACAAGATCAACAACAACAACTAACAACAACAAAAAAAAGATAACAAGTGAAGAGAACTTGACCCCAGTCTTTCAGCTGGTGTTAAAAAAAAAAAGTCTGTTCCCGAGCCTAAGCTCATCAGGCCGGTGCTTATCCCGGTTTCTGTGGCGTTAAGCGATCTGACAGTCATAGACTCCCCCCTGGATAGGATGCAGTCTATCGCATGGTTAACCCCCAACACAAGGTTGGTACCCCTTTTACACCTGGGTGGGGTGAGAAAATAGCCGTAAAGTGCCTTTTCCAAGGGCACAACGCCGTAGCCGAAAGCTGGGATCGAACCCGCAACCTTTAGATTACGAGTCCAACGCCCTAACCACTAGACTACAGCGGCGGCTATGTATTATTATGATGATGGTGATGATTTCAGATTTTCAGCCAGCGGCCGATCCAGAAGGAAGCGACAGTGCTGTGCACTCAGCTCCTGCAGGCCTTTGCCCTCTGTCTGGAGCAACTGGCCTTCTCCCCCCCCCTCCACCCTCACCAACACCACGACAACCGCAGGTCGGTGTGTGTCAGTCTGTCTGGTGTGTGTGTGTGTGTGTGTGTGTGTGTTGTGTGTGTGTGTGTGTGTGTGTTGTGTGTGTGTGTGTTGTGTTGTGTGTGTGTGTGTTGTGTTGTGTTGTGTTTGTGTGTGTGTGTGTGTGTGTGTGTGTGAGTTTGTGTGTGTGTGTGGTGTGTGTGTGTGTGTGTGTGTGTGTGTGTGTGTGGGGTTGTGTGTGTGTGTGTGTGTGTGTGTGAGGACTTGTGTGTGTGTGTGTTGTGTGTGTGTGTGTGTGTGTTGTGTGTGTGTGTGTGTGTTGTCTTGTGTTTGTGTGTGTTGTATGTGTGTGTGCGTGTGGTGTGTGTGTGTGGTGTGTGTGTGTGTGTGTTCTGTTGTGCTGTGTATGTGTGTGTGTTTTTCTTTTCTGTTTGTGTGTGTCTTGTGTGGGTGATGTGTCTCTGTGTGGTGTGTGTGTGTGTGTGTGGTGTGTGTGTGTGTGTGTGTGTCTTATGTTTGTGTATGTGTGTGTGTGTGTGTATGTGTGTCTTGTGTTTGTGTATGTGTATGTGTGTGTGCGCGCATGTGTATGTTTGTGCACATGCATGTATACATCCATAGCCATGTGCAAATTTGTGTTATTTTTCTACATTTTACAATAAAGAATTTGAATATATCCTACAACCTCTCAGAAATGCTGAAGACACTGACATTGCCTCCTTGCATAAACCTGACACTCCTGTCTTTTTCTCTTCCCCAGTGGCAACCTCCCCAAATCCTTGGCTGAGAGAGAGGCTGAAATGGACGATGACGAAGAGCACTTGCCATCTCTGGTGAGTCACCAGGGCTGTGTGACGTGTGTGTTGTGTGTGTGTGTGTGTGGGTGTGTGTGGTGTGTGGGGTGGGTGGTGTGTGTGGTGGTGTAGTGTGTGTAGTGAGTGTGGTAGTGTTGTGTGTGTGTGTGTGTGTGTGTGTGTGTGTGTGTGGTGTGTAGTGTAGTGAGTGTAGTGTAGTGTAGTGTATGTGTGTGTGTGTGTGTGTGTGTGTGTGTAATCTTTGTGTGTAGTGTGTGTTAGTAAGTGTAGTGTGTGTGTGTGTGTGTGTGTGTGTGTGTGGTGTGTGTGTGTGTGTGTATGTGTGTAGTGTGTGTGTATGTGTGTGAGGAGTAGTGTGTGTGTGTGTGTGTGTTTTGTATGGAAACCTCACTTGTTACTGTGAGTATACACACTTGTGTGAGTGTGTGTGTGTGTGTGTGTGTGTGTGTGTGTGTGTGTGTGTGTGTGTGTGTGTGTGTGTGTGTGTATAGTGTGTGTAGTGTGTGTGTGTGTGTGTGTGTGTGTGTGTGTGTGTGTGTGTTGTAGTGTAGTGTATGTGTATGTGGTGGGGAGTAGTGTGAGTGTGTGTGTATGTGTGTGTGTGTGTTTTGTATCGAAAATCTCACTTTTTATACTGTGGGTATTAACACACTTTGTGTGCGTGTGCGCACACATGCATGCATGTACATGCATGTGTGGATGCAAACACATGCGCTGTTATGCGTGTTTGCAGGACAAGCGTCTGATCATCATGCTGAGTGACTGCAGTCACACCCAGGAGGTGGTGATTCCCCGCATCATCGACACTCAACAAGCCGCTTGTGGAGATGCAAAGTCTGAGTAGTACTGCACGTGCGTAGTTAGTGTGGTATGATGGTATGGTGGTATGTGCGGTCGACGGTATGTATGCAGACAGTATCAGAACCTCACAGCAGGCTATTGAGAGCCAAGCGCTGAGGTAAGTACTGCACTTCACTGCATAGCATAGCATAACATAGCATAGTAGCATAGCATAGCATCATAGCATAGCATAGCATAGCATAGCATAGCATAGTGCTTTCCAGTTTTAGGGATGATGTCTAAAACATGACACCAGTATACATGCAATTTTTAATCTGTTGTCATTCGCACCTACCTACATAAAACGGTCTACTCTTTCTTAAGGCAAAACTGGTTGTTGTTTTTTTTTGCTTGTTTTTTTATTTCTGAGCTAGAGCCCCAAGGTTTGCCATGGTTAAATTTTATGTGTGTGACTGTTTTTGCCCACCATGAATGTAGCCGCATTCTGACTTCAGAAATAAAACTGGTTTAAATATGCAGATATGTCCTGCACGCATTTGTAAACAGGACCTTGGTTTATTATTGGGGGGGGGGGAGTGGAGTTGTTACTGACATTAACTAACTCCAGGAAAAACAACAACCAAACCCTTTAACGGGCATCTCAGTAGTGAGTTAACTGCGCTGTTAAGATCTCAAGATCAGTGCTCTAACCACTCGACTGTCCTGGCCCCCCCAGACAGGGGTTATGAATCACCAAACATGAGCGTGTCCCCTAACTTTATCTCAGATAGGATTTGATGGATTTATTTTTGATTTATTCTTTTATATCGAGGATAATGGAATAAGCACTCTTGTGCTTTTTTATGTTCAGCCCCCCGTGTGTATTCAGTTTTGTAAATGTCATCTGTTCCCACCGGCACACAATAGCCTACTCTTACGAAAAGTGGAACAGGATTTAACATAGGAGAGTGCTGATGGGTGGCTGTGTACGGTGTGCAGGCAGCTCGCAGCACCTACAGAGCGCTGGACCAGCGGCTGTTTGACAGTTACATCGAGCAGAAGTCCGACCCCATCATCGGGGCCATGGAGCCCTGCATGTACCGTGGACACTTCAGCTGGAAATCCTGCCCCACGCCAACCGGTCAGTCTGTCTGTCTGTCTGTTGGTTGTGGTGGTGTTGGGAGGGCAGGAGGAGAGAGACAGACAGACAGACAGACAGACAGACAGACAGAGAGGGGGGGGTGGGGGGCAGTGAGATATAAGATAAGGGCAGGAGAGACAGACAGACAGACACAGAGAGAGAGAGAGAGAGGGGGGGGGGGGAAGGAAAGGAGATAGACAGAGGTGGAAGGGAAGGTGGGGGGCGGTGAGACATTGAAATATAAAATTTTGTGTTAAGAGGAGCATCTGTACTCTGGCTGTGGTACAGTTTTCATTCCCTATTTTGTGTTTAAGTAAGGTGGAGGTAAATGTGTGTGATCATCAGCCGTCGTTTTATAAAAGAAAAATTCTGAGTGTGGGGAAAATGTTGTTGCAAAATGTTGTAATATTTGCAAATTTTATTTTTTTAATTTTATTTTATGCCACTTTTATTCACAGCACATTTCTCTGTGTGAAATTGGGCTGCTCTCCCTGGGGAGAGCGCGTGGCCACAAGTGCAGGCCTACCCTTTTTTTTTCTTTTTCCTGTTGGCAACTATTTGTTTCCCTATCAGAGTGGCTTTTTTCTACATAATTTTGCCAGGGACAACCTCCTTGTTGTCTTTTTTTTTTTTATGTGCGCCAAATAATGATGTGTAACACACAGGACCTCGGTTTATCGTCTCATCCAAAATACTAGCACCCAGTCCACCACTCATGGTCTCATGGATGGGGGTAGAAAAGTTTGGGGCCCAAACGGGATTGGAACCACCGCACACTCCAACCCAGACTTTTCGCTTTCTAGGGAGGCGCATTAGCCGCCGCTGTAGTCTAGTGGTTAGGGCGTTGGACTCGTAATCTAAAGGTTGCGGGTTCGACCCCAGCTTTCGGCTATGGCGTTGTGCCCTTGGAAAAGGCACTTTACGGCTATTTTCTCACCCCACCCTGGTGTAAAAGGGGTACCAACCTTGTGTTGGGGGTTAACCCTGCGATAGACTGGCGTCCTATCCAGGGGGGAGTCTATGACTCTCAGTCGCTTAACGCCACAAAAACCGGGTTAAGCACCGGCCTGATGAGCCTTAGGCTGGGGACAGACTTTAAGGGAGGCGTGTTACCTCTAGACATTTGATCCACCTGCATTTGAAACTCCTGCATTGATGAGCGGGCGGTGATGTGGTGGTGGTGGTGGTGGTGTGGGCAGGTGTGCGGAACTACCTGAAGGAGAACC
The DNA here is from genome assembly GCA_030674155.1 of Stramonita haemastoma. Classification (NCBI taxonomy): domain Eukaryota; kingdom Metazoa; phylum Mollusca; class Gastropoda; order Neogastropoda; family Muricidae; genus Stramonita; species Stramonita haemastoma. Next base: position 2,865,941 of record CM060330.1, read on the forward strand.
TGATGAGCATGATAGAGGTGCACGCGGAGGTGTTTGGCATCTCCCCCAAGTTTGTGGGCCGGGTGATGGAGAAGGTGACAGAGGCCGTGGTGGAGGAGGTGACACGACTCATCCACTGCGTCGACGTCTTCGGGGCCAACGGCGCCCTGCAGGTCAGGGGTCACTGTGGACTTGGGGGGAGGGGGTTGTGAATTTTTTGTCTTGAAATTTTTGTGTGTTTTTTTTGGGGTTTGTTTTTGTTTTGCTTTTTTTGTGTCTGCCTATATATAATATTTGCCTATATATATATTATATTTTAGAGAAAATTGTTGTTGGGGGAAAATAAGTGCAGATAACCAGTGACACCTCTCATTGTGTGTGTGTGTGTATGGGTGGTGTGTGTGAGTGTGTGTGTCTGTGTTTGTCATCAAGTGATTGAAAACATTTTCCTTGCTGCAAGTTGCATTTCATAGGTTGTGTGTGCCTATGTATGTATGTATGTACTGTGTGTGTGTGTGTGTGTGTGTGTTGTGTGTGTGTGTGTGTTGTGTATGTGTGTGTGTGTTTATTGTATGTACCTCTGTGTGTGTGTATGTGTGTGCATATGTTTGTATGTACCTGTATGTGTGTCTTCGCGCGCACACACACTTTAAGCACATTCTAGTCGCTTTTGTATATCAGGCTGTTAGCAATATTCACATGCTAAACACCCCCCCCCCCCCCCCCCCTGCCCTAGCACTTTGCATTGGTAAAATGTGATGTTGAAGAAATTGAAGAATGTGTATGATGAGTAGAAGCTATGAGCACAGTAGTTGACATACCAGTGTGTGTGGCCTCTGTCTTTGCATTGAACAGGCACGCCTGGAACTGATGGCGCTGAGAGAGACAGTGGCTCTCTACTCCACCAAGAACACAGAGTGAGTGGGCTGCCTCTATGTAAAAAAAGCAAAAAAAAAGCTGTCTGTATCAGTCTGTCTTAGTCAGAGAGTGTGACTGCAGTTTATGATAGCTGCTGTAGTCAGGAGAGGGGTGACTGCATGTTATGATATCTTCTGTATGCGATAGCAGTGACTGCATGTTATGAGTTGTCTGTAGTGACGATAGCAGTGACTGCATGTTTATGATAGTCTGTCTGTAGTCAGGAGAGTGGTGACTGCATGTTTATGATAGTCTGTCTGTAGTGACGATAGCATGACTGCATGTTTATGAGTCTGTCTGTGTCAGGAGAGTGGTGATGCAGTTATGATAGTCTGTCTGTAGTGACGATAGCAGTGACAACAGTAACAGTACGTTTAGGATGACATTTATTCTAGACAGACAACTTTACCCCTTGTCTGTTTGGGAGAGAGAACTACTGGTCCTGTTTAAGAGATGAGAAAAAGAAATTCTATGTCAGAATTTCATATTTACGTCAGAGTGGTGAAAGAAAGAATGTGGAGTAGGACTCTTTGGGCTAGTTTTATGCGACTAAAGAATATGTTTATGTATTTATGTATTCTTTTACATATAAAGGTAAAGTCTGTCCCGAGCCTAAGGCTCATCAGGCCGGTGCTTATCCCGGTTTCTGTGGTGTTAAGCGACTGAGAGTCATAGACTCCCCCCTGGATAGGACGCCAGTCTATCGCAGGGTTAACCCCCAACACAAGTTGGTACCCCCTTTTACACCTGGGTGGGGTGAGAAAATAGCCGTAAAGTGCCTTTTCCAAGGGCACAACGCTATAGCTGAAAGCTGGGATGGAACCCGCAACCTTTAGATTACGAGTCCAACGCCCTAACCACTAGACTACAGCGCGGCTTAAATTTCATATTTACGTCAAATGGTGGAAGGAAGGAGAGGAATGTGAGTAGACTCTGGCTAGTTTATCTTTTAAAGAATATGTTTATGTATAATTATGTATCTTTTACATATGTTGACACCTTTCTGTTGGACAATAAAGCAGACATCACTAACACCTTCTTAATTAAACAAGATTCTCACAGACCTGAGAACTTGAAAAAGTAGACAAAAAGTATTGAACAAAAAAAATTATAGTAAATTAGAAGTAAGATAGATTTCATCTTGATTGATGTAAGTTTATCTGAGAGATACTTGAAGAAAAATGTTGAAAAGGTTCAGTGATAAGAGAAGAATTATATATATATAGCAAGGTCAGTGGAACAGTATAGTAAGTGATCTTGGCATTTTTAGTCTACATGTGGTTCCTGGATCTTGATACAAGCTTTAATTGTGTGTGTGTTTATTTATTTTATTTCTTTTATATCGAGGATAATGGGATAAGCACTCTGTGCTTTTTTACATCCAGTCCCCATGTGTATGCAGTTTTGTAAATGTCATCTGTTCCCACAGGCACACAATGGCCTACTCTTACAAAAAGTGGAACAGGATTTAACATGTGCGCAAGATGTTCTGCGTGCGTTCACACACGGGACCTCGGTTTACAGTCTCATCCAAAGGACTTTGGGGGAGAGTGGAGTCAGCACTGATGTTAACTCCAGGAGAAAAAGAAAAATCTCCTTGAACGGAAATCGAACCCAAGTCATCAAATTGCGAGCGCAATGTTATGACCACTAGGCTATCCCGTCCCCCTGTGTGTGTTTGTGTTTGTGGTGGGAGGGGGGGGGGAGGTGGATAGCCCAGGGGTGAGGGTGTGGAGCTGATGATGTGTGGAATGTGTGCAGCGCCTGTTTTCAGGACGCCCTGAAGACCATACCGCCCTGTCCAAAGAAGGCAATCAGTAAGTGACCATGCGGAACTGGTGCTGCACAAGTGAAATCACTGCAGTGTCAAGTTTTTATTTATTTTTTTATTCTTTTATATCGAGCATAATGGAATAAGCACTCATGCGCTTTTTTTACGTCCAGTTCCCGTGTGTATGCAGTTTTTGTAAATCATGTCATCTGTTCCCACCGGCTCATGATGGCCTACTCTTACATGAATCAGTGATGTAGAGGAATAACCTGAATCAATGATGTAGAGGAATAACACAAATCAATGATGTAGAATAACACGAATCAATGATGTAGAATAACCTGAATCAATGATGTAGAATAACACGAATCAATGATGTAGAATAACACGAATCAATGATGTAGAATAACACGAATCAATGATGTAGAATAACCTGAATCAATGATGTAGAATAACACGAATCAATGATGTAGAATAACACGAATCAATGATGTAGAATAACCTGAATCAATGATGTAGAACAACCTGAATCAATGATGTAGAATAACCTGAATCAATGATGTAGAATAACACGAATCAATGATGTAGAATAACACGAATCAATGATGTAGAATAACACGAATCAATGATGTAGAATAACACGAATCAATGATGTAGAAAATAACACGAATCAATGATGTAGAATAATAACACGAATCAATGATGTAGAAGAATAACACAAATCAATGATGTGGAATAACTCGAACCAATGATGTAGAATAACAGAATCAATGATGTAGAATAACATGAATCAATGATGTAGAATAACACGAATCAATGATGTAGAATAACACGAATCAATGATGTAGAATAATAACACGAATCAATGATGTGGAATAACCGACAATGATGAATAACATGAATCAATGATGTAGAATAACACGAATCAATGATGTAGAATAACACGAATCAATGATGTAGAATAACACGAATCAATGATGTAGAATAACACGAATCAATGATGTAGAATAACACGAATCAATGATGTAGAATAACACGAATCAATGATGTAGAATAACACGAATCAATGATGTAGAATAACACGAATCAATGATGTAGAATAACACGAATCAATGATGTAGAATAACACGAATCAATGATGAAGAATAACAACACAAATCAATGATGTAGAATAACACGAATCAATGATGTAGAATAACACGAATCAATGATGTAGAATAACAACACAAATCAATGATGTAGAATAACACGAATCAATGATGTAGAATAACACGAATCAATGATGTAAAATAACACGAATCAATGATGAAGAATAACAACACAAATCAATGATGTAGAATAACACGAATCAATGATGTAGAATAACACGAATCAATGATGTAGAATAACACGAATCAATGCTGTAGAATAACACGAATCAATGATGAAGAATAACAACACAAATCAATGATGTAGAATAACACGAATCAATGATGTAGAATAACACGAATCAATGATGTAGAATAACACGAATCAATGATGTAGAATAACACAAATCAATGATGTAGAACAACACAAAACAATGATGTAGAACAACACAAAACAATGATGTAGAATAACAACACAAAACAATGATGTAGAATAACAACACGAAACAATGATGTAGAATAACAACACGAAACAATGATGTAGAATAACACAAATCAATGCTGTAGAAGACTAACATGAATCAATGATGTAGAATGACAACACAAAACAATGCTGTAGAATAACACGAATCAATGATGTAGAAGACTAACATACACTCAATGCGCTGTGTGCAGAATCCTGCAGGAGTTACTGACAGAGTTCAAGTCTCGCATGAAGTTCCAGCTGATGTGCTTCGGGGCCGTTGCCATAGAAACCAAAACCAACAAGGGAGTCCACTCCACCTGCTGAAACGCCGACTCTTGGTCCGTAGACTGTGATCTGTTAGAACTGGGGGTGCTGAGGTGGCATTGACTTGCGTGTTCGCTTAGTCTTTTTATTTTTTTTGGTTCATTTTTTTTTGTTTGGTTAGTCTGTCAAGTGCAATGTGATCCAGAAGGGATATTTTACAACGCATCTTCGTCTGTGTTAATATATTTCTTATTTTGTTTGGCTTCTTTTGGGTTTTTTTTTAAATCGTTGTTCAAGAGTTGATTTTGCAAATGGGAATGTGAGTGGCTTGAAAAACTGCTTAAAGTTTTGCACAATTTGAGTTGACTGACAGTTTTCAAACCTCCAGAGAGAGTGAGTGAGTGAGTGAGTGAGAGTGTGTGTGTGTGTGTGTGTGTGCGTGCGTGCGTGCATGGTGTGTGGAATCACAGTGCCAGTTCACGTGTCAATGAATTTTTTGCATCTAGTTTTCCTCCTTAGAAATGTTTTGTGATATTCCAGGACAATTTTTTGTAGAGTTTATCAGGCAGAAATTTGGACAAAAATCAGCTGTATCAGTGTACTGTGTCTTATTTTATCTAAGCTTATGTCATTATTACTTATTAACGGAAAGAGAAAGACATGTACACAGAAAATATTTTTGGTTTTATCTCAGAATCAGTGAGAAAAATTGAAAATGGAGAAAGAGACAGAGGGAGAGAGAGAAGGGGGGGGGGGGGGGGTGAGAATTGATGTTTGTATGTATACTGGCCAATTTTACTAAAACTGCCAAACGCACATAGGGCCTATCTGCGTTTGAAATGTAGTCGTCATTTGTATTTTCCATGTCCTGATCTTTGGGAAATGTAGTTGTCCTGTGTATTTTCCATGTCCTGATCTTTGGGAAATGTAGTTGTCATGTGTATTTTCCGTGTCCTGAACTTCTTTGGGAAATGTAGTTGTCACTTGTATTTTCCATGTCCTGATCTTTGGGAAATGTAGTTGTCCTTTGTATTTTCCATGTCCTGATCTTTGGGAAATGTAGTTGTCCTTTGTATTTTCCATGTCCTGATCTTCTTTGGTCCTCTGCTGGAGGTTGGTCTTCAAGTATAATTTTTCTGTGAGCTGTCAATGGCTACCTGCCCTCTTCAGGGTCAGGGAAGGTAAAGCAGCCAGGGAGAGGAGATGGGCGCCACTGCCCTCAATATGCTGGCCCCTAGAGAAGCTGAGGTCTTTGACACCTCACTCCCCTACGACCGCCAAGGTTATGGGACACCTTTACCTTTTTACCTTTATGTCGACCATTCTTAATCCCTACCATTAAGGTGGCAATGTACCAGCTTCAGGTATAATGTGTAATAAACATGATATCAGTCTGTACGGTACCAGCTTCAGGTATAATGTGTAATAAACATGATATCAGTCTGTACGGTACCAGCTTCAGGTAAAATGTGTAATAAACATGATATCAGTCTGTACGGTTTTTGTGGTAATTCTTCCTTCTGGGTATACGCCAGCCAACCCACCTTTGCATAGATCCTGGTTTGGGTCTGACCTGAAGAACTATCCTCAGGAATCTACACAGTTGTTGACACCAAAGACAATTGTTGTTCAAGCTTGGTTGTTGTATGCAGGAATTGAACTCGTGATCTTTGGATCAAAAGTCTAATGGCCTTTGCACTGGGCCAACCAGATCCCAAATAGGTCCTGATCAAACTGAAGTCTGTGCAGTTAAAGTGTGGAATGGCAAGAGAGGAGGAGAAAGGAATTTGTGCTGCTGCTGCTTTAAGAATTTCATGCTATTTCCCTTGTGATGTGAGGAAAATTATTGCTGTTGGACACTCCTCAGTTTAACATCTTGGTGGTTACCCAGAATCTGCAGCACTGTCTTACTCATTCATCCCACTACCAGGGAATGAATCGCTGTGTGTGTACACACTGGATGAGGAGTTTGTGTGCACGACTGTTCTCAAGTACTATACAGGTGGCCATACTCGGACTTCAGAGGATTTTTTTCTCCTTTAAAGAAGAGTGCAGGCGGCTATGCTAAGAGCTTGTTATGGCTGAAGATAATCTCAACATCACATTTCAAAGCATAACGTTATTGGTTGCATGCGTAAGAATTGGTTGAATGCAAGCGCTTTGATTTGTTTTTGCAAGATACAGTGCTATATAAATTCCATTTATTATTATTATTATTATTGTTTCATGAAAATGGTCTTAGCTTACATCAGCAGCTGACACAGCTTTTGGCCTGGGCCAGATGTTCGTAGCTAACAACACATTCATCTGATTCCACACAAACCCACAAAATATCTCTTGCTTTCACATGTTTGTATTTATTTGGTACATGAGTGTACATCTTGGAGCATGCTGATAATGCAATGGTAACAGAAACATGGCATACTTTTCTACTATTATCATTATAAGTTTATTATGTATCAAAACTTCACTATCTTTTGTACAATGGGTAAATAAAGCATGTGAATGAAATGAGAAATCCTGTTGAGAAGTGAGTGTTCGTGTAGTGTCATGGTGTTATGTGTGTGTGTGTGTGTGTGTGTGTGTGTGTGTGTGTGTGTGTGTGTGTGTGAGTGAGTTTTTTTTTTAAAACTGGTCTAAGAAAGAAAAAAGCTGGGATGATTGTATCATCACATCATGGTAAAAGAAACCTCAGCAGAGGAAAAGAAGTAACCCATCCCCACCCTAGCACAACCAACTTGCTTTCATCATCACATTTTACCTGACTTATCAGACCAAGGCAAGTTGACCATATCCCCCCCCCCCCCCCCCCCCCTACTCATGGGTAAAACAGCATTATGAGAAAATAAATGACGTGGAAGACTGCTACAGTAGTCACTGGAAATTGGGAACGAGTTTTGAGCATGGGAGTCGCACCAAAAAAAAAAAAGGGGGAAAGTGGAGAGGACAAACTCTAAACTACACGAGTGAAATGTAGTTTTGAAAAAAAAAGCATAAAATACTTGCGCTTAATGAGAGTATGTACAGATGCCAAAAAAAAAGGGAAATGAGTGGGATATTTAGTCGCAATACCATGACCCACTTTTCTTTTTTTAGCACTCAAAAACTCATGTTCACTTCCTTCTATGACTGGCTTTGCATCATTTACTCAGTCATGCCATGAACTCCCCACCCTTCAAATTCATCCCTGTGAGGGTGCCATGCCTCTGAGATCAGCCTGTCTTCTTCTCAGTGTTGGCTAGCAGACTTGATGAGATGAGACTATAAACCGAGGCCCTGAGTGTGAACGCACTCAGAAATCTTGCGCACACGTTAACTCCTGTTCCGCTTTTCGTAAGAGTAGGCCATCGTGTGCCAGTGGGAACAGATGACATTTACAAAACTGCATACACACAGGGACTGGATGTAAAAAAGCGCAAGAGTGCTTATTCCATTATCCTTGATATAAAATAAATAAATAAATGCCCAACTTGACAGTGACTCAAATGGCTTTAGTTACCCACATCTCCCTTATGAAGCTGGGGATATACTTTGTCACGTGGATACCCTGTTTTCAGGGAGCGCGTTATTCAGATAGGTTTACACCTTTAAAGAAAAAAAAAAAAGCAGCAACAAAACAATATTCAGATGTGGCTACTGCAATGGTGGCAAAATGGTTGCATGCTCAAAATCTCGCCATTGGTGAATCTCATAGCTCTACCCAAGGAATGGGGAAAGGTATGTTTTTTTCTTTTTTAAGCCATTTCACTGAGTTATATCACCATCTAAATTGCTGTTCAACATAAACTTTTGTCAGTTAAATTTCTGTATGTAGTGACATAAGGAGACTGCTTTGAACCTATATTTCATGATGGGATACAGAAAGCTAATGATGTCAGCATATTCCAAGGACAATTCATCGTGGGTTTGGGGATAAGGTGACAGAGTAGTGTACATGTATGTGAGAGATTTTTCCTGCATGACATGATAGTTCAATGACTCAAAATATATCAAGGAGTCTCTCTCTCTCTCTCTCTCTCTCTCTCTCTCTCTCTCTCTCTCTCTCTCTCACACACACACACACACACACACACATTCTTACCCATGCTCTCTCCTTCATCCATCACAAACAGCTTCTTTCTGTCCCACTGACTCGACATGGGAAGCACAAAGGTTAAAAAAACCCACCAACCTCTGTACACAGAACACACACGGAGGAATTCGCTCACAGACACCCAAAGCACACAATGTGGATTTGCATATTTAAAATCCTACATGCAAACATGTACCATGAATATTTACAGACAAATCGACACACACACACACAAAAAACTCTGCCCAAAGATATCAAACTCAAGGCCAAACTTATCGTGTACCAAAAAACACAAAACTTACGTGCTAAAAAAAAATTTTTTTAAAGCAGCTAAAAACACGCCACACGAAAGGGAAAGCCATTACGAGGGTTTGCTCTGGGAGTCCTTGTACTTGATGAAGCGAATCAGGTTTGTGCGAGCTGTTGTCACCGTCACATAGTTTTCTCCCAGAGATTTCCTCTGGCTCTGCAGCTGTGGAATCCACCATGAAAAAAAAAAGAGAAAGCTTTTCAATACAGTACCAGAAAATGCAAGCTGAAATTGGCTTCCTTTTGGGTGGGGGTGTGTGGGGTGTGTGCATGTGTGTGTGTGAGTGTGTGTGTGTGTGATGTGTGTGTATGTGTGTGTGTGTGTATGTGTGCGTGTGTGTGGTGTCTGCTGCGTGCGTGCGTGCGTGCGTGCATGCACGCTTGAGTGTGTTTGTAGAAATTTAATATGTGACAATGTTAAGCAAGCATTTCAGAGCACTGACCTGATGCCTTCTTCGCACCTGTTGATACTCACCACTCTTAACAAATTCTCATCAAACTTCAAGACTTTTAACTTGACCCCTCAAACCTTTCTGAAGCTCCTACAAAGACCTTCATCAGATAATCAGTCTTGATTAGATTTGATTTGATTTGATTTTACTCTTTTATATCGAGGATAATGGGATAAGCACTCGTGCTTTTTTACATCCAGTCCCCGTGTATATGCAGCTTTGTAAATGTCATCTGTTCCCACCGGCACACGATGGCCTACTCTTACGACAAGCTGAACAGGATTTAACGTGTGTGCAAGGTGTTCTGTGTGCGTTCGCACACGGGGCCTCGGTTTTATAGTCTCATCCGAAGGACTTTTGGGGAGAGTGGAGTCAGCACTGATGTTAACTCCAGTAGAAAAATCTCCTCGAAAGATGCTATAATAACCCTCAGTACAGACACCAACACTGCTCAATACAAATTCTAAATAACAACACACATAACAAAACACCAACACTACTCAATATAAAATCTAAATAACAACACACATAATAAAACAGCAACACTGCTCAATACAAACTCTAAATAACAACACACATAACAAGACACCAACACTACTCAATACAAAATCTAAATAACAACACACATAATAAAACAGCAACACTGCTCAATACAAACTCTAAATAACAACACACATAACAAAACACCAACACTACTCAATACAAAATCTAAATAACACACATAATAAAACAGCAACACTGCTCAATACAAACTCTAAATAACAACACACATAACAAAACACCAACACTGCTCAATACAAACTCTAAATAACAACACACATAACAAAACACCAACACTGCTCAATACAAACTCTAAATAACAACACACATAACAAAACACCAACACTGCTCAATACAAACTCTGAATAACAACACACATAACAAGACACCAACACTGCTCAATACAAACTCAATAACAACAGACATAATAACAGCAACACTGCTCCAAAACAAACCTCTGAATAAAACACAATAACAAGACACCAACACTGCTCAATAAAACTCTAAATAACACACAAACATAAGACACCAACACTGCTCAATACAAAATCTAAATAACACACACATAATAAGACACCAACACTGCTCAATACAAACAACAGTGCACATAACAAGACACCAACACTACCTCAATACAAAATGTAAATAACAACACACATAACAAAACACCAACACTACTCAATACAAATTCTAAATAACAGCACATAACAAGACACCAACACTACTCAATACAAATCTAAATAACAACACACATAAAAGACACCAACGCTGCCCAATACAAAATCTAAATAACAGAGCCACATAACAAAACACCAACGTTGCTCAATACAAAATCTAAATAACAGACACATAAAAAAACACCCAACATTGCTCAATACAAAATCTAAATAACAGAGCACATAACAAAACACCAACATGCTCAATACAAACAACAGTGCACATAACAAGACACCAACATGACTCAATACAAATTCTAAATAACAGACACATAACAAGACACCAATACTGCTCAATAAAAGGAAAAGGTGTCCCATAACCTAAGCAGTTGTAGGGGGAGCATCCAACTGGTAACCACACTCGACGCTGCTCAACCTTGATTGGGGGAAAAGTGAGCGCTCTGACCACTTAGCTCTCCCGTCCCCCAATACAAATTCTAAATAACAATAAAGTTAGTTAAAGTCTGTCCCGAGCCTAAGGTTCATCAGGCCGGTGCTTATCCCGGTTTTCTGTGGCGTTAAGCGACTGAGAGTCATAGACTCCCCCCTGGATAGGACGCCAGTCTATCGCAGGGTTAACCCCCAACACAAGGTTGGTACCTCTTTTACACCTGGGTGGGGTGAGAAAATAGCCGTAAAGTGCCTTTTCCAAGGGCACAACGCCATAGCCTAAAGCTGGGATCGAACCCGCAACCTTTAGATTACGAGTCCAACGCCCTAACCACTAGGCTACAGTGGCGGCTTCTAAATAACAATACACACAATAAAGTACCAGCCACACTGACCTTAGCCCCTGCTGTAGTCTAGTGGTTAGGGCATTGGACTCGTAATCTAAAGGTTGCGAGTTCGATCCCAGCTTTCGCTATGGTGTTGTGCCCTTGGAAAAGGCACTTTACAGCTATTTTCTCACCCCACCCAGGTGTAAAAGGGGTACCCTAACCCTTAGCGTGTTGGGGGTTAACCCATGTGATAGACTGGCGATCCTATCCAGGGGGAGTACTATGACTTTCAGTCGCTTAAGCGCCACAGAAATCGGGATAAGCACCGGCCTGATGAGCGTTAGGCTCGGGACAGACTTTAACATTTGACACACACACACACTGACCTTGGCCTTGAGGTGGGGTGTGAGGGCGCGCAGCCTCTCTGTCAGCTGCAGGCTCTGGGCCACAGGGTCGGTGGCGTCGTCGGCAAAGACGTCAAACAGACAGTCCAGCGCCTCAGCCACCACCACCACATCTGCACTGTGCGCTGCTGCAGCCACCAGACACCCCCCCACCTCCTGCATCACACCAACACCAACAGATAAATACCACACCACTTCACCCCCCCCCCCACCCTCCTGCACACACCAACAGATAAATACCCACACCACTTCACCCCCCCCCCCCACCCTCCTGCACACACCAACAGATAAATACCCCCCCCCCCCCCCACACACCTCCTGCACACAACAGATAAATACCAGACCACTTCACCCCCACCCCCCACCCCCCACCCTAGCACACACCAACACCAACAGAGATAGATAGAGAGAGAGATCTATACCAGGCCACTTCACCAGACAGCAATAGAGAGAGAGATCTATACCAGGCCACTTCACCAGACAGCAATAGAGAGAGAGATCTATACCAGCCACTTCACCAGACAGCAATAGAGAGAGAGATCTATACCACGCCACTTCACCAGACAGCAATAGAGAGAGAGATCTATACCAGGCCACTTCACCAGACAGCAATAGAGAGAGAGATCTATACCACGCCACTTCACCAGACAGCAATAGAGAGATCTATACCACGCCACTTCACCAGACAGCAATAGAGAGAGAGAGATCTATACCACAACACTTCACCAGACAGCAATAGAGAGAGAGATCTATACCACGCCACTTCACCAGACAGCAATAGAGAGAGAGATCTATACCACAACACTTCACCAGACAGCAATAGAGACAGAGATCTATACCACGCCACTTCACCAGACAGCAATAGAGAGAGATCTATACCACAACACTTCACCAGACAGCAATAGAGAGAGAGAGAGATCTATACCACGACACTTCACCAGACAGCAATAGAGAGAGATCTATACCACGACACTTCACCAGACAGCAATAGAGAGAGATCTATACCACAACACTTCACACCCCCCCCCTCCTGTACACAGCAACAGAAATAGAGAGATCTATATCAGGCCATTTCACCCAGGCACCATGTGTTACACATCATTATTTAGTGCACATAAAAGAACCCATGGCAACAAAGGGGTTGTCCCTGGCAAAATTCTGTAGAAAAAAGCCACCCTGATAGGGAAACAAATACAGTTGCAGACAGGAAAAAAAAATAATGGGTAGGTGCTGCACTTGTGGCAACGTGCTCTCCCCGGGGAGAGAGAGCAGCCTGAATTTCATGCAGAGAAATCTGCTGTGACATAAAGTGGTATAAAATAAAGAATTTTTTATTTAAAAACCCGCCTCCTGCACACATCAACAGCAATAGAAAGATCCATGCCAGGCACTGAGTGAGGAATAGTGTGATGCCTTTTCTTCCTGGAGCCGCCGCTGTAGTCTAGTGGTTAGGGCGTTGGACTCGTAATCTAAGGGTTGCGGGTTCAATCCCAGCTTTCGGTTATGGCGTTGTGCCCTTGGAAAAGGTACTTTACGGCTATTTTCTCACCCCACCCAGGTGTAAAAGGGGTACCAACCTTGTGTTGGGGGTTAACCCTGCGATAGACTGGCGTCCTATCCAGGGGGGAGTCTATGACTCTCAGTCGCTTAACGCCACAGAAACCGGGATAAGCACCGGCCTGATGAGCCTTAGGCCTTCAGGGATGATGTATTATAAACACAATGCCATTGTGCATCCGTTTTAAAAACTCTATCATCCATTCCTACAGGCACACAATGGCCTACTCTTTTGAGAGGCAGAACGAGTTTGAACAGGCGCGTAAGATGTTCTGCACACGTTCACACACGGAGCCTCAGTTCATATTCAAACTTTCAGGGGAGTGGATTTGGTACTGATGTTAGTTAACTCCAGCAAAAATCCCCTTGAATGGGCACGTTGATGGTAGCTGGAATTTGAGATGAGCAATCAAATCACAAACACACTGATGCTCTCACCGCCAGGCTATCCAGCCATTCCCTGACCATGACCAACTTAACCCTTTCAGCACGGTAAGCCTGTTTTCTGGCTCAGCTCTCTGCTACCCTTCAGTTCTGTAAGGAGGAAAACTGGTGCGATAAAAGTTTCCTTCAATTCCTGGGTTTCTGAGGTGCAGAAGAGTGCAAAACGGGTACCTAGGTAAATTTTACATACACACACACACACACACACAGAGCTTTATAAACATTCTTGTGGGAAAGGAGAAGCCATGTTTGCTGTATCAAAACTATTTCCCAGAGTCCATTAATGCCAGTTAGCCGCATGACGGATCACTATAAACAAACACTCCTCTGGTACCGTCATCGCCAGAAAATCAGCTGACAGGACTGAAGGGGAGAGCACTGGGGCAGAAATTGAGGACAGGGGAAGTAACTGTCTGCGGATATTCAGACTGTAAGGGTTAAAATGCTGACCCCTCCACCACAATGCTCTAACCACCATGCGTGCTATCCCCAACACAAGTCTACTCCCCATGACCCAACTTAAAAAAAACACGCTGACACCCCTACTTGACAAGCCCCCATCCACACCTGTCCTCCCTCCCTCCCTCCCTCACCTGGATGACGACACAACAGTAAAGACGACAAGCCCCCCCCCCACACCTGTCCTCCCTCCCTCCCTCACCTGGATGACTACACAACAGTAAAGACGACACAAGAGCCCCCCCCCCCCCCCCCCACCCACACCTGTCCAACTCCCCTCCCTCACCTGGATGACGACACAACAGTAAAGACAACAAGCCCCCCCCCCCCCCCACCTGTCCTCCCTCCCTCCCTCACCTGGATGACGACACAACAGTAAAGACGACAAGCCCCCCCCCCACACCTGTCCTCCCTCCCTCCCTCCTCCCTCCCTCACCTGGATGACGACATGGGAGGGGTGGGCCTTGGCCAGGTGGGCGGCGATGGTGGCGGCGATCCTCAGGACGTGGATCTGAACACTGCTGGTGGCGCCCTCTGCCAGCCTGACCAGAAAGTGGACGTCACTGGCCGTCATGCTGGAGAACTTGGGGGAGTGGAGGAGGGCCAGTTTCTGCACCGTGGCCCTTAGGGCGCTGCACACCCCTTCCAGCAGCTCCCCCTCCAGCCCCTGCCCAGCCCCTTCACCCTCCTCTCCCCCTGCAAGAAAAAGGGTGAGTTAAAGTCTGTCCGAGCCTAAGGCTCATCAGGCCGGTGCTTATCCCGGTTTCTGTGGCGTTAAGCGACTGAGAGTCATAGACTCCCCCCTGGATAGGACGCCAGTCTATCGCAGGTCAAGAAAAAGGGTGCCACTGTTTTTGTTTTTTTTAAATGATCAAGGGTGGGTTTTTTTGTGCGTGTGTTTTGTTGGGTTTTTTTTTTTTTACTGTTTTCGGAATTATTAAGAAGGGGGGGGGGGGTCCTCTCTCTCTCTCTCTCTCTTTTTTTTTTTTTTTCAACTGTTTTAAAAATGATCAGGGTTTTTTTTTTTTCTCTTTTTTTATGTTAGGAAGAAATTTAACAGATTTGCAGAATCTTCTAAAATAAAAGAACGACCATAATTTTTAAAAAACAACACACAAAACAAAAAAAAAGTGATTTCAGTTCAACTTTAAGTGCAGACCTACCAGTGGCTTAGATCTCTTAACTGACAGCTTAAGAAATTAAAATAAAAAAATAATAAAAATAAATAAACCAGCTCCCCATACCCTAAAAAAACAACAACAACCAAACCCAACAACCCATTCTCACACTGACATGTTCAACCATATCATCTCTCCCTCAGACACACACACACACACACACATACACAGACAACACACAACACACACACACACACACACACACACACCACACACACACCACCACCACCACCACACACACACAACACACACACACACACACACACACACAACCACACACACACACACACCCAAACAACACACCCACAATTACAGACACACACACACACCACCACAGACACAGACACACAGACCAGACACACACACACCAACCACCCACCACCCACACAAACAACACCACACAGAGACACAGACACACACACACACCACAACACACACAAAAACACCAAACACACACACACACACACACACCACCCAAACAACACACACACAACAGACAAACACACACAACACAACCAACACACACACAGACACAGACACACACACACCACCCCACCACCCACACAACACACCACACAGACACAACACACACCCACACCACACACACACACCACACCACAAACACACACACACACACACACACACACAACACACACACACCCACCACACAACACACACACACACACACACACACACACACACACACAACCACACACACCCACCACACACACAACACACACACACACCACACCACACAACACAACACACACCCACCCCCACCACACACACACACACACCACACCACACACACCACACACCCCCAACCCCCCCACCCCCCCACCCCACATACCTGCAGCTTTCAGCTGCTGAGCCAGGGTGTCCCACAGCTGGTGCAGGGCCTCAGCATCCCCCAGGGCCTCAGCGGGCAGGGCTTCCATCAAGTTGCTGACACACAGCAGGGCGTGGGTTCGCACCCCCCTCACTCTGAAAACCAGGGCTGACAGCTAACAACTCAGTCACTATGTCCCATCCACAAAGTCGGAATGTGCTTGTTACCTTAACCCTCTTAGTCCCCAACCGGCATTTGCCGAGATTGAAAAATTGCCCCCCTTGAATCCTGAACCAGGATTTGCCGGGATTGAATAATTGCCCCCCCCTGAATCCCGAACCAGAATTTGCCAGGATTTACACACAGTAGTTTTCCATCACGCTGTGACCATCACTAATTGCTACCACATGTCAAAGCTCTATCAGGCCAGAGGTACAAACCCTGCTGAGAGTCTGGAAGCAATTATAGCTGCTGGTATGTACTTAGAAGGAGGAAAAGGCCAGCCAGCATGTGTGCCTGACCTGATTTCGTGATGGAATGCGAAATCTAGGGGCAGTTTGTGTGCAAGAGGGTTAATGGTGGGGCAAAACTGGTCCCATAGCGAAATCTCACAGATGGTAAACCATGGAGCTGTCGCCGAGGAGCCAAAAAAAAAAAAAAAAAAGAACTGTGCATGTCCTGGCTCAGTCTGTCTCAGTATCCCAAAGGGCAACAACTGGCTCTATTTTCTAATTGAATGACACCAAAGTCAATGAGTAACGACAGGGGATTCTCCTCTGCATTGAGTTTTCTTGTGCTGGCCTGTTTCCACTTCTTCCATCTGCTGCAATAGAGACAGATGTATGCTCAAAATGTAAAGGCAAAGTTCAAGGGTGGTGAATTTCTTCCAACACAGATTTCAACTGACCTCTCGACGGCAACAAACATGTGGTATGTTGTCAATGAAAATAGAATCCATGTCAATTTTGGGGATTTATTTCTGTGTGATTTCATGTTACGAGGCAATGTAACAGATCTCTGAAGAATGAGAAGAAGATTATAATAATAATAATAAGTAGATTTATGTATTGCTGAATCTTGTAGAGTACACAAAGTGCTTGCATTCAAATTAGTCACGCGCATGCAACCGTTTACGATACAAAGCACTATATAAAACACAGCGAAAGTCATGCACTACTCAAAATAAAATAAAATAAAATAGAAATAAAATAAAACCACAGCTGAAAGTCATGCACCACTCACTTCATACTGATCTTCCTCCCCCATTTTCGGGCTTGACAACGGCAGCAAGCTCCTCGACAGGCACTGACAACTGTAAACACCTGGTCAGAGAAAAAAAAAAAAACAGAAAAAAAAACCCATGAAGCTCGATGGCAAGCTTTGCAAGATGAGTTGGTTCCTTCCAATATGATAATATTCACTTCAGCGCAAAGTTTACCTATGCAGATCCATTACAATAAGTCCTGCTAATTTATGTTTAGAATTCACCACCTCCAAAAAAAAAAAAAACAGGCAAAAG
>CM060330.1:2898663-2911163 GCA_030674155.1 Stramonita haemastoma
GACATGGAAACCGTTTGGTTGTGACATGGAAACCACACCCTTCAAAAGCACAAAACCTGAAATTGTAGCAATGAAAACACAAATTAAATCCAAAAAATAACCTACTTGATTTGGGAACAATGCATTCTATTAACATTATTATAATTATTTACATTGATTTGTCATTTTAGAGTGATCTGTTATGGTTGTGACATGGAAACCGTTTGGTTGTGACATGGAAACCACACCCCTCAAAACCCACAAATCACTGAAGTGAAGCAATTTAAACACAAATTGAAAAAAACCCCACCATCTTAAATTAGAAACAATGCATTCTATTAACATTATTTATACTAATTTGTCATTTTACAGTTAGATGTTTTTTGTTACGGCTGTAACATGGAAACCGTTTGGTTGTGACATGGAAACCACACCCTTCAAAACCACAAATCACCCAAGTGTAGCAATTTAAACACAAATGGAAAAAAAAACACCATCTTAAATTAGAAACAATGCATTCTGTTAACATTATCTACATTGATTTTTGTAATTTAAGTGATATATCAATCAATATTATTATTGATCAAATGCTGCGTTTGGTTGTGACATGAAAAAGCTGGGAGAAACCAAAGACTGGAACTCTAATTATAGCATCGCGATACTCCTTTGGCGGGAAAAAGTATGTGTCAGAGATATTTAAGGTCAAGATGAAGTACCTACCTGAAAATCTTGGTCAGTGAAAGAATGTGCCGGATTTTGCAACAGATTTACATCGTTTGGTTGTGACATGAAAAAAGGGAAACCATGTTGGTCATCTGGGGTTTCAAGCAATTTACGAGGATAGGAGCTCCAGCTGATCAAAAACAATGTTTTTTTTATACTGTTAACAGTTTAATTCATCCCTTGTGGCTATAATGTGTTGATGATAACATATAGTTCTTTGTGAGTAAATTGTTAAAATTGGGCCTACTTTGGGAAACCAACGTCACAACCGCAACAAGCTTTTAATCTACTCTCTTATTTAATGTCCATGACAAAGAAAGTACAATTTTTCTTCTAGGGAACTTGAAACAACATCTGGGCATTACTTTAATACAAGTTGTGTTTCAAATTAGCAGTCTTTCAAGTCAGAAGAACAATCTGAATAAAGTATGCACCAAAATGTCACAAATCCGCCATGTTGGAATGAGCAATTTTGTGAAATAAATTCTCAATATTTAAAAGCAAAAACACAAATGGTCATAAAAACATTTAAATTTTATTTTTTTAAATTAAACACAACCAGTAAACAGCATTCACCACAATTTTAAACTTAATTCAGCCAAATGGCATATGTGTAAAGTAGGTCACTATCATGCCTCACATGTTTCTGAGAATGACCCTACAAGTTACATCTTTATAAAATCTCAACATGATAATTCTTCAAAGTGTAATGTTCAACATTTTGATATGTCTGCCTTTGCACTTTGCTCTCATCAATACCTCATCACCTAACAAAAACTCTACTCTTAAAAGTAATACACCCACTGACAGAACAGTAATACACCCACTGACAGAACAGTAATACACCCACAGACAGAAAAGTAATACACCCACAGACAGAACAGTAATACACCCACAGACAGAACAGTAATACACCCACAGACAGAACAGTAATACACCCACAGACAGAACAGTAATACACCCACAGACAGAACAGTAATACACCCACAGACAGAACAGTTCTCCAACAGGCCAAACATCACAGAGCTGTGTACTCACCTGAGGGCCCCTAGGGCTCTGTGTTGCACATAGGGACTGGGGTCAATGACGAGGGGGGCCAAGATTCGAACCACATTGTTGCTAAGCAATACTGGCAGAGCCCCTGGCTGCGAAGCCACAGCAGCGAGTGTTTTACATCCACATTCCCTCACCGACTCCTCTCCGCTCTGCAGCTGAAATTTACCAGGTTTTCATTGGTTTAAAAAAAAAAATTCAGTCCCAATATGAATATATATAGCTGATAACAGATCTATAGGCACACAAAGAATTTGGGTTGACATTTTCATGCTAGTATATCACCATGTAACATGCCTGAATTAACAAAAGAATTTAGATTGTTTAAATTTCTTTTTTTCAATAATCACCTGTGATGGGATTTTTGTTACTGCTGTTGAACAGAAATCTGATCATGAAATTCCTACTAACTACAGTGGCAATGGAGACAGAAATTATATTTTAATGTAAAAAATATAAATGACAACTTTTATATCAGGTGTAAAAATAAGCTAAATATTATCATCATCATCATCTGTGCTAGAGACTAGAATTTCCAAGTTTAAATACACAAAATAATTAGTATGTAAATTATGTGAGTAAAGTAAGTTATAATAAGAAACATGCTTACTTTTTGGCCCAGTTTCCAACAAATAAAATCCTCCTTTTATTTCAAAATCTTCCTCTGTACAGTAAAAGCAGATCTTAAATACATAATATATGATTTATATCATATCATATTATGTACTAATTTGCCCACTGTCATCTTATATTATAATATATAGATCTCTCTATCTATCCCTTAGTCTGGCGACCCCTAAAGACCTGACAACCAGTTCCCTCCATTCCTCTCTCTGTTCTGCCTTTCTCAAAATTTCTTGAGTTCTAGTCCTGTCCATTCGCTGATGTTGTCCTCCCATCTCTCCCTTGATCTGCCTCTTTTTCTTCCTCCTTGGGCAGTGCCTTGCAGTATTGTTTTTGCAAGTCTTTTTGATTTTGTGACATGCCTGTACCATTTTAGTTTATGCTTCTTTTCAATTGATAGATCTGGTTTTCACAGCCCTGGACCAATGGTTTGCTGGATTCTGTGATATGCAGTTGAATGTCTTTGTTGCTTATGTGGTCTCTGAAGGAGATGCCAAGGAGTCTCCGGAAGCATCTCATCTCTACTGCCTGTATTCTTCTCTCCAAATCAGCAGTCTGGGTCCACGATTCACAGGCATACAGGAATACATATCCATGGATATCCGATATGACAAGGAAGCACATTAGTCTGATCTTAAAGTTGACTGAAATATTTTTATCTTTCTGTTTCACTCAATTGTCATCTTAAACAATGTTATATGACAAGCACTGACTCAAGACCTGGGCTTTACTAGAACACATATTTATTTCATACGTGCAAATGACAGGGTCATAATAATAATATGATCACAGCATTGCCAAGACATGTCTAGGTCTATGTAGTATGTTGTCAACAAGTTTCAATAATGGACATCTTTTTTCTCTCTGTTCTAAGGTTCACCAATGGCAATGGGAGGTTTTGCAAGCCAATATATTTTCATATGTGACCAGTTTTGTCCACCATGATGGTAGCCTCATTCTGACATTGGGGAACAACATAAATTTATCTTAAAATCAGGGCTAAGTAAGAGGTTTCATGACCACATCATCATCTGTTTGAGGGTTGTGTATTTTAATACAGGGTTTACGCTAGGATTTTTTAAAAACGGTACTGTGATTGCCATTTCAGAGATCATATCTTGACCAACTCTCCCAAAATCGTCCCCAGAAATAAAATCCGGTACGTACTGTGAACAAAACGAAACTATAACTATTCAGTGAGGCTGAACCAGAAAAGCATCCAAACTGGCACTAGGCTAGTGCTACAGCTTTCACTTGCATCTTCTTCTCTGGATTGTTTGGGGGCTGAGGATTTTTTAAAGAAAAAAAGCAACCTCTGATTTTTTTCCCCACCATTTTCAACTCTTCTCTCTCAAACTCAAAGCAAATTCATTGTCATAGACCCTCTAGGCCTAGGCCCCATTTACTCATTGTGAATGGAAGCCACTGTCATGCCGAGAAGAGCGCGAAGCTCTATTCTTTCACAGTAAAGCTTGCTGTTCTGCACGCTAATGAGGTTGGTACCAAAGATAAAGAGTTTGTTGGAAGGGGTGGAAAGGGGCGGGTGCGTAAGCACAGGTGCATGACAGACTGTCAGAAAATGTCACTTCAGACTTTTTTTTGAGACGGAAATCTAATCGGTCACTGGCAAACAGAATCGGTACGCGGTACTGGCTGCTTCGAAAAATTTAGGTATTCCCTGTTTACAATCGGTAAAATACCAACAATTAGTGAATTACCAGTTATCGCGAACCCTGTAATAAACTAATACCTCAGGCATGAATTAGAGTCACATTCAAGTTTACACGATAGCTAAACATTCTCAGCCTTCTGTGATGACTGATGTCCTAATTTGGCCATTGTTTAAAAATTCAGCAAATAGTTATAATAAAATTGGACACATTATATTAGTTTTCAAGTTTATTTTGTGCCCCAGTTTGAAAATCATGATAATTATCATAAATTTACAAATCATTTTTTTCATAAGTGTATTTTTCACAGGATATAAATTTGCAGACACACAACAACAACAAAATGGGTGGCAGCATACTTTCACTGTAGTTTCAGCAATGCTTTCTACTGGGAACATGCTCACCCTGACTTTGACATAGAGAAAATTAAAAAATCTGCTGTATTTGAAAGTGATACACACACTGACACAGTCACACACACACACACACACACACACACACACACACACACACACACACACACACACATACACACACACACAAACACACAACACACACACACACACACACACACACACACACACACAACACACACACACACAGTGACACACACACACACAGTGACACACACACAGTGACACACACACACACACACACACACACACACACACAAAGACATGCACATCACACATGTAAACACACACATACTGACATAGTGACATACACAGACTGGTATTAGTAATAATAGTTATGATAATGGTTTATCCAGTTTTACTTAAATTAGGAAGGCCATCTGGACATCTGGCCCATATGAACACAAGATCATTCTATGGTGAGCAAATCAATGAGGAAAAAAAAAGACATTTGATTTAGTGCAGCATTTGCACAGTAATAGCAATCAATAGTAAGACAATAGTCAATCTAGTGAATATGTCTGAAATAAAGTGTTTGTCATATCAGAGAATGTAAACTACATTTACTGTTGATTAAGTCTAAGTTCTTGACTATGCGTATGAGTATGACTGCACAAGGCAGGAATAATTTTACTTTGAAATCTTAATCAGTGAATGATTCTCTAATGAACACTGCAATTTTGAAAACAGATTTCTCTAGTGCTATGTTGCTACACAATAGCTATTTTAGTATTTAACTTTGTTTCTGATGGAAAATAGTACTAGTAGTAATATTGTGCCATTTGTGGTAAACACTTTTAAAGAAAAATAATATATTATATTTAGGGCCGACCAACATGAAATGACATAGATTATGAAAGACTCTGACATACACACCACAACTGACATAGTTAGCTCCTACTATTTCTGGCTCCTACTATTGAGTTCTTCAAGACCACGGTTGGGGTTCGCCAAGGCTGCCTTCTCTCACCTGTACTCTTCAACCTCTTCCTCGAAAACATCATGACAGAGACACTGCAAAACCACCACACTTCCATCTCCATTGGTGGAAGACCCCTTTGCAACCTCAGATTTGCAGATGACATTGACCTCATGGGCAGCAGCAAACAAGAACTGCAAATCCTCACAGACAATTTAACAGATCGAGCGAGCGCATACGGCATGGAGGTCAGTACAGAGAAATCAAAGATCATGGTCAACAGCGCGAGTAATGACATCACGGAAATAAAGATGAATGGAGAAACACTAGAAGAGGTGAGCCAATTCAAATACTTTGGCTCCATCCTAACAAAAGATGGCACATCAAACAATAAGTGAAAGCTCGCATTGCAACAGCAACATCTGCTCTAGTCAGACTCGAGAAGATCATCATAAGCAACAACATCAGCTTCGGCACCAAATACCACCTTTACAAATCCCTCGTGATATCTATCCTCCTATATGGCTGTGAATCATGGACTCTGACAGCAGAGTTAGAGAGCAGAATCCAAGCATTCGAGAACAAGTGCCACAGAAGACTCCTCAAAATATCATACAAAGAACACAAGACCAATAACTATGTGAAAGAAGAAATCAAAAAGCGTGTGGGCCCCCAAGAGCCTTTGCTCTCCACCATAAAGAGGAGAAAGCTGATGTGGTTTGGTCACACCACAAGACACAACACCCTAGCAAAAACCATCCTACAAGGAACAGTCGAGGGCAAGAGAAGAAGAGGCCGCCAAAAGAAATCATGGGTTGACAACATCAAAGACTGGACCGCCCAACCCCTACAACACCTCCTACTAGCCACACAGGATCGTGAAGCATGGAAAAAGATCTCTGTTGCGTCTTCTCTCATGTCCCCCCTACGTCCTTTGGGACATGGGACTGAGTGATTTCTGGGCGTTATTACATGTACATTAAAAAGAGTGCGATGAGAAGGGATCGTGCCATTCTTGGCAAAAAGTGTCCAGGTTACACTGTAGTTCAGACAAGAAACAGACAGACAAGAAACAAGGTACAAGGTTCAGACAAGAAACAAGGTACATTTCCAGCATATTGCATTTCCCACATGTATGTATACATGTATATATAGCCAAAACCATCACTCACTCACACACACACACACACACTCACACTCACACACTCACACACACACACAGAGTAACTTAGGTAGGCCTACCTGATCCAAGACATCTGTGACCAAACTTGGGACATTTTCTGCCAGCAGTTCATTTTCCTCGAAATTATTAACTGAAGGGAGTCCCGTTGGTTGAGGCTTGGGTGCTCCAAATTTCTTGTCCTTTTTCTTGCCCATTTCCCTTAGGCCTATATCTCACAGTAATCGCAGTATATCTAACCGCCAAGATCGATCAAGTTTACGGTGGTATTCTTCTCTCGTATGTCTCCAGAGGTGCTGCCGTCTCACAAACACACATGGCCAGTGGTGGCAGCCATTAAAAGAACGTCACTTCCGGAAAGAGTAGCCCCTAACATAAATAGTTTCGTATCTTTCTGTTATTTTAGGCTATCATTAAATTTTTATTTTTTATTATTTTTTGTTTGTTTGGTCTTGGCTTTTCTCCTCGGCCAGAACCCCTAGGTTCACCAGTGGTGAGATTTTTACGTATACGACCTTTTTTTTCCACTATGAAAGTAGCTGCGTTCCAAATTGGGGACAGGATAGCCTAGTGGAAAGAACATTGCGCTCGCAACTTGACGACCCCGAGTTCGATTCCCGTTCGAGGGGATTTTTACCCTGAAGTTAACATCAGTGCTGACTCCACTCCCCCAAAAGTCCTTCGGATGAGAGTATAAACCGAGGTCCCGTGTGCGAACGCACGCAGAACATCCTGCGCACACGTTAAATCCTGTTCCGCTTTTCGTAAGAGTAGGCCATCGTGTGCCAGTGGGAACAGATGACAAGATTGACAAAACTACATACATACGGGGACTGAATGTAAAAAAGTGCATGAGTGGTTATCCATTATCCTCGATATAAAAGAATAAATGAATCTAAAGACGACACCACACCAGTGTGCATGTATTGGTTTTTTATTTTGTTTTTAAATTGTCATCTGTTCCTACCGGCAGGCAAACAATGGCCTACTCTTTTGAAAGGCAGAACAGATTGTAACGTGTGCACAAGATGTTGTGCGTGCATTTGGGCACGAAACTATTATGTGTTGCTACATGGATCATCTGAAATTCTACTCCCCCCCCCAAAAAAAAAAAAACCTCACAAAAAACGACAACGCAAGATACGCAGGAACATTCATATTTTCAAAGATCAAGGAATTGGGAAATGAGGAGAGAGAGAGAGAGAGAGAGAGAGAGAGAGAGAGAGAGAGAGAGAGAGAGAGAGAGAGAGAGAGAGAGAGAGAGAGAGAGAGAGAGAGAGAGAGAGAGAGGAGAAGAGAGAGAGAAGGCAAGGCAAGGCAAGAGCAAGACAAGGCAAGGCAAGGCAAAGTCTTTTATTCGAGGATAATAGATAAGCACTCATGTGCTTTTTTACATCCAGTCCCCGCCCTTTTCAGGGATACATCAAGTTGAAAAGATACTAAACAATAAAGCTTTACGCAGTACCAAACAACACACAAGAATAAGGACATTATATATGATAAGGTAATAAAAAATGCACTCAATCAGAAGACAAAAATCAGAAGTCACAATAAAAATATTTTGATTATGGAAGAATAGAAAAGTGTTAATAGGTAAGGAGCAAACAAGAAAACTAGATAAATAAACAACTGAAAACATCAATCCACCACCATCTGTCAAAAGTTATACATGTGACATAAATCATACAATTGGATAAAAGGGGGAAAAAATTAACTAATATCCTTATTGGAGGGGAGGGGGGGTAGAGATACTATCAATAAAAATGTAAATAAAATAAAATTTAAAAAAAAAAGTTATATAAAACATCCTAGATGTTTCAAGAGAATAGCGAGAGAGAGAGAGAGAGAGGAGAGAGGAGAGAGAGAGAGAGAGAGAGAGAGAGAGAGAGAGAGAGAGAGAGAGAGAGAGAGAGAGAGAGAATGAATGAATGAATGAATGAAGATGAATAATCTTTATTTTTCAAGAGAGAGAGAGAGAGAGAGAGAGAGAGAGGAGAGAGAGAGAGAGAGAGAGAGAGGAGAGAGGAGAGAGAGAGAGAGAGAGGAGAGAGAGAGAGAGAGAGAGAAGAGAGAGAGAGAGAGGCAGAGCAAGGCAAGAAGGCAAGGCAAGGCAGCAAGGCAAAATTCCTCCACTCGAGGACAACAGACAAGCACTCGTGTGCCTCTTTCACATCCAATCCCCGCTCCCCCCAGGGACAACATCATGATAAAAAGACAGCCCCAGCCAAAACAACAACTACAAAGGTTCAAACACCAAGAGCAAAAAAGCCATACCAAGCATCAAACAACAGGCGAGAAAGAAAACAGAGATACAGTATTAAGGCAATGTTATAAAAAGGCACTCACCCAGAAACGAAAACAAGAAGCGAGACTCAATGACGATTTCGATTTGAATATAAAAAACAACAACAACAACAACAACAAAAACAAACAAACAAAAAAGCACAAACAAACAAACAAAGCAAACAAACGACAGCGCAACAACTAAGAGAGGAGAGAGAGAGGAGAGAGAGAGAGAGAGAGAGAGAGAGAGAGGAGAGAGGAGAGAAGAGAGAGAGAGAGAGAGAGAGAGAGAGAGAGAGAGAGAGAGAGGGGAGAGAGAGAGAGAGAGAGAGGAGAGAGAGAGAGAGAGAGAGGAGAGGAGGAGAGAGAGGAGAGAGAGAGAGAGAGAGAGATGAGAGAAAAGAGAGGAAGGAGAGAGAGAGAGATTGAGAGAGGTTTTCCAACAGGATGAGGTGTGGTTAGTTACTTCTGATGCATCAAGTGGATTAGAAGATGATTTTTGTAGGTTGTTAATGATTGGTGCTGTTTAACTGAACCAGGAAGAGAATTCCACAACATAGGGCCTGAGTACAGTAAACTAGATTTGAACAAATCTATTCTTGGGATGGGGACAGCAGGCTTTACAGTATTTCTGTAATGATTCATAGGAAAGTTATCTTTTAAGGATGTGGGGATGGCTCCTGCCATTATCTTGTACATCATTGATGCCTTTGTTATATTTTAGTCTTTGGTGTAGGGGAAGAATATTTAACTGAGTATAATCTACTTCTAGTAAGGTTGTTTTCTTCAAAAGGACGAGTTTGAGAGCACGTTTATGGAGGCTTAACAACGGTTTCAAAGTGTTTGCACCTGGCAGAATCCCACAGGGTTGAAGCATAATCTATTGAGGATTGTACATAAGCTTGAAAAAATCATTTCCTTGAGTGAAGGTCAAGAAAGTGTTTAATTTTAGTCAACTGGTATACTCTTTGTGATAAAGAGAGAGAGAGAGAGAGAGAGAGAGAGAGAGAGGGAGAGAGAGAGAGAGAGAGAGAGAGAGAGAGAGAGAGAGAGAGAGAGAGAGAGAGAGAGAGAGAGAGAGAGAGAGAGAGGAGAGAGAGAGAGAGAGAGAGAGAGAGAAGGAAGGAAGCAGGCAACGCAAGGCAACGCAAGGCAACGCAAGGCAAAGCAAGGCAAGGCAAGGCAAGGCAACAAATTCTTTTATTCGAGGATAATAGATAAGCACTCATGTGCTTTTTTACATCCAGTCCCCGCCCTTTTCAGGGAAAACATCAAGATAAAAGGATAGCCTCAACTAAACAAGAACAATTATAATGATCCAATTACCAAGAGCAAAAAACCTTACCAAGTATCAAACAACAGGTAAGAAATAGACAGAGATACAACATTAAGGTAATGTTATAAAAAAAGAAAAGGCACTCATTCAGAAACGAAAAAAAAGAAGTAAGAATCAATGATGATTTTGATTTGAATAAAAAAACAAAACAAACAAACAAACATTCAAAACAAAACAAACCCCCCCCCCAGCAAAAACAAAACAAAACGAAACAAAACAAAAAAGGCGCAATAATTAAAGATCAAACATGAGAATATGATGAGGTTAGATGACTCAAAACATCAGTCCACCACCATCTATCATCAAAATACGTCCCTTAAAACATAAGATTTTGATAAAAGGTGGGAAGGAACAACAACAACAGGTAAGAAATAGAACAGAGATGCAATATTAAGGTAATGTTATAAAAAGGCACTCATTCAGAAACGAAAAAATGAAGTAAGAATCAATGAAGATTTTGATTTGAATACACGAGGAAGAGAGAGAGAGAGAGAGAGGAGAGGAGAGAGAGAGAGAGAGAGAGAGAGAGAGAGAGGAGAGAGAGAGAGAGAGAGAGAGAGAGGAGAGAGAGAGAGGAGAGAGGAGAGGAGAGAGAGAGAGAGAGGAAGGCAAGGCAAGGCAAGGCAAGCAATTCTTTTATTCGACGATAATAGATAAGCACTCATGTGCTTTTTTAAATCCAGTCCCGCCCTTTTCAGGGATAACATCAAGATAAAAAGGATACTAAACAACAAAACTATACGCAGTACCAAACAACATACATTTCTTCCTGGAGTTAACATCAGTGCTGACTCCACTCTCCCCAAAAGTCCTTCGGATGAGACTTTAAACCGAGGCCACGAGTGCGAACGCACGCAGAACATCTTGCGCACACGTTAAATCCTGTTCCGCTTTTCGTAAGAGTAGGCCATCGTGTGCCGGTGGGAACAGATGACAAAGATTTACAAAACTGCATGCACACGGGGACCGGATGAAAAAAAGCACATGATTGCTTATTCTGTTATCCTCGATATAAAAGAATAAATAAAAGAATAAATAAATACAAGAAATAAGTACATTACATATAATACGGTAAGAGAAATGCGACAGTACACTACATATAATAAGGTAAGAAAAATGCACTCATTCAGAAGACGAAAATTAGAAGTCACAATAAAATGATTTTGATTATTAAAGAAGAAGAAAAACAACAACAACAAAACCCAAAAAAACAAACAAACAAAAAACGCTATTAGATAAAGAACAAACAGGAGAACATAATGAATAAACAACTGAAAACATCAATCTACCAGCACCTGTCAAAAGTTATACAAGTCATATAAATTATACATTTGGATAAAAGGGGGAAAAAATAACTGATATCCTTATTGGAGGGGGGCGGGGGAGAAATACTATCAATAAAAAACAAACAAACCATAAAACATCCCAGATGTTTAAAGAATTAGCAAAACATTTTTATAGATTGGATAATGATTTATACACACTCATATACACTCACACAAAGACACATACACCCACACAGACACACAGAAAACAATCACACACACACACACACACACACACACACCACACACACACACACACACACACACACACACATACACACACAGTGGTAGAGAGGGGGGGAAAGGGGGGAGTGTGGTTTGTGTTTTTAATGCATCAAGTGGTTTAGAAGGTGCTTTTTGAGGTTTTTAACGATTGGTGTGTTTAATTTATTTATTTATTTATTTATTTATTTATTTATTCTTTTATATCGAGGATAACAGAATAAGCAATCATGTGCTTATTTTTCATCCGGTCCCCGTGTGCATGCAGTTTTTTGTCAATATTGTCATCTGTTCCCACCGGCACACGATGGCCTACTCTTACGAAAAGCGGAACAGGATTTAACGTGTGCGCAAGATGTTCTGCGTGCGTTCGCACACTGGGCCTCGGTTTAAAGTCTCATCCGAAGGGCTTTTGGGGAGAGTGGAGTCGGCACTGATGTTAACTCCAGGAGAAAAATTTCCTCGACCGGACTCGAACCCGGGTCGTCAAATTGCCAGCGCAATGCTCTGAGCAGGAAGGGAGTTGCACAGCTTAGGGCCTGAGTATAGTCAACTAGATTTGAATAAGTCTATTCTTGGGATTGGGACACTTGGCTTTTCCATACTTCTGGAATGATTTATTGGGAATTTTTCTTTTAAGGGTGTGGGGACATTTCCTGTCATTATCTTAAACATCATGATGCTTTTGTTATATTTTAATCATTGGTGTAGGGGAAGAATATTTAACTGAGTATAGTCCACTTCTAGCAAGGTTGTTTTCTTCAAAAGGACCA
>CM060330.1:2921163-2936163 GCA_030674155.1 Stramonita haemastoma
TGCTTTTTTTCATCAAGCCATCTATCTATAAAAAAAAAAAAAATGAAAAGCAGAAAAAACCCTAACAAACAAACAAGCACAAAAAAGGGTACAAAAAAATTCAACAACATTAATCAACTAACATGATTTCAACTGTTGTGTGTGTGTGTGTGTGTGTGTGTGTGTGTGTGTGTGTGTGTGTGTGTGTGTGTGTTGGTGTGTGTGTGTGTGATCGATTTGATATGTATAGAATAGTGAACCTTTTGCATTGTGTTCTAGTCTGTTCATCAATGCACTCAGACATCTGAAACTTAAACTAAGTTCAGATTTGGTATTTCTGATAATGATTACATTCTTATCGTTATAAATCTGTGAATGATCGTAATTTGATGTGTCCATTATGTCATGATGCACTTGAAAATGAGCTCCATTTTTTTCTGTTTTGCCCTGAGCTAAAAGAGATGCGAGAACAACTAGTTCCTTTAAAGTCTTTCCGACAGCCAGTTTTGTTCAAATTAATTATGCTGACGACAACACCTGATGAAAACATTAAAAACCCTAAAAGCAAAAAAACACCAAAACATGCTGTATACACATACAGCACGTGTAAAGTACATTGCATGTATTTGTATTTGTACCACTTTCTGTCGCAACAGATTTCTCTGCGTGAAATTCGGGCTGCTCTCTCTCCCCGGGGAGAGCGCGTCGCCACTAGTGTAGCTCCTACCCATTTTCTTTCTTTTTCCTGTATGCAACTGTATTTGTTTCCCTATCAGAGTGGCTTTTTTCTACAGAATTTTGCCAGGGTCAACCCCCTTGTTGCCGTGGGTTCTTTTACGTGCGCTAAATAGTGATGTGTAACACACGGGACCTCGGTTTATCGTATCATCCGAAAGACTAGCGCCCAGACCACCACTCAGGGTCTAATGGATGGGGGAAAAGTTTTGGGCCCAAACGGGGTACGAACCACCACACACACCGACCCGGACTTTTTGCTTTCTAGGCAAGGTGCGTTACCACCTAGACCACCGATCCTTATGTTGTCAACACAATATGCCTTAGTCTGTGAAAACCCATTAAGTGTTGTTGTTGTTTTTAATCTTGTATGTATACCCCTTCTTTATGAATAAATCCGTCTCCCCCCCCCCCCCTCCTCTCTCTCTCTCTCTCTCTCTCTCTCTCTCTCTCTCTCTCTCTCTCTCTCTCTCTCTCTCTCTCTCTCTCCTCCACCTGTTGTCTAAACATGTTACCATCCATATTGAGAAATACTTTATTCACATTTTGTACTATTTAATAATCACGTGCTGAATGTAGTTGATTTTTGTTGTTGTTGTTGTTGTTGTTTTGAGGTGGGTTTTTGTTTGTTTGTTTGTTTGTTTGTTTTTGTTTGTTTGTTTGTTTGTTTTGTTTGTTTTGTTTTGTTGCTTTGTCTTGTTTTTGTTTGGTTTCCTTTTTCAAATCAAAATCATCATTGATTCTTACTTCATATTTCGTTTCTGAATGAGTGCCTTTTTATAACATTACCTTTAATATTGTATCTCTGTCTTATTTCTTACCTGTTGTTGTTCTTTCTCCCCTTTTATCAAAATCTTATGTTTTATGGGATTTATTTTGATGAAAGATGGTGGTGGATTCATGTTTTCAGTCATTTAACGTCACCATGTTCTCATGTTTGATCTTTAATTATTGTGCCTTTTTTTGTTTTTGTTTTGTTTTGTTTGTTTGTTTGTTGTTGTTGTTCTTTGGGTTTTTATTCAAATCAGAGTCATCATTGATTCTTATTTCTATTTTCGTTTCTGAAAGAGTGCCTTTTTATAACATTACCTTAATATTGTATCTCTGTCTTATTTCTTACCTGTTGTTTGATACTTGGTATGGTTTCTTGCTCTTGGTATTTGTATCACTATAATTGTTGTTTAGTTGAGGCTATCTTTTTATCTTGATGTTATCCCTGAAAAGGGCGGGGACTGGATGTAAAAAAGCACACGAGTGCTTATCTATTATCCTCGAATAAAAGAATTTTGCCTTGCCTTGCCATGCCTCTCTGTAGCCTATGTGAAGGAGTGAGTCTTACAGTGTATTATTATCATATATACAATTCTACTTCCGGTTCCGGAAGTGACATATGTCACCATGACAACGGAATCGGAAGTAGAATGAAGTGGAGATGACAGTGAACATGGCGAAATGGAAAGCTACCTTTCGAACAGCAGGAACTCTGTCTTGATATTGTCCTGGATTGTGGCCAATCGTTCCGGTAATGCTGTGCCCATTTTATTGTTTAGTTTACTGTGTATTCAGGAACTCAAATGCGTACTGACGATAGAAAGTAAAAGTTTTTTTTGTAGAATTCAACGATCGTCGATTGATAGCTTCCAGGAAAGAGTGAGTCAGTGTCCCAAGCAATGTCGTGTAGGCCTCGCCTACCAGGAAGTAAAGAGCGCTTATTAGGCTAGCGCGCAACCCAAAGCGAGGCTCCGATAGGCTAGGCGTCGCTTTAGGCTTGTTGTTGGAGTGAGATATGCGTTGTCTGCTACATTGAAAAATAGAGTGAAAGGGCCTGGTGCCAGTGAGAAAATCGTTCGTAATTGTCATATACGGCGAAAATTCCGAGATATTGCGCCGTTTTCGGGTGCAATAATGAATGTGGGTTTCGTTTCCCCACTGACCCACAGTAACATTTCAACCCAAACCTCGACAAACACGTTTTCCACTCCCTCTCTTCTGTGTTGTGAGTGTGTGTATTGTATTGGGGGGGGGGGGGCCGGGCGGGTCTGAAATTGTTGGTCTTCATTTCAACGTGTAATCACAACAATGTTGTGGTGAATAGTGTGTGTGTGCACATGCGCGCGCGCGCACGCACGTGTGTGTGTGTGTGTGTGTGTGTGTGTGTGTGCATGCGTGCTGTGTGTGTGCTGTGTGTGTGCGTGCGTGTGTGTGTGTGTGTGTGTGTGTGTGTGTGTGTGTGTGTGTGTGTGTGTGTTGTGTGTGTGTCTGTCTGTGGTGGGCACGCATGTGTGTGTGTGTGTGTGCGTGCGCGCGCTCGCGTGTGCTTGCATGTGTGTGTGTGTGTGTGTATATGTATGTGTGTGTCAAACTTACTCTGTGTGTGTGTGTGTTGTGTGTGTGTGTGTGTGTGTGTGTGTGTTGTCCGTCTTCATTTCAATGTATATTCACCACAATGTTGTGTTAGTCTGTGTGTGTGTGTGTGTATGTGTGCACGCGCACGCATGCTCATGCACACGCGCGTATCTGTATGTGTTTACTGGCACGCGCACACACGTATGTGTGTGTGTGTGCGCGCACGCGTGTGTGTGTGTGTGTGTTGTGTGTGTGTGTGTGTGTGCGCATGCGTGTGCGTGTGTATTTGTGCATGAAAGTAAAAGTGTATGTGTGTTTATTTGTGTGTGTGTGTGTGTGTGTTTTGCGTGTGTTTGTGTGTTTATTTATCATTTTTATTTATTCTTTTCTATCGAGGATAATGGAATAAGCAATCATATACTTTTTTTTTACATCCAGTCCCCGTGTGTATGCAGTTTTGTAAACATCATCTGTTCCCACCGGCACACATGGCCTACTCTTACGAAAAGCGGAACAGGATTTAATGTATACGCAAGATGTTCTGCGTGCGTTTGCACATGGGGCCTCAGTTTTTAGTCTCATCCAAAAGAAAGACTTTTGGGGGAAATAGAGTCAGCACAGATGTTAACTCCAGAGGAAAAATCCCCTCGACAGGGAATCAAACCTGGGTCGTCAAATTGCGAGCGCAATGTTCTAACCACTAGGCTATCCCGTCCCCTTGAGTGTGTGTGTGTGTGTGTGTGTGTGTGGGGAAGGAGGGGGTATCTATCTGTCTGTGTGTACGAGTGGTCATGTCCTCTGACGTGGGTTGTCTCCACCAGGCCTCAATCAATATTTATTTTATTACTCTGTGTGTGTGTGTTTATTTATGTATAGTTAGTTCTTCAGTTTAATGTTCGTCCACTACATGGTGATATCAGACGTGTGTGTGTGTGTGTGTTTGTGTGTGTGTGTGTGTGTGTGTGTGTGTGTGTGTGTGTGTGTGTGTGTGTGTGTGTGCGATTAAGCGTGTGTGTATGTGCGTGTGTGTATTTGCGTGTGCGTGTGTGTGTGCGCATGTGTGTGTGTGTATGTGTGAGTGTGTGTGTGCGTGCGCTTGTGTCTGTATATATGTGAGAGTGTGTGTGTGTTTGTGCACATGTGAGCATGCGAGTGTGAGTGAGTGTGTGAGCGTGCGTATTTATGAGCGTGCATGAATGTATGTGTGTGTGTGTGTGTGCGCGCGTGCGCGTGCGTGCGTGTGTGTGTGTGTGTGTGAGCGTGTTTGTGCGTGCACGTGTGTGTGTGTGCGCGATTGTGTGTGTTTGGGTATGTAAGTATGCGAGTGCGTGTGAGTGTGTCTGCGTGAGTGTGTGTGTGTGCATATGCGAGTGTGCATGCATACGTGTGCGAGCATGTGTTCATGCATGCGTGTGTGTGTGTGTTGCCAATATAATAGTACATAAAAACAAAATGCTAAAGAGTACTGAGGGAGAAAACAATTTTTGTATAATGTTGGGCTATAGGGGAGAAAAATCAAGAACCAGTAAGTGATAAAAACAATAGAACAGAACTCTGCAATTAACTAACAATGAAACTATAACATGCAGAAAAGTATGGACTTTGGATTTGTTTACACAAGATAATGAAGATAATGTAGATATGTGCATGAAGTAGGGGGGGAAAGTGTAATTGAAGAGTTACACAGAACAAGACATTAAGTATTGTCCTTAAAACAGAACGAACAATCACAGGAAGATACCAACTGAACTTTGTAGGAGACATTCAGAAATTCGGCAGAGAAGTATATCATTGTTTAGGATGCTTTTAAGTGTTACAGATGATTCCAAAAGGAATGGATCTTTTATTTTATTTTATTTTATTCTTTTATATTGAGGATAACAGAATAAGCAATCATGTGCTTTTTTTCATCCGGTCCCCGTGTGTATGCAGTTGTGTAAATATTGTCATCTGTTCCCACCGGTTCTTGCATTTGAATACGTCCCTCCTATTCTTGTCTGAATAGATCTATCTGCCAGAAAATGTTTGATGAAATTAAACATAAATCCTAAAATTCCAACATTTTTTAATTTATGTAAAAGACGATTTATGCCATACTTGTTCATATGCTTTTCTAACATCAAAGAACTTTGCAAGAATGCTTTAATGTCTGGCAAACTGTTGCTTGACTTGAGTCGTGAGTTTTATTAAATGTTCAATAGCTGATCAACCTTTTCTAAATCCAGCTTGATTTATAGGATTGATGTGTGTGCATGTGTGTGTGCGCGTGCGCGTGCGCGCGCGGCGTGTGTGCTTTCGAATTTGCTAGAATTATTTATTGTTATTACTACCACCAGTAGGAGTCTTGGAGAGGAGATGGGCGCCACCAAGCTTCCTCAAGCCCACTGAAAGGACATGAGAAGAACAAAACAGACATACATGCCGGATCGGTCGAGGCCCGGATCAACAACGACCGCGCTACCCACTGCAAGCCTCCAGGGTGGGAGCGACAAGTGTGCTACTGGGGCAGAACAAACTCTAAAGCTTCCAGCTAAAGGGGCAACCATTGGCACATGGAATGTGAGGACTCTGTACCAAGCAGGAAGAGTACAGGAACTTACACATGAATTACAGAGGTATAAATGGGACATCATAGGCTTGCGGAAGTCAGATGGATTGGCTTCGGAGAAACAACCACGCAAGACGGCCACAAAATATGGTACAGCGGAGAAGAGAAACTACATCAACATGGAGTAGGCTTTATTGTCAGGAAAGAGATTGTGTCAAGCATCATCAGCTGCACACCAGTATCCAGCAGACTCATCTCAATCAGAGTTTCTGCAAAACCCCAGAATCTCACCATCATCCAAGTATATGCTCCAACATCTGACTACGACGATGACCAGATAGAAGAATCCTATGAAGAACTTGAAAACGTCATCTCCAAAACGCCCAAAAAAGACATCCTTATTGTGGAAGGCGACTGGAATGCTAAGGTGGGACCTGATGCCTATGACACCTGGGCAGGAACCACAGGACGATTTGGACTGGGAGAAACAAATGACAGAGGACAGCGGCTGCTGGAATTCGCAAAGAAGCACAAACTGACTTTGGCTAACACACTCCACCCTCACAAGCCATCCAGAACATCAACCTGGCACTCACCAAATGGTCTGATTCATAATCAAATTGATTACATTCTATCACCCCAAAGATTCAAATCCAGCATAAACAAGGCAAACACAAGAACATTCCCAGGAGCTGACATTGGCAGTGACCACGACCTTGTACTTACCACCATCAGGCTGAAACTGAAAGCAAAACACCAGCCAAAAAGCCCACGCATAAGATTCGACCTGGAAAAACTCAAAGACCCAACAGTGGTTGAGATCTTCCAAGCCAACATTGGAGGAAAGTTCGCGGCACTCACAGCCATCAACAATGATGTGGACACACTGGCCAACAACATCAAAGAAGTGCTAACGACAGCAGCAGAAGAAACGTTAGGAAGAAGCAGAACAAAGAAACAACCCTGGGTGACAAATGAGGTTCTTGACCTCTGCGACAAAAGAAGAGAACTTAAGAAACAAAAGTTCACAAGTCAAGAAGATTACAAGAAGTACATGGATAGCCACAGAGAAGTGAGGAAAAAGATGAGAGAAGCCAAAGAAGCATGGATAGAAGAACAATGCAACAACATCGAAGCTGGAATGGCCAAGGGAAACAGCAAAACAGCTTACGACACTTTGAAAGCACTAACGAAAACCACACAGCCTAAAGCCTCTGTTATAGAAGACAAAGAAGGAAATCTTTTAACGGAAAACAATGCCATCCTCCAACGCTGGACAGAATACTGTGAGGGATTGTAATAACTACCCACTACGCCCAGATACCAACATAGTTTCTGACAAACCCCCTGAACACCAAGATAAAGACCCACCAATACTAAGGTGTGAAGTAGATGCAGCTATTAAACAATTGAAGAAGGGGAAGTCCCCTGGAATCGATAACATCCCAGCTGAACTCATAAAAAATGGAGGGAATGAAACAGCAAGGCGATTCACAGAACTTTGTCAGAAGATCCACGACACCAAAGAATGGCCAAAAGAATGGACACAGTCTCTTGTAATACCCCTGCCAAAGAAAGGAAACCTTAAGCAATGCCAGAACTACAGAACCATCAGTCTCATAAGTCATCCTAGCAAGATCATGCTGCAGGTAGTCCTCAACAGACTGAAAAACCAAGCGGAAAAACTCCTGGCAGAAGAACAAGCGGGCTTTAGACCAAGACGCAGCACAATGGAACAAATTTTCAATCTGAGAATTCTGATAGAGAAGCATCTCCAACACCAAAAAGACTTGTACCATAACTTCATAGATTTCAAAAAGGCCTTTGACAGGGTATGGCATGACGGCCTCTGGCAAGTACTCAGGCACTTCAACATTGACAGCTGCCTAATTGAAGTAATCAAGGCTCTATACGAGAACGCAAGAAGTGCAGTCTTCATAAACAATCACGTGGGCGAGTTCTTCAAGACCACGGTTGGGGTTCGCCAGGGCTGCCTTCTCTCACCTGTACTTTTCAACCTCTTCCTCGAAAACATCATGACAGAGACACTGCAAAACCACCACACTTCCATCTCCATTGGTGGAAGACCCCTTTGCAACCTCAGATTTGCAGATGACATTGACCTCATGGGCAGCAGCAAACAAGAACTGCAAATCCTCACAGACAATTTAACAGATCGAGCGAGCGCATACGGCATGGAGGTCAGTACAGAGAAATCAAAGATCATGGTCAACAGCGCGAGTAATGACATCACGGAAATAAAGATGAATGGAGAAATACTAGAAGAGGTGAGCCAATTCAAATACTTAGGCTCCATCCTAACAAAAGATGGCACATCAAACAATGAAGTGAAAGCTCGCATTGCAACAGCAACATCTGCTCTAGTCAGACTCCAGAGGATTATCAGAAGCAACAACATCAGCTTCTGCACCAAATACCACCTTTACAAATCCCTCGTGATATCTATCCTCCTATATGGCTGTGAATCATGGACTCTGACAGCAGAGTTAGAGAGGAGAATCCAAGCATTCGAGAACAAGTGCCACAGAAGACTCCTCAGAATATCATACAAAGAACACAAGACCAATAACTATGTGAAAGAAGAAATCAAAAAGCGTGTGGGCCCCCAAGAGCCTTTGCTCTCCACCATAAAGAGGAGAAAGCTGATGTGGTTTGGTCACACCACAAGACACAACACCCTAGCAAAAACCATCCTGCAAGGAACAGTCGAGGGCAAGAGAAGAAGAGGCCGCCAAAAGAAATCATGGGTTGACAACATCAAAGACTGGACCGCCCAACCCCTGCAACATCTCCTACTAGCCACACAGGATCGTGAAGCATGGAAAAAGATCGCTGTTGCGTCTTCTCTCATGTCCCCCCTACGTCCTTTGGGACATGGGACTGAGTGAGTGAGTGATTTATTGTCATTGGTTGTTTGTTGTGAGGGTCGAGTGCAAGGGCTTTGATTTGTTTTTTACAAGATATAGCGCTATATAAATTCCATGTATTATTATTAGTAGTATCTTCTGTTTTTCACAAAAATAAATAAGCCATCTTAAAACAATCCTTTCCATGAGTTTACATGTATGAGATGTCAGTGCTATAGGTCTGTAGCTGTTTTTACCTGTTCTTGGTTTTCCTTTTTTATGAACTGGAACAAAAGACTGTTTCCAAATAAGTGGAAGCTGACCTTTAGCCCAACACTTTTGGAAAAAAAGATATAAAAAGTTGACCCAATTAGGTGGAAGATGACTAACATTTCATTGGAAACTCCATCAAGTCCTACTGCTGTTTTCTTGTCACAGAGATTATTAATAGATGTTTTTACCTCCTCTAACCCAAGTGGTGCCTAACATACTGATGTTGTAGATGATCCAGATCTGGAGTGTTGTGTTCAGATCTCAACTCATGTTTGTCTCTATATTTTTCTATTCTCTTCTGACAATCCAGATTTGCAACTGTTGTTGGCAAACATTTCCACAAAAGCTTCAGCTTTTTCAAAATTTGATGGTAGATCTGAGTTTTCTAATAAATCTAATCTGACACTGTGGTAAGTTTATGCCATTTCTCATTACTTTTATTTTTTCCCACACTCTCTCCAAATCTTTGTAGTTAGATACTTCGGACAAGCAAAATGACGACCAATATTGTTTCTTTGCCTCAGCAACAATTCTGTTAGATCTGATTTTGGCTTTTTTCATTTCTATATAATTTGTTTCAGATATATTCTTTAGATAAGCTATTAGTTTTTATTTTTTCTCTTTTTTTGCTTTTTGACAGTTATCATTCCATCATATGTTGCCAATATTTTTATGAGATGTTATTTGTTTACATTTAGGAATAGAATCATTAGCAGCAGATAAAACTGCATTTGTAAAAGATGTATACAGACTGTTGATATGCTGACTTTCTATGTCTGGTGTGATAAATGATAGTAGATTTGTAAATTTTTTCCCAGTTTGCATGTTTATAATTATAATCTAGGGACTTTTATCTTCTGTTGATTCTATTAAAAGTGTTCTATCAGTTTCCACTCTAGTTACCGCTGGCAGATGATCACTGTCAAGGGAATCAGTTAATGGAGTCCATATGCTTTGGGGAACTAATTCAGGTGACACTAGGGTTAAATCAGTGGCAGTTGCCCTGTGATTGGAATTGTCAGCTGTGCATGTTACACAGCCATCATTTAAAAGACATAAGGATGAATCAACTAGATTTTCAACAAAACGATTACTTGTAACAAATTGACAATTTTTCTCCCAGAAAGGCGAGTGGGCATTAAAGTCACCCATTATTTATGTATTCTTTTACATATGTGTAGACTTTTACACCCCCATGTAGATGCAAACAACGCAATTTTGAAGACAGTAATCAAGCGCAGAGGGAGTTCCTTCTATCACGGTGCACAAAATCTTTGTAAATGGCGGCGTAAACAATTCCGTTGTCACCCCAGCACTTGTGCGCCACTTATCTCAGTTACTCCCCCTGCCTCGCAATAAGCGCTCATTGTCCATGTCCAGAGTAAAGTCTAGTCAAAATCTTTTATTTCGAGGATGATAAATTAACACTCTTGCGTATTTTGTTGTTGTTTTTTGGGTTGTTGTTTTTTTTACAACCAGTCCCTGCCTTTATCAGGGATAGTAGTATCGTGATAACAAACAAAACAATAACCACAAAATAAAAAGTAAATCCCCACCAACCAAAAACTAATCAAAAACAACAGTAACAATACCAACAAACAAAAAAACAAGAACAGAAAGAACAATAACTAAATAAAAAATACCGGTAAAAATCACACCTAGAGGGAAAAAAATCAGGCAAATAGTACAATGACAAAAAAAAAAAGAAGCAAATAATAAGAAAGCAACAAACAAGGGAACATAATGATTCAAGCAACTGAAAACATCATCCCACCATCATCAACAAATATAAATTATATCATTTTGGTAAACGGGAAAGCATAAACTTAACCAGTATTTATCAATATTGGAAAAAAAAAATCAATGGCGTTGTCTGTAGTCTAACTCTGTTGATGTTGAGAGAGGAGCAGGATGCACTAGATTCCTATCAATTTTTCTTTTCTTTCCTCAGCTAGAGTGCCAAAGTTTACCATTAGTGAGATTTTTTTTTAACCCAACATTTTATTTATTTATTTTATTCTTTTATATTGAGGATAATGGGATAAGCACTCTTGTGATTTTTTACATCCAGTCCTTGTGTGTATGCAGTTTTGTAAATGTCATCTGTTCCCAACGGCACACGATGGCCTACTCTTACGAAAAGTGGAACAGGATTTTATGTGTGCACAAGATGTTCTGTGTGCGTTCGCACACGGGGCCTCGGTTTATAGTCTCATCCAAAGGACTTTAACTGAGGTAGCTGCTCTCTGACTTCAGAGATTGAAGTATGAAACATTAACTCATTTTGGTGGCCATTAACATGCACGATAATGATGTGGCTGACTTTGTGCATACATACATACTGTACATCTCATATCATTTAATGGAGTTTCTGTGGAAGCTGCACACTGTGAAATTGAAACTTTCCATGATTTATTACACAATCCAGAGCTCTCCATAATGTATTGGGTAAAGTTATTTTGTAACTTAGACATCACATAATCATGATTTTTGCTTTGTTATCATCCAACTTTTGTTTTTGGAAAAAGTGTGGACCTGCATAAGACACAACTCTGATCTGATTTAGTGATTAGGTATACGTGTATACATACATTTAGTATTGATTGTTTCTCTTTAAGGGGGTGGGGATGAAATCAGGAAACTTTAAATATTTGGAATGATTGAAAATGCACACACACATAGGCAGGCACTCACACACACACACACACACACACACACACACACACACACACACACACACACACACACACACACACACACACACACACATTCTCTCCATCTCTGTCTGTCTGTCTGTCTGTCTGTCTGTCTGTCTCTGTCTCTGTCCTGTCTGTCTGTCTGTCTGTCTGTCTCTCTCTCTCTCTCTCTCTCTCTCTCTCTCTCTCCTCTCTCTCTCTCTCTCTCTCTCTCTCTCTCTCTCTCTCTCTCTCTCTCTACTCCAGTTTCTATGCTGGTTTCCAGATTAAAGTGCAGCTGTAAACCCTGGTACATTTCACTTTCAGATGGCGAAAGAACACTGCTGGAGAGTGGTTAGGGGTGTTGTCAGGGCGCGTGTGGCGTCTGAAGCAGGATGACACCCATCTGTATTATCAGGTAAATGGGATGACACCCATCTGTATTATCAGGTAAATGGGATGACACCCATCTGTATTATCAGGTAAATGGAATGACACCCATCTGTATTATCAGGTAAATGGAGTGGCACCCATCTGTATTATCAGGTAAATAGGATGGCACCCATCTTTGTTATCAGGTAAATGGACCCACCTATCCTTTAGGAGCCATTTTAGGTAGGTGGGGGGCTAAGGGTGTTGATTTTGAGATTTTAGTTGACAGTAAAACTTAATATATTAGCTTCCTTGTACTGAAGTATCAAGACATAATTTTGTTTTCTGTCACTTTAACCTTCTTAGTCCCGAGCCGATTTGCTGGGATTGAATAATTACCCCCCAAAGTCCCGATCCAGGATTTGCTGGGATTTACACACAGTAGATTTCCATCACGCTGTGACCATCACTAATAGCTACCACATGCCAAAGCTCTATCAGGCTAGAGGTAGGAACCTTGCTGAAAGTCTGGAAGTAATTATAGCTGCTGGTATAGTACTTAGAAAGAGGAAAAGGCAAGGGAGCATATAAGCCTGACCTGATTTGGTTATGCAAAATCTAGGGGCAGTTTGTGTTCAGAGACACCGAATGCAAGAGGGTTAAAAACACATAGTTTAGAAACGCCCAGCCCCTCATCCTGACTGCCTAGTGGAATGAAGAATTTGTCAAGTTTTCATTTTGCCACTTCCTGGAATATAGCGCTTCAATTTGTTATTAACTGTTCGTACAACTGTCCAATTTTTCAATCAGTTTTTTATTTTATTCATCAGCCAGTAAATTCATACTAATCATAGCGTTAAATATTGTACATTTGTGTACGCATGGCTACATAATAATATGTGTGTGTTTTTGTTTTTTTGTTGTTGTTTTTTTTTCCCCATTCCTCAGCTTATAATAATATGTGTGTGTTGTTGTTTTGTTGTTGTTGTTTTTGTTTTTTTGTTGTTGTTTTTTTCCCCCCATTCCTCAGCTTATAATAATATGTGTGCGTTGTTGTTTTGTTGTTGTTGTTTTTTTGTTGTTGTTGTTGTTGTTTTTCCCCATTCCTCAGCTTATAATGATATGTGTGTGTTGTTGTTTTGTTGTTGTTGTTTTTCCCCATTCCTCAGCTTATAATGATATGTGTGTGTTGTTGTTTTGTTGTTGTTGTTTTTCCCCATTCCTCAGCTTATAATGATATGTGTGTGTTGTTGTTTTGTTGTTGTTGT
The DNA here is from genome assembly GCA_030674155.1 of Stramonita haemastoma. Classification (NCBI taxonomy): domain Eukaryota; kingdom Metazoa; phylum Mollusca; class Gastropoda; order Neogastropoda; family Muricidae; genus Stramonita; species Stramonita haemastoma. The sequence continues at coordinate 2,934,227 of CM060330.1, forward strand.
TTTTCCCCATTCCTCAGCTTATAATGATATGTGTGTTGTTGTTTTGTTGTTGTTGTTGTTGTTGTTTTTCCCCATTCCTCAGCTTATAACATTTGATATGTGTGTTGTTGTTGTTGTTTTGTTGTTGTTGTTGTTTTTCCCCATTCCTCAGCTTATAATGATATGTGTGTGTTTTTTTTGTTTTTTTTGTTGTTGTTGTTGTTTTTCCCCATTCCTCAGCTTATAATGATATGTGTGTTGTTGTTTTTGTTTTTTTGTATGTTGTTTTTGTTTTTTTGTTGTTGTTGTTTTTGTTTTGTTGTTGTTGTTGTTTTTCCCCATTCCTCAGCTTATAATGATATATGTGTTGTTGTTGTTGTTGTTTTGTTGTTGTTGTTGTTTTTTCCCCATTCCTCAGCTTATAATGATATGTGTGTTGTTGTTTTTGTTTTTTTGTTGTTGTTTTTCCCCATTCCTCAGCTTATAATAATATGTGTGTGTTGTTGTTGTTGTTTTTTGTTTTTTTTGTTGTTGTTGTTTTTTCCCCATACCTCAGCTTATAATGATATGTGTGTTGTTGTTGTTTTTGTTTTTTTGTTGTTTTTTCCCCATTCCTCAGCTTGAGCTTTAACCCTCTTGCATTCAGATTCTCTGAACACAAACTGCCCCTAGATTTCACATTCCATCATGAAATCGGATCAGGCACACATGCTGGCTGGCCTTTTCCTCCTTTTTAAGTACATACCAGCAGCTATAATTACTTCCAGACTCTCAGCAAGGTTTGTTCCTCTAGCCTGATAGAGCTTTGACATGTGGTAGCAATCACAGCATGATGGAAATCTATTGTGTGTAAATCCTGGCAAATCCCGGTTCAGGATCGAAGGGGGCAATTATTCAATCCCGGCAAATCTCGATTCGGAACTAAGAGGGTCAAGGTTCACTACTGGTAAGATTTAAAAAATTATGATATGCTGCTTTTTTTTTCCCCACCTTAAAGGTAGTCACATTTTGACTTCAGGGATTTATGCTGGGTATGTTCATGTTTCTGTAACCCACCAGATGTTGGCTTGAATGGCGGGATCTTTAATTTGGATGTTTGATCTTCTCTATGTATAAATACACAAAGAGAATTCAGGCACTTGCAGGTCCACATTTGAAGTTGACCTGGTCGATTGTAAAAACTCCTCACTCTTAATTCTCTTGACGCTGCCAAGATCCGACCCATCGGATCGAAGTCAAACGTTTTAACCACTTGGCTATAGCGTCCGTCGTTGCTTGTTTGAAAGTGATATTGCATTTGTGGGATGGTGAAGTTTGTCCAGCATCAAGTGTATGACCACCCATTCTCTTGTTTATTTGGCAGGTTTACGAGAAAGAAGCACCACTCGCCCAGGGCAAGACAGAAACCGAATCTCTCCCCGAGGAGGGAGACACAAAGCATCATGCAACCGATGCCCAGAGAGGCCAACCTCTCCCAGATGACTTACCCCCCCTTGAGAGCCTCAAGGTGAAAGCAGAGAAAGTGGACCCTAGCTACGAATCTCCCCCAGACCCCGCGACCGAAGAACCACCAGAGGAGGAGGATGGGAAAGTCCCGCACATCAAAACAGAACAGCCAGACACTGACGCCGATTTTTTACGGAACTATTTCCGCCTGGATGAAGACGTCGGCGCACGTTACCAAGAGTTCTCCGCCGCCGACGAGCACTTCAGAGAAGTAGTCGGAAAATTCCGTGGGGTGCGGATGCTGCGTCAAGACCCCGTGGAGAACCTCTTCGCCATCATAAGCTCCACCAACCACAGAGTCAAGGAAACCTGCACCATAGTGGAGAATATGTGCCGGGAGTACGGGGAACGTGTGGCCCAGGTGGACGGAGAGATACACCACAGCTTTCCCTCCCGGCCGCCCTGGCCAAGTCTGGAGTGGAGGAACTGGAGGAGCTGGGGTTCGGATACCG
>CM060330.1:2938663-2951163 GCA_030674155.1 Stramonita haemastoma
GACGTTAAACTGAAGATACATACATACATACTTTTCCCTCCATAAAAAAGTTTATTCATTCAAATGTTCATTCATTCATCCTTTTTTTTTTCCTGTATTATATAAAGGATATCAAAGTGAGCTGTTGTTGGTGTGCAGGTGGCAGACTGTGTGTGTCTGATGTCTCTGGACATGCCAGAGGCCGTACCTGTGGACACCCACGTGAAGCAGATCGCCGCTGAGCACTACGGAAACTACCTGCCCAATCTGACCACGGACAATACTGTCACTAACAAAGAGTACCAAGAGATCGGTAGGTCATTCATGGAACAGTTCTTTGATTGTTTGATTGATTGATTGATTTATTTATTCTTTTATATCGAGGATAATGGAATAAGCACTCATGTGCTTTTTTACATCCAGTCCCCGTGTGTATGCATTTTTTGTAAATCGTGTCATCTGTTCCCACTGGCACACGATGGCCTACTTTTATGAAAAGTGGAACAGGATTTAACATGTGCACAAGATGTTCTGCATGCATTCGCACACAGGGGCCTGGGTTTATAGTCCCATGCAAAGGACTTTTAGGGGGAGTAGAGTCAGCACTGATGTTAACTCCAGGGGAAAATTCCCTGCGAACGGGAATCGTAATCGGTTCATCAAATTGCATGTGCAATATTCTGACCACTAGGCTATCCCATTCCCCCGGGAAGAAGACTGTCATGAATGTTTCTTGCAAAGCTAGGCTCCTTGCTTACTGCATTCCACAGCCTCTGGATTGGGGATACTGAATAAGTGGAGACTTGTATGATTTATTGTTAAAATTATAGTTAAAATCAGTGCTGACTCCACTCTTTCCAAAAGTCTTTCGGATGAGACTGTAAACCAATGCCCCATGTGCGAATGCACGCAGAACATCTTACACACACGTTAAATCCTGTTCTGCTTTTCGTAAGAGTAAGCCATCATGTGCCAGTGGGAACAGATGACAAGATATACAAAACTGCACACACACTGGGACTTGATGTAAAAAAGCACACGAGTGCTTATTCCATTATCCTCAATATAAAAGAATAAAATAAAATAAATATAGACCACATAAAAAATAAAAATAAAAATTTTTTTAAAAAACGCCGCCGCTGTGGCCTAGTGGTTAGGACGTTGGACTCGTAATCTAAAGGTTGCGGGTTCGATCCCAGCTATTCTGCTATGGCGTTGTGCCCTTGGAAAAGGCACTTTACGGCTATTTTCTTACCCCACCCAGGTGTAAAAGGGGTACCAACCTTGTGTTGGGGGGTTAACCTTGCGATAGACTGGCGTCCTATCCAGGGGGGAGCCTATGACTCTCAGTCGCTTAACGCCACAGAAACCGGGATAAGCACCGGCCTGATGAGCCTTATGGCTCGGGACAGACTTTAACTTTAACTTTACATAAAAAAAACCTTCACATTCAAGACCTGATCACAGCCCTAGGGGAGAAGAGGCTTGAAAAAGGGGGCGGGAGGCGGAGGGGGAGGGGGCAAATGATGTAAGGTACAAACTGAAAAAAAAGAACGGCATAAAACAAAAAAAACACACCGCACACGCACACAACACACACAACACCCCCACACAACACACACACACACAACAACACACCGCCACAAACTACGCACATAGTGCAGACATGCTTGAAAACATGCTCACGGCACACATGTAATGACACGCAGCAACAACAAACACACGCACACCACACACACAGCACACAACACCACACACAACACACACACACACACACACACACCGCCACACACAACCACAACACACACACAACACACACCGCCACAAATACGCACATATGCATCATGCTGCACATACATGCTCACGCACACATGTAATGCACACACACCACACCACAACACCACACACACACACACACACACAACACACCGCCACAAATACCACATATGCATGCATGCATGCACATACATGCTCACGCACACATGTAATGCACACCACAACACACACAGCCACAAACCACATACACATGCACACATCAGCCACGACACAGTAATGCCACACACACACACACACACACACACACACACATGTGCGCATGCATGTACCACATGCATGCACGCGCATGTGCGCACGTGCGTGCACGCACACACACCACACACATCACACACACACACACACACACACACACACACACACACCACAACCCGGTAAAATCCTGTTCCGCTTTTCGTAAGAGTAGGCCATTGTGTGCCGGTGGGAACAGATGATATTTACAAAAACTGCATACACAGGGGACGGGATGTAAAAAAGCATATGTTTGCTTATTTCATTATCCTCGATATAAAAGAATAAAATAAAAAAATTAAAAATAAAAATAAACACTTGTTTTTTGGCATTTCAATTATTTCAGGGACTTAATTGACAGTTTATTAATTTTTCAATGATGCTTGCTTGTGTTGTTGAGGTTTGTATCAAGGAGGTGAATGGAGGATTTTATGTTTGTTCATGGGTACAGGGGTGTGTGTTCATATGTGTGTGTGTGTGTGTGTGTGTGTGTGTGTGTGTGTGTGTGTTCAAATTCATTTAACGTCTATTCACAAATTGTGATATTAGAGGGAGTGGGGGGGGGGGGGGGGGGGGGGGGAGAAGGTGAGTGTATGAGTGTCAGGAAAATAGGGTGTAGTTGGCAATGTACAGGATAAAGAATTTCAGGGGGGTCAACACTTGCTAAGTAAATTTTTTTTTTAAATTGTATGTGGTGTGTGTGTATGTGCATGGCACAAAGTTGCAGTTCCTGGCTTTAGATAGTTCAGAATACTCAAAAGTGAAGTTGACAGCTGCTGAGAATGGCAATCATATTTTGCAGAATTGATCATCATCATCATCATCACCTTTACTTTTGTCAGTTTTTTTCATCTTCTTTGTCTTCTTGTTCTTCATCATCATCACAGTCATTGTCATCATTATTGTTTTAAATCTTCATTGTTACTGTTGTTGTTGTTGTTGTTATGTGTTGTTGTTATGTGTGTGTGTGCATGCACATGTGTGCGTGTGTGTGTGCGTGCGTTTGTGCATGCGTGCATGTGTGTGTGTTCAATTAATTTTATGTCTCTTCACAAAATGTGATATTAGACAATTGGGGAAAAAAGAAAAAGAAAGGAGGGAGGGGTGGGACAGGGGAATTCATTAAACTACACAGAACAGTTAGGAAAAATGTCAACACAAATATAATTATTCTTGACAACAGAATAATAGTAAAAATAGTATTAAAAAAATTCCAATATCTGAACAGAATCTAACAAATGAATGTGTGTGTGTGTGTGTGCGTGCGTACGTGAGTGTGTGTGTGTGTGTGTGTGTGTGTGTGGTGTGTGTGTGTGTGTGGTGCGTGCTCGTGCGTGGTGCTGTTGCGTGCGTGGTGGTGTGTCATGTGTGTGTGTGTGTGTGTGTGTGTGTGTGTGTGTGTGTGTGTGTGTGTGTGTGTGTGTGTGTGTGGTGTGTGTGTGTGTGCGTGCATGCGTACGTGCGCGTTTGTGTGTTGTAATTTGCAGCGGATTTTTTCAGAGACGGTGGGGAAAGTATGCTGGATGGGCTCAGTCTGTAAGTCATTTTCTTTTTTTCTTTTTCTCTTGTTGACCAGTTTCATGTCATTGCAGGTGTTGTTTAAAAAAACAGTATGTGACTATTTTATGTCATTCAGTGTTGTTAAAAAAATCAGTATTGTACTATTTTCATGTCATTAGCAGGTGTTGTTTAAAAAAACAATGTTGAATTCATGTATTTCAGTGTTGTTAAAAACAGCATTGTTGACTATTTCATGTCATTGCAGGTGTTGTTTAAAAAAAAAAAAACAGCATTGTTGACCATTTTCATGTCATTGCAGGTGTTGTTTGCAAAAATCAGCATTGTCGACCATTTTCATGTCATTGCAGGTGTTGTTTGCAAAATCAGCATTGTTGACCATTTTCATGTCATTGCAGGTGTTGTTTGCAAAATCAGCATTGTTGACCATTTTCATGTCATTGCAGGTGTTGTTTCAGGTGTAACAAAATTACTATTTACCAGGTGTGGCAAAATCAGTATTGTTGACCAATTTATGTCTTTGCAGGTGTTGTTTCAGGTGTTGTCTACAAAATCAGTATTGTTGACTCTCAGTCGCTTAACGCCACAGAAACCGGGATAAACACCGGCCTGATGAGCCTTATGGCTCGGGACAGACTTTAACTTTTTAACTGACCAGTTGCATGTCTTTGCAGGTGTTGTTTTAGGTGTTGTCTACAAAATCAGTATTGATGACCAGTTGCGTGTCATTGCAGGTGTTGTTTGCAGCAGAGCTGGAACACCTGCAGAGCAAAAAGACGTCCCCTGCAGAGGTAGGTCATTCTTTCCAGTCCTTATGTTTCATATATTTTTTTAATGTGTTTTGTTCCTCAGCTAGAGCTCCGAGGATTGGTGAGATTTTGTGTATGCGACCGTTTTTACCCCCTTTCAAGTAGCTGGATTCACACTATGGGGATGGTGGGTTTTTTGTTGTTGTTTTGTTTTAAAGTATTTTCATGTGTTTCTTCACCCTTACCGTCACAGTCCCGTAGTTCTGAGGACTGTGGGGCACCACTGAAGATTTTGCAGCCAGCTTCCTCCACTCCCCACGGTCCTCCGCCCTCCTTAGCAGATCGCTCCACCCAAGGCCTGTCCACTCTCTGATGTTGTCTTCCCATCGTTTCCTCTGTCTGCCTCTTCGTCTCCTTCCTTTTACTGTTCCCAGTAAGACAGTCTTGGCCAGTCCAGGTGTTTCTACCGGCACAAAATGGCCTACTCTTCTGAATGGAAGAATGGGTTTTAGTAGTAGGCACCCATCAGTCTTGGAAGACTATGGAGTTGCGCTCTAGTCTTTAGAGCACAAAGCCTGGGTAAGTAAGTATGGAGGGCAAACTGTTACCCATGCAGCAGACCCCCCCCTGTCCATGCCACTGGAATGATCCATTGGAAAAGCAATGACCGATAGAATGGTTCCAGTGCTGTCACAGGAGCCGCCAGAACGTTGACATATAAAGCCCTGAGCCACCCCGGGACTCCAACTCCCCGATTTTTCCTCAAGGATGGTGTCTAAACACAACACCTGTGTGCATGCTGGTTTTTTTTAAATTTTTTTTTTTTTTATAGTTTTGATAATAAATGGCAATATATATCATCTACTGTCCTTGATAACTGCTGTGTGGCTTGCAGAAGCATAAAGGTAGCCATTTTACCACACATTCAGAAAATACTGTATCATTGTCTATGTTTTACCTTTTTTTTTTTTTTTTTTTTTGCTGCCTTGTCTTTCTGTGACGCTCCCGTACTGCTGCTCCCACGCCGCTCATTTCAATCTCCCCGCCACGGCCATACCCAGATTCATTGTGTCTCAACCCGAGTCGTAAGTCCACAGGGAGCCCATCAATATTAGGCCGCGCGGGGCCACCAGCCAGAGGGGCCCGGCACTTCTGCTGGGTCACTGTGGTGGTGTTCAGTGGTGCCTGTTTTGAGCTAACATACGCAGGACACCACCTACTAAGCCCCCTACTAACAACAGTATTAGCTCAGTCGCGGAGCCAGACTGAGTGAGCCACCCACCCAAGGTGGCGACCACCACAACGTCCCTCCAACGACCGCCTCCCCGTAAACCTCCAACCCTAAAGGCTTTGACACAAATTCACCACAGGCACAGAAGCATATGGGGAAACCAAAACTGAGGTCACCATGAGACCAGAGCAACGGGGGCCACCGAATCAAGGCAATTTTTATTATTACATGATGATCAATGATGATGAGGATGATGTAATGATGCTGCTGTGGAGGTGCATCCGCTTTGAGACTTCTTGACAGGGTTGTTCTCTACGCTTACTGTCATAATATATCCCGGCGTCAACCGGGCCCAAGAGATACAGACACCTGCAGTGTTGGTCAGGTAATTTGAGCAACACTCTCAAATTCGCATCTGTAAAGTGGATGAAACTCGACTGTGTTGTCCCAGTCTCCCCACTGAGCCCACAGCACACTCACTCTGGGTAGGAGCCGGCCAGAGCCCGAAAAAATCCCTATGACTTATGGGATTCGAACCCGCGACCTTCCAGTCCGGAATCCAAGGTGCTAACCACTGCGCCATGGCGGCTGGTATGTTTGACCTTTTTAATAATAGTAGTGGTTATACGTCTTTTCTAGTCAATGGTTTTAATACCATTGTGTCCATACATTGGTGGTGGTGTGTGGGTGTGTGTGTGTGTGTGTGTGTGTGTGTGTGTGTGTGTGTGTGTGTGTGTGTGTGTGTGTGTGTGTGTGTGTGTGTGTGTGTGTGTGTCGCGCGCAAGCTTGATTACCTGTTGGATGGGCGACCGTTTATGCGTCTAGGCTTCAGTACTGTCCCCCACTTCACCCAGTTGTAAATGGGTACCTACCCTCTTTAAGGTCAGGGAAGGTAAAGCAGCGAGGGAGAGGAGATGGGCACACCCTCAATATGCTGGCCTCTAGAGAAGTGAGGTCTTTGATGCCTCGCTCCCCTACGACCACAAAGGTTATGGGACACCTTTACCGATGTAGACAGTTAGGTACGTTGTCCCTAATTTATTTTATTTTATTTCTTTCTGTCTTTTATATCAAGGATAATGGAATAAGCACTCATGTGCTTTTTTACATCCAGTCCCGTGTGTATGCAGTTTTGTAAATCTGGTCATCTGTTCCCACCGGCACACAGTGGCCTACTCTTCCGAAAAAGCAGAACAGGATTTAATGTGTGCACAAGATGTTCTGCGGGAGAGTGGAGTTGGCACTGATGTTAACTCCAGGGGAAAAATCTCCTTGAACGGGAATCGAACCCGGGTCGTCAAATTGCAAGTGCAATGTTCTAACCACTAGGCTATCCCGTCCCCCATGTCTCATGAGGACTGTGTCCTTCACATTTCAGACATCCTAGTGTGAAGGACGTCCAGAAGCAAAGAGAGAGTCAGTGTGCAGCAGAAAATGGCACACCTGTGAAACGTGATAAGACAGCCAGGTGAGAGGGCTGTGGAAACGACAGGTGGGGTTGTGACTGCGCTTCTCCGTGTGTGACAGTGAAGATGTCTACAGATGCTTCAGAAATAATGAGCCTGATCTTGTTTGTTGGGGTTTTTGTTGTTGTTGTGTGAATTAACTGTGTAAGATGATATGCTGTTGTTGCATTGGTATTAGAAGAAAATGAGAATATATATATATATACATATATATATAATATAATAATAATAATAATAATAATAATAATAATTATAAAATGGAGGCTTATATAGTGCGAATTCCCAAAAACATGGGCTCATCGCGCTGGACAATTAAATCAATTCAACCAATCAATCAAATCAATATATATATATATAGTAGTAGGCCTCCGTCAGTCGGTGTTGACTGTGGAATTCGCGCCAAAAGAAAGGTCATTTGTTCAGCGACAATGCCGGCTGTGGCTGGTCAGTCCAATGCAGGAGTGGCAGTCTCTGTTGCATCTGATGCAGATGTGGCTTGTTGAGGTGGCTGGAGCACATGCCTTCCGCTTGGCTCTCTTTTCGTTTGCTGCGGTGTGGATCTTTTCTTCACCACACTTCAGCTGTTTGTGGAGAACACTGCGCCATTTGCTGCGGTCAGCCGCTACCTCCTCCCAGTTCTCTGTGTTGATGTCCAGGGCTTTCATGTCACGCTTGCAGACGTCTTTGTAGCGCAGTTGGGGGCAGCCAATGCTTCTCTTGCCGGAGGCAAGTTCACCATTCACGATATCTTTAGGAATGCGTCCATCCTCCATCGTTCACATGTGACCAAGCCATCTGAGTCTGCGTTGTCTGAGGAGTGTGTACATAGTGGGAAGACCTGCAACCTCAAGGACTTGAGCGTTGGTCACTTTGTCACTTCAGTGGATGCCGAGGATGCGACGTAGAGAGCGCAAAAGGAAGCTGTTTAGTTTGCGCTCCTGTTTGGAGTATGTTGTCCATGTTTCACTGCCATAAAGGAGTGTGCTGACGATGCAGGCATTGTACACTGCCATCTTGGTTGAAATTGTCAGCTTTGGGTTCTCCCAGACGCGGGTGGTGAGGCGTCCTAAGGTCGTAGCAGCCTTGCCGATGCGCTTGTTGATCTTGGCATCAAGGGACAGGTTGTCACTGATGGTGGATCCCAGGTATGTGAACTGGTGTACGACATCGAGCTGGTAGTTATTGATGTAGATGCTGGTGCAGTAACCACGTCCTGGCTCAGCACATTGGTCTTTTTCAGGCTGATTGTCAGTCCGAAGTCTTTGCAGGCCTGGGAAAACCTGTCCATGAGGCATTGGAGTTCTTGCTCAGTGTGTGAAGTGACAGCAGCATCATCAGCAAAAAGCATGTCTCTAATTGTTTTCTCCGTCACTGTTGTTTTTGCTTTCAGCCGAGCCAGGTTGAATAGTCGACCACTGGATCTGGTGCTTAGGTATACTCCTGTTGCAGTTCCAAAAGTGTGCTTATATATATATTTGTTCCTTGGCTTGAACTTCAAAGTTCATCAGTGTTGATATTTTTATGTATGCCACAATTCTGCCTTCCAGCAATGTAGCCATGTTTGGACTTTGGGAATGGTGTCTAAATACGACACTAGTCTGCATGCAGTTTTTAGACATACTTTTTAGTATCTGTTCTTATCACTATGAATAGCCTACTCTTTTGAAAGGCAGAATGAACTTTAACATGCGTACAAGATGTTGTATGTACGTTTGTACATAGGGCCCTAGTTTCAAGTCTTATTTGAAGGACTTTCAGGGGAGTGGAGTCAGTACGGATGTTAACTCTAGGGAAAAAATCCCCTAGAACAGATGCCTTGGTGAAGCCACAGGCCATGAGATAATGCCAGTTCATAACACACTGGGGGGGGGGGGGGGGGGATCCACTTTGCTAGTGAACTGATTGCATGTAATACATTTTTTGCCATCAGTGAAGACAGAATTAACCCTTAAAGTACTGAACATCTGCTGAAATTACTTCCCCTATCCTGAATTTCTGCACTGGCGCTCTCCCCTTCAGTCCTGCCAACCAGTTTCCTGGTGAGAACGGTGCCATAGGAGGGTTTGTTTATAGCGATCCGTCATGTAGTTCAGATGTGTTCCATTCTCCGTAAGAAGAATTTTTACAGAGTTTATGCCCTTTTCTATCAATTTAGTGTGTTTAATCATTATGAAATATTGGCTCAGACAGCAACTCCATTGAATCTTGTGTAATAATTGAATCTTGTGTAATAATTGAATCTTGTGTAATAATTGAATCTTGTGTAACAATTGAATCTTGTGTAACAATTGAATCTTGTGTAATAATTGAATCTTGTGTAATAATTGAATCTTGTGTAATAATTGAATCTTGTGTAATAGGTGAATCTTGTGTAATAGGTGAATCTTGTGTAATAGGTGAATCTTGTGTAATAATTGAATCTTGTGTAATAATTGCATCTTGTGTAATAAGGCAAAGTGTGATCGAACTGTAGGCTTATGTGCCCACAACAGGTTTATGTTCGAATATTTAGAGATTATTGCTGCTCCATAACATTCTAAGTTTTTTAAGGAGAGTATAGACTTTCTTTGGGAATGGGATAGCTCAGTGGTCAGAGCGCTCGCTTTCCCCCAGCCAAAGTCAAGCAGCATTGAGCGTGGTTACCAATTGGATGGGTGACTGTTTGTGCGCTTTGGCTACTGTACAGTTCCCCCAGTTCACCCAGCTGTAAATGGGTACCTGCCTTCTTTAGGGTCAGGGAAGGTAAAGCAGCGAGGGAGAGTTGATTGGTGTCGCCCTCAATATGCTGGCCCCTAGAGAAGCCGAGGTCTCTGATGCCTCGCTCCCCTACGACCACACAGGTTATGGGACACCTTGACCTTTACCTATAGACTTTCTTTGCTGTTCTCACCCATTTAGGATTTGTGTTTCTGCATTTTCTTAACCACGCTAATTCTAGAATGTGTATGTTTTGGCGTATGTCAGGCATATTTAGGCCTCCCTTTTTAACAGTCATGGTTGCTGTTTTTCCGTTGATTTTGTCCTTTTTGTTATTTCAAACAGACTGAAAGCACACTTTGTGTATGAACTGGTCTGGTGGATCTGGTAGCAGAATCCATAAAGGAATCAATTCAGACAGAACAAGTGATTTTAGAACTGCCACTCTTCCTACTGGGTTAATATATTTTGTGACCCAATTTTTAACATTTTTACCTATGAAAATTCATCATTATAATTCAAGGCTCTACAGTCTTTTAGGTCTGGGTGCCTTGGCTTTATCCCAGTTCTTGATTAAACCAGTGACGCTGGGGGCAACAGCAATGTGAGAGGCTGTATGATCAGTGCTTTCCCACTCATGGAATTCCACTTTACAGCTGAGTCTTTAGTGATCTATGATTACTCTCTTGACTAGGAGGCTTGACTTGCACAGTCGTTATGTGCTGCAGCCCTGGGGGCTAGTTGGCTTTTGGAGAACATCTCCAACGCTGACTGTCCTTATGTTCTCTTGGCTGAGAGAGTGGGGATGTACTGTGGGCAAGGCATCTCCACTATAATCAAATTTCTGCCCCATTTCCAAAACAGCAGCTGCCTCCTCTGCTGTTTTGGAGGTCATCGTCAAACACGATGGACAAACAAACACTAAGCATATTCCGAGTATTTTGAGTATTGAAGGATTCCAAATGCACTGTAGATGACTGAAAACTGCCTTGGAAGGCTGTCTACTCCCTGGCTGTCTACTCTACTCCCAAGCTGTCTACTCCCTGGCTGTCTACTCTACTCCCAAGTGTCTACTCCGGCTGTCTACTCTACCCTGGCTGTCTACTCTACTCCCTAGCTGTTATCCGGCTGTCTACTCTACTCCCTAGCTACTCCCTAGCTGTCTACTCTACTCCCTAGCTGTCTACTCACTCCTGGCTGTCTACTCTACTTCTAGCTACTCCCTAGCTGTCTACTCTACTCCCTAGCTGTCTACTCTACTCCCTAGCTGTCTACTCTACTCCCTAGCTGTCTACTCTACTCCCTAGCTGTCTACTACTTTCTACTACTCTCCCTAGCTGTCTACTCTACTCCCTAGCTGTCTACTCTACTCCCTAGCTGTCTACTCTACTCCCTAGCTGTCTACTCTACTTCCCTAGCTGTCTACTCTACTCCCTAGCTGTCTACTCTACTCCCTAGCTGTTCTCACTCTTCTCCCTAGCTGTCTACTTACTCCCTAGCTGTCTACTCTACCCCTAGCTGTCTACTCTACTCCCTAGCTCCTAGCTGTCTACTCTACTCCCTAGCTGTTATTACTCCCTAGCTTTACTCAGCTGTCTTCTCCCTAGCTGTCTACTTACTCCTAGCTGTCTACTCTACTCCCTAGCTGTCTACTCTACTCCCTAGCTGTCTACTCTACTTCCTAGCTGTCTACTCTACTCCCTGTCTACTCTACTCCCTAGCTGTCTACTCTACTCCCTAGCTGTCTACTCTACTCCCAAGCTGTCTACTCTACTCCCAAGGTGTCTACTCCCTAGCTGTCTACTCCCTGTACACTGTGTCTACTCTACTCCCTAGCTGTCTACTCTACTCCCTAGCTGTCTACTCTACTCCCTAGCTGTCTACTACTCCTAGCTGTCTACTCCCTGGCTGTCTACTCCCAAGCTGTCTACTCCCTGGCTGTCTACTCCCTAGCTGAGGCGGCCATATTGCTTGCTTATATGATATCTTTGTTCATTATTTGTGTATCATCCACACATTGTGACATTTTATACTCCATGTCTCCTGTTTGAATTCTTTTAATGAGTTTAGTCAGTTTTTTTTCATCGTAGTGGCTAGGATTTCAACACTAGGACTTGATGGAATCAGAGAGGGGGATATTGGGTCTCCTTGCCTGAAAGAACTGAATGTTGACTTTGGGATTGAATCTTGCTGCTTATGAGTACACCCATGCGAATAATTATATATTAGTGTATATTATATCACTGTGTGTATTAGAACCTGATCTGAAGATAAAGTGAGAAGAATTTCTATATTTCTAATGAGGCTCTGTGCAAATAATCTGCTGTGCTTTTTAAAAAATTTTTTATTTTACTACGCAGATAATTATATATAGTGTATGTTGATAATTATATAGTTGTCTTTTTTTTTTTAAACGTATGCAAAGAATAAAACTAAACTGACAAGACAAGAATACAAAGCTTGATTGTGCGCATTCCTGAAGAAGTCACGTATGTTCAGGTATGGTATAAACAGAATGAGTTAGCGTAGTAGTCAGAGGCACTCGCTTCCCCCAGTCAAAGTTAAGCAGCATCCAGCGTTATTACCAGTTGGATGGGTGACCGTTTGTGCGCCTTGGATTCAGTAGTCTCCCAGTTCACTCAGCTGTAAACGGGTACCTGCCCTCTTTAGGGTCAGGGAAGGTAAAGCAGCGAGGGAGAGGAGATGGGCGCCGCCCTCAATATGCTGGCCCCTAGAGAAGCTGAGGTCTCTGACGCCTCGCTCCCCTACGACCACAGTGGTTGTGAAACACCTTTA
>CM060330.1:2953663-2971163 GCA_030674155.1 Stramonita haemastoma
CTGTAACAATGGTGTCAGCCCCAATTCTTGTTGTGCGTTCCCCAGATTAACACTCCGGGGGGTCACCCAGAATGTGCAGTACTCTGATTCACTCATCCCACCTGGATATCCCTGTGAGATTGAAATTGCACACTGATTAAGAAGTTTGCGTGTATGACTGTTTTCAAGTACCTCGCCACATAGGCAGCCATACTCCCACTTCAGAGAAAGCCACAGTAATAGTTTTTGTTTTATATGGGATGAATCTCGCCTGTAGGGCATAATAGATAAGCAGGCTTATTGCTCACATATAATATAGCCGTAAGCCAAAAGTTCTGCCTCGCTTTCCATTGAAATGCATTTTGACCTCCAATGCCAAAAACGATTGGCAACGAAAATGGACATGACTTGCTGAGTGCTCCACCTGATATCACTATAAATGGGGGCAAAAACTGTTCAGTTGCTTTTTTTCCATGCGTAAATGTTCAGCATGATAAAAAGCACTCGGACCTATAGGCTATCATGAATGAATTAATCGATTTTATCTTAGAGGGTAACAGAATAACCAACAATTGCCTTGAAGTACACCCACAAATGAAGTAAAAGAACATAATACAAAAAGACCAGAATCTTAATTTCAAATAGTATGTAGAAAACCCTATTTTGTTCATGTTTCATTTTTTGTGTGTGCAGCAACTCCACTTAAAATGGTTTATTCCATTACAAATTGCTTGCATATATATATATATATATATATATATATATATATATAATAATAATATAATATATCCCCCTGCTGTAGTCTAGTGGTTAGGGATTGGATTCGTACTCTAAAGGTTGCGGGTTTAATCCCAGCTTTCGGTTATGGCATTGTGCCCTTTGGAAATGGCACTTTACAGGCTATTTTCTCACCCCACCCAGGTGTAAAAGGGGTACCAACCTTGTGGGGGTTAACCCTGCCATAGACTGGCGTCCTATCCAGGGGGGAGTCTATGACTCTCAGTCACTTAACGCCACAGAAACCGGGATAAAGCGCCGGCCTGGATGAGCCTCTAGGCTGGGCGAAGACTTGAACATATTATAACTATATAACAAAAGTTGTATTATAAATATATATATATATATATATGTTGTGTTTGTGTGTGTGTCAGGTGATGAGATGTGTGTGAGAGAGAGACACACCACACACACACAGAACACACGAGACAGAACACAAACACAAACATAATAGATACAATAAATACATACATACATACATACATACATACATACATACATACATACATACATACACATAGTAAGGGTTGTGAACTAACATCCAAAAATTGGCCCACAGCTCCACTTACCATTTGAAAGGTGTACATAGTTGAGGTCTGATGTGACAGTAGGCACAGTTAGTGACCCATCAACTGTTTCAATGTGGGCAATTACCACAACACAGGTGTTATCAACCAGGTCCTACTCAGGAAACTTTTGTACAGGGATGTACTGTACTGTAGTTCGTCCAGGTAACAAATCTTGGGATAAATTCTTTGGGAGCATCCATAATAAACACAGATTGTCAGGTAAAATGTTGAAGTGGGGTCCCATTCTTCAAATCTCAAAGCATTGGGATGTATGGTTGGGTAAAGGCTTGTTTTCCAAACATAGACCCCTATCTTCATTTTGGGCGTACCTGATTTTAGGTAAACAGTTTAGTAAGTCAATCCAATAATTGCAAATGATACACTGACAATTTCTGTCAACAGCACAATACATTATTTCTCATAACAATCTGATTGGTCACCTTTAGCGGGCACGTGCTGCTGGCGTCGCAGATCCGTTTTATTGGCCACTAGGAAGATGGTGCAGTCCATTCCCAGCTCACACCTCAAATGGCGCGTCACATCCTGTGCAGTCAGGTAGGACTTCCGGTCTGACGCGGAGTACATGACAATGAAGGCATCTGGACGAAGGGTATCAATGCTGGCATTCTGTTACAAAAGAAAGCAATGCGATTTTATTTATTTATGTATTATTCTTTTATATCCGAGGATAAAGGAATAAGCACTCATGTGTTTTTTTTTACATCCAGTCCCCGTGTGTATGCAGTTTTGTAAATGTCATCTGTTCCCACCGGCACACAATGGCCTACTCTTACGAAAAGCGGAACACAGAATGCATGCATCATCTTACACAATAAGAAAGAAACTGACAGGATTTTCATCAATATTCTTTAAGGCGTGTAACCAATGAAAAATAAAACCTCTCTTTCCATTAAGCAGCTAGCTTAGTTACATCTGCTGATTTAAGTATCCGAGATAAACGAGGCACCACGGTGGTTCTGCAAGCCAGCACATATGGACATTAAAGCTGTTCCGCTGATATAAAACACCAACAAACACAAACCACAAACGGCATACCACGTGGACGTGAAAACATGCCATGAGCATTTGAACCCGTTCGAATCCGGTAAATAAATAATTAATCTCCTATGATATGTAGTTAGCCATCAGGGCTGGATTCTCCACTGTCTGACACGCCATAATATGGCATACGGATGATAAAACAAAAAACACAGACGCCCGCCTCTGCGAGACGCTAAGCAAGAACATTGCGTGCAACAGTAGAACACTACTGTGCCAGCATTTCGTAAGAGTACGGCCATCAATGTACACTGGCAAACAGATTGAACATTTCGCAAAAACCTGTCAATAAACACATGAGTGAACCCATAGGACAATGATTAAAAAAAGTAATGTGCTTCATTCCACTAATACTCCTCGATAGAATTTAACAAAAAATAAATCCAACAATTTCCTCTCTCCTCTCTCTCTCTCTCTCTCTCTCTCTCTCTCTCTCTCCTCTCTCTCTCTGTGTCACTTTACTCACTACCGATACCAATGCAAACAACCCAATCTCGACACCCAGTTCATCCGCAGAATTCGCCAACATCAGACTCCACTCTCCCCAAGTCCTTCGATGAACTAAAACCGAACCCTGTCAACGCACCAAACACCTTGCACCACACAAATCCTGTCCCTCGTAAATAGCCACGGGGCCGAACAATGACTTCAAAATCATACACACGGACGATAAAAACACAAGATGCCTATCCATACCCGCCTACAATCAATCAAATACTCCCATCCCTCACTCTCTCCCATCACACTCTCCTCACATCTCCATCACATCCCATCCATCCTCTCATCCACTCCCACTCTCCCATCACATTACACAACCACCAACCAACCAACCCACACCACACCACATCACACACACACCCACATCCCATCCACAACACCATCCCACATCACACCATACCACACAACACCACGCAACATCACCCACACCAATCACACCACACCACATCCCATCACACCACACGCCCACACCACACCACGCCACATCCCATCCCCATCCCATCCCACATCCACACCACACACCACGCCACATCCCATCACATCACACCACGCCACATCCCATCACACCACATCCCAGCACACCACACCACGCCACATCCCAGCACACCACACCACGCCACATCCCAGCACACCACACCACGCCACATCCCAGCACACCACACCACGCCACATCCCAGCACACCACACCACGCCACATCCCAGCACACCACACCACGCCACATCCCACACACCACACCACGCCACATCCCATCACATCACACACGCACGCCACATCCCATCACACCACACCACGCCACATCCCATCACACCACACCACGCCACATCCCATCACACCACACCACGCCACATCCCATCACACCACGCCACACCATCACATCCCATCACACCACACCACGCCACATCCCATCACATCCCATCACACTACGCCACATCCCACCACACCACGCCACATCCCATCCCATCCCATCACACCCACACCACGCCACATCCCATCACACCACACCACGCCACATCCCATCACCCACCACCACACCACGCCACATCCCATCACCACCACACCACGCCACATCCCATCACACCACCACCACGCCACATCCCACACATCACACCACACCACGCCACATCCCATCACATCACAACCACCCACACCACCACATCCCATCACACCACACCACGCCACAATCCCAGCACATCACACCACACCACGCCACACCATCACATCACACCACACCACCACATCCCATCACACCACACCACGCCACATCCCATCACACACACCACACCACGCCACATCCCATCACACCACACCACACCACACCACACCACACCACATCCCATCACACACACACCACACCACGCCACATCCCATCACACCACACCACACCACGCCACATCCCATCACACCACACCACACCACGCCACATCACACATCCACATCCCACACACCACACCACCCACATCCCATCACACCACACCACGCCACATCCTCATCACACCACACCACACCACACACCACCACTCCCATCACACCACACCACATCCCACCATCACACCACACCACGCCACATCACATCCCATCACACCACGCCACATCCCATCACACCACGCCACATCCCATCACACCACACCACATCCCATCACACCACACCACGCCACATCCCATCACACCACACCACACCACGCCACATCCCATCACACCACGCCACATCCCATCACACCACACCACGCCACATCCCATCACACCACACCACACCACGCCACATCCCATCACACCACGCCACATCCCATCACACCACACCACACCACCCACATCCCATCACACCACACCACGCCACATCCCATCACACCACACCACACCACGCCACATCCCATCATACCACACCACGCCACATCACACCACACCACACCACACCACACCACCACCACACCACGCCACGCCAAATCCCACCACACCACACCACACCACACCCACACACACACACACCACACCACACCACGCCACATCCCACCACACACACCACCCACACCACACCACGCCACGCCACGCCAAATCCCACCACACCACACCACACCATACCACACCATACCACACCACACCACACCACACCACACCACACCACACCACACCACACCATACCACACCACACCACACCTCACAATCATTGTGTTTTCTGACCAGAGGGCTGTCGAAGATTTCCACGGTGTAACGCTTGTGGTGACCTTGCAGTTGAACCACCACCCTCTCCTGCTCCCCCTCATCCTCCACACTCCCCTCCTTCACCCCCTCTCTCCTCCACTCCCTGCTTTCCTTTCTCCTTTCTGCGAGCAGACAGACAGACAGACAGACAGACAGACAGACAGACAAAGAGAATGCGTTAGGCCTACTGGAATATTGGGGGGAAGGGGGGTTGGGGGGTTAATCTGGATGATGGCCACTATCACCATCAACACCAACCACCACCATCATCACCAGCACCACTGCCACCTCCCCCCCCCCCCATTATTACTACCACTGCCACTGCAACCATCACCACCACCACCAACAACAACAATAAAAGAAAGTAAAATTATTCATCAACATCGTCGAACACGAACAGATTTTCAACAAAAGCAACAAGATAGCATACTTTTAAAGCGAGCGGTCATCAGTGGTCAGAGTATTCGCTTCCCCCCCCCCCCCCCCCCCCTCCCTAGCCAAGGTTAAGCAGCATCGAGCGTGGTTACCAGTTGAATGGGTGACTGTTTGTGCTCCTTAGCTTCAGTACAGTCCCCCAGTTCACCCTGCTGTAAATGGGTACCTGCCCTTTTTAGGGTCAAGGAAGGTAAAACAGCGAGGGAGAGGAGATGGGCGCCGCTCTCAATGTGCTGGCCCCTAGACGCCTCGCTCCCCTACGACCACCTAGGTTATGGGACACCTGTACCTTTATGTTCGTCTGACTTCTCGTTCTGTGGGCCTCACATGACTACAGTCGGATTGGATACTGTCCGCAACATGATTTAGCTAATGAGTTTTAACGGTCACGTTGTTCTGTTTCTGACCATTGCTCGTAAACAGGCAGACGTAAGAACACCGTCAATGGTAGGGGGACGCCACCCCGACAAAATCAATAACAAATTTCTGCATCGTACTTTTAAAAACGAGGATGAAAACAGAAACCTAAGCGGTCAGTGACAAGAGAGACACAGGGCAGTGACCACACAAATCGATAACAAGGTCGAGAATCACGATTTTAGATTTTTTTTAAAAATGCAACGATCAACGCGAGGAGGCAGTGACCCCCCCCTCCACTCGGGAATGAAGTCGTACACTTCACTTTGAGAAAGCTGAGAGGAAAGTCAGACTGCATTTCAGGTGGCTGGTGAAGACACACAAGCTACATAAAAAAGGAATTTCTGACCCCTCCTCCCCCCCAAAAACGAAGAAAACCAACCAAAAAAAACCAAACCAAAACAAACAAACAAAAAACAACAACAAACAGCAAAGAAATCACAAAAAGAAGAAAGAAAGAAAGAAAAAAAAGAACAAAAAATCAGACGCAGGTTATGTAGGTGGATCATACAATTGGTTATTGTAATTGATAAAGATTATATGTATAATATATGTATGTATATATGTATATATGTATATATATATATATGTATATATATCTTGTGTGTGTGTGTGTGTGTGTGTGTGTGTGTGTGTGTGTGTGTGTGTGTGTGTGTGTGTGGTGTGACAGAGACAGACATAAAGACAGACAGACAGACAGACAGAGAGAACACTGAACACTGAAATAATTTATTGTACTTCGGCCTTTGGCCACAATACAATCCAAGGGAAGAAAAAAGTGAAGAAAATGAAATATAACTACACGTAACTGTTGACAAGAATTTGCCATAATTATACCTTGGCATTTACCCAGAACTATGCACCTGAAAATGCATATTCCAAAATCATACAAAAAGTGCTAATTTAGACCAACAATTCAAACAAATCTTAGCTCAAAGTTACAGAACAAAACACAACTCAAAATCCTACTGGGACCAAACTTGGTAATAGAGTTATACCTGACAATGTCAACACAAGCAGTCAACACCAAGTGCAGTGTACATCTAATAGCTGAAATCCTTCATATTCTATTTAATTTTTGAACAGTTACCATATGCCACAACTGTGCCTTCTAAGTATAATTATGTGACACACCACACACACACACACACACACCCACACCACACACACACAACACACACACACAGAGAGAGAGAGAGAGAGAGAGAGAGAGAGAGAGAGAGAGAGAGAGAGAGAGAGAGAGAGAGAGAGAGAGAGAGAGGAGAGAGAGAGAGAGAGAGAGTTGAGTTTTTTAGCTACGACCCCCACCACCCTAAACACTCCCCCCCTAAAATACAACCGCAACAAACAAACATACCCGTCATAGTTGACTCTACAGAATCATCTACGAATCGAGAGCGTATAATCTCAGATGCAAGCTTTTTCAAAAACCAGAAACTTAACAGATTATGCTATGCTGTGTTACCCTGTACTATACTAAGTATGTTACAATGTGCTGCACTGTGCTGTACTTTGCTGTTCTCTGCCGTTCTGTACCATGCCGCAGAGTGCTGTGCTGCGATGTGTTCTGCCTGCTATACTATACTATACTATACTATACTATACTATACTATACTATACTATACTATACTATACTAAACTATACTATACTATACTATACTATACTATACTAATACTACTGTGCTGATAGGCTGTACTATAGCTGTACTTCCCTTACCTCCAGTCTCTATCTCTATACTATACTATACTATACTATACTATACTTACTATACTATACTATACTATACTATACTATACTATACTATACTATACTATACTATACTATACTACGGGGGCGGGATAGCGCAGTGGTAAGAGCGCTAGCTTCCCCCCCCCCCCCCCCCCCAGTCAAGTTAAGCAGCTGTCGAGCGTGGTTACCAGTTGGATGGGTGACCGTTTGCACGCCTTGGCTTCAGTACAGTCCCCCCAGTTCACCCAGCTGTCAATGGGTACCTGCCCTCTTTACGGTCAGAGAAGGTAAAGCAGCGAGGGAGAGGAGACGGGTGCCGCCCTCAACATGCTGGCCCCTAGAGAAGCAGTGGTCTCTGATGCTTCACTCCCCTACGACCGCCTAGGTTATGGGACACCTTTACCTTCTTTTTTTTTTATACAACAGTAAACCACATTGTTCTGAGTTGCCGTACAAGAGAAACCTATTTTGCTGCACTGGACTGTACAGCACAGTACAATACTGCACCGTCCTGTACCATACTAACTGTACGGCACATCATAACATAACACAATGCAGCATACTGCAATACAATGCACTGCAACACTCTACATACAATATGATACAATGCATCCTTCTCACTCATGTCGTAACAAACGCACACTGGATGAAAATATGATGGGCATGGCTGTTTTGAAGTGCCTATCATATAGCCAGTGGTCATACTCCGATTTCATTAAAAATATATATATTTTTCTTAATCTATTTTATTTTATACCATTTTATGTCACGGCAGATTCCTTTGCATGAAATTCGGGCTGCTCTCCCCGGGGAGAGCGCGTCGCCACTAGTGCAGCGCCTACCCATTTTTTTTTTTTTTCCTGTCTGCAACTGTATTTGTTTCCCTATCCGAGTGGCTTTTTGTCTACATAATTTTGCCAGGACAACCCCTTGTTGCCGTGGGTTCTTTTACGAGCGCTAAATAATGATGTGTAACACACGGGACCTCGGTTTATCGTCTCATCCGGAAGACCAGCGCCCAGACCACCACTCATGGTCTAATCCAGAGGGGAAAAGTTTTGGGCCCAAACGGGATTCGAACCACTGCACACACCGACCCGGACTTTTCGCTTTCTAGGCAGGCGCGTTACTAAACTAGAGCAGCTATTCAGAGGAGTTTTATGCTGCTGACACAAACTTGAGCAGTCACGGACCCCCTTTCCCTGGTAATACACAACGATCAACACAACACAACACAACACAACACAACACAACGTCCTCAGTATTAATGAAACATCAGTGCCCACAGATTCCCTACCCAGGCGGATTCCTGTATTCACACGCATAGTCATCGCACTGTCGGCTACAAAGGTTATACAGGGTGATTGCCAGGTAAACAACAACAACAAATTAAATTTCCCCCTCCCCCATGATAACAATAGATAGAATAGAGAGATCAAATCAAATCAAATCAAATTTTTATTTCCAGATGGTACGTTGAATAAGCATTGATTTGCTTTTTTTTTTCATCAAGCCATCTATCCAAAGAAAAAAAAACAACAACCAAGAACAAAACAAAAGCAGAAAAAAAACATGTCACCAACATTAATTAACTAACATGATTTCAACAGCCTTAAAAATGAAATATGCCTATAGATAATACAAGCAACAACAATAACAACCAAAACAACCAAAACACAGAGAGAGAGAGAGAGAGAGAGAGAGAGAGAGAGAGAGAGAGAGAGAGAAGAGAGAAGAGAGAAGACAGACAGAAGACAGACAGACAGACAGACAGACAGACAGACAGACAGACACAGACAGACAGACACAGAAGACAGACAACGACAGACACACAGACAGACAGACAGACAAAACACGAAAGACTCACCACCACCAAGGACTTGATCAACGACGGCTTTCACCGCCATCTGACGAACCAAGGTGGACTTCCCCACCCCCTCATCCCCCAACACCACCACGCGGAAATAGCAGGTAGGGGGGCCGGGGACTTGCTCTTCCCTCCACGCCTCCTGGATGACGGCCAGAGGCCTGTTGCCCCTGACACACCTGCACGTCTGCTGGTGCTGCTGCCTCTCCACCTTCCGCCTCAGGCCCGGGCTGACCATACCCCCCGTGTTGGGGGGCGCGCCCACCCCTTGGGGCGCGGACAGGGGCGAGGAGAGGAGGGGCGTAGCCGTCACGTGCTGCTCACGCATGGGCAGAACGGGCAGGTGAGGAGGGGTCCGGAGAGGCAAGGTGAGGCTTGGTCTGCTGGGGGCAGGTGGGAGCAAGGACGGCACGGTCAGCGGCTTGGGGTCACCGCGGTCGGCGGACACGGCAGGGGAGACCACCACAGGCACGACAGTCTGCGCGCTGGGGTTCTGACGGCGGAGGAGGGGAGACGTGGTGACGTGCTGACGAGGTCGCGGGTGACCCGGGTGACCCGCAGAGGTCAGGGGTTGTGAACTCGGGTGCCTGAAGAACGGCAGTGACTGGTCCACGAGCCCAGGTTTGGCCGGCCCGAAAAATTCCCGAGCCATGGCTTCCGACTGTGAGGTGGTGTGATGCCGCAACAGGGAGGGAGACAGGGGCAGAGGGCGAGGGCTGAGGAGGGGGGAGGGAGGGGCCTTGTGCTTACTGATGCTTCGTGCCGCTTTGGGGGACCTGGAGGGCTTGTCCCCAGGAATGGGGGCCGTGTACAGGTGTAGGGAGGGTGGCTTGCTGGCCGCAGTCACTGAGATCCTGGGGGCTGGAAGCTTGGGGGGCGTATTCTCTTCGCTGTGTCTGCCATAGCTTTCAGAACTGATTTTCCTGCACCGTGCCGTGCTGTGTCGTGCTGATCGTACGTAGACAGAATCTGGGGCCACACTTTCTGAATGAGTCTCGTATTTGATTCTCTGAGGCATGGTGAACTACAGACTAGGCTTTCCTTGGCTACTAGTAGAACCTTCCAGACTTTTCACTGACGCTTTTTTTTTTCTGGCGTCTTAGGGTATGTTGTCGCTTTTTTTTATGTGTGAATCAACAGATCAGAAGATCTTTTTTGATTGAGTAAAATAGCTGTGTGTAGCGAAAACTGATTGAGTTTGTAGACTGTTTTTAGGTTTTGAGGATAACAGAAACTAGTCACAGAGTCACTCAGTGCAGAAAACGTAGTCACTTAGAACAAAGTCATGACAATCAAAAAGTGAAGGTAGTTAAACAAGCAGCCCTGGCCTAAACTATACGAACCATACAGAAGCAATGATAGTCTGTCCCCACACAGCCTTCGCGCTTTTGAACTGTCACTGAAGTCTGTGACACAGCGCAGTGGGATGTTAGTGTCCCAGTGTTGTGGTGGCGGTCTGTGGCAGGCAGTGCCAGGCTGGACTTTTATACCTACTCCAGAGAGGGGCACGTGCAGGATGAGGGAGCAGTAGGTGTTGTAAGTGTTAATGACGTACGTCTTTTTTTTTTTTTTTAACGCTTTAGAAACTGTGAACTGCGTCAGCATTGGAACTCGATTATCATAGCTTACGTCTGCCTGTTCTCATCAAGTGTAGCCTTTAGTTTTGCAAGTGGCTTGCTCCCTTCAGGAAAAAATGCAATCGACTTCCCGTCTCGAAGTCCAAATGGTGTGTACGTTGTATAAAGGCTGCTTGGTGATATATGTCTGTATTGCTAACCCCATAAAGCCATCCCAGCATGACATGGCGTCCGAAGTGTCCAGAGCCTACACACTATCATGGGACATAGTTTTTGCTTACGTGCCTTACGCAGAGTGCATAAGCGTGGAAATGCAAGCATGCATAGGAAATTGGAAACTTCGTTCTAACGTCTTTCTACAAGCCCTAGGAGCATCAGAGCAGTCAGACACTATCAGGGTAGGCCTGTTGTTAAACCCTATGGGCCATGATGGCTTCAAAATATAATTATTCCAATTCTGTGTTTTTCTGGATACAAGGCCAAATCCAGAAGATTTCACACCTTGGCAGCAAAGTGAAGGCAAAACTGACTGTCCCATAGTCTTAGGCAAGTTCAACCAACTTTTTCACAGAAGGGACGCCCAGTTAATGTTAAGGAACAGTTCCGGCTTCATCTGGTCAAGTCGAAAGCACTTGAATCATCCCATGAAGGGCAACTACAATACTGTCAGGCATACTGATACGAATCATTATCTCGAAAGACACAAGATTATATATTGGTTCAAACATTGTAAGATTAATTCAAATAAAAATATCACAAACTTTTTTTTTTTTTTTAAGATAAGATTTTCAGTTTTTCCATTGTGCAATTAGGGAGTGATAAAATCACAACTTAGCCGCCGCTGTAGTCTAGTGGTTAGGGCGTTGGACTCGTAATCTAAAGGTTGCGGGTTCGATCCCAGCTTTCGGCTATGGCGTTGTGCCCTTGGAAAAGGCACTTTACGGCTATTTTCTCACCCCACCCAGGTTTAAAAGGGGTACCAACCTTGTGTTGGGGGTTAACCCTGCGATAGACTGGCGTCCTATCCAGGGGGGAGTCTGTGACTCTCAGTCGCTTAACGCCACAGAAACCGGGACAGACTTTAACTTTAAAATCACAACTGTAGGCCAAGAAGCACTGAAATGGCAATCTGCTTTCCTATTGCTATTTATTGATGGACATGAGTTGAGCATGCATTTCTCTCTCTCTCTCTCTCTCTCTCTCTCTCTCTCTCTCCTCTCTCTCCTCTCTCTCCTCTCCTCTCTCTCTCTCTCTCCTCCCTCCCTCTCTCTCTCTCCCTCCCCCCTCTTCTCTCTCTCTGCCTCCCCCTCTCTCTCTCTCTCTCTCCTGCCTCCCTCTCTCTCTCTCTGCCTCCCTCTCTCTCTCCCTCCCCCCCCCCTCTCTCTCCCTCCCCCCCCCCCTCTCTTTCTGTCATCCACTCTTATGTCTTTTCCTTGCTGTTCCCGCCTCCCGTCCTTGTTGTTGTTGTTGTTGTTGTTATTGGTTCACAATTTAATGGCCTCTACTTTTTATAGACACTGCTTGGTGATAAATGCATTACAGTCAGCACAGACTTAGTGAGCCTGGGGATAACTTTGGCGCGAAAATGTTGCCATAGTACCGAGGATGGGAAGGAAATGTCAGCCTTCCATAACAACTGACGAGTTTTCTGTTGAGTGGGCTAGCTGTGGGCGGCTCTTTCCAGAGGTAGAATCTAGGTGCCTTGTACTTTGGAGTTGATCAGTTCCTGTCTGGTAGACAGACCTAGTCTTGTGTTGTGCTACTGTAACAATGCAGCAAACAGTTTTCTGGCAGAAATACAAACACACGTATTACTATTCGTGTCTTTTTATTTTACCATCCATTCATACGTTTTGTTTTATCATCAATTAATGTGTTTTATTTACCATCCGTTCATGTCTTTTTTAATTTCATCATCCATTTATGTCTTTTTATTTTACCATCTACTCACACGTTTTGATTTGTCATCCATTCATGCATGTGCATCGACCAGAACAACTGGGAAGCAACAGCCCTCGAACGGTCAGCCTGGAGACAGACTGTGCAGAAAGGTCTCTCCAAGTTCGAAGAGACACTTGCTCAGCAGCATGAGGCAAAGAGAATGAGAAGAAAGGCTGCAGACCAGGCAGACAGACCAGCGTCAGACTTCATCTGTGTGCCCTCTATTCTATTCTTTCGATTCTTTTATATCGAGGATAATAGAATAAGCACTCTGTGTTGTTGTTTTTTATCCAGTCCCCGTATGTATGCAGTTTTGTAAATCGTGTCATCTGTTCCCACCGGCACACAATGGCCTACTCTTACGAAAAGCGGAACAGGATTTAACGTGTGCGCGAGGTGTTCTGCGTGCGTTCGCACACGGGGCCTCGGTTTATAGTCTCATCCGAAGGACTTTTGGGGAGAGTGAAGTCAGCACTGGTGTGAACTCCAGGGGACTGTCATTCCTGTGTTGGACTGACCAGCCACAACCTGAGGCTGTACCAGAATAAACACCTAGAGCCCAACTCCATAGTCTTCCGAGACTGAAGGATGCCTACAGTGTTATGTTTTGTTTTACCGTACACTGCTGTTTTGTTTTGTCATTAAGTCATGTGTGCTCTTCTTACATCCATTCGGATGTATTATTTTATCATTCACTCATGTGTGTTATTTTCCCAACCAGTCATGTTTTGTCACCCATTAATGTGTGTTATTTTCCCAACCAGTCATGTTTTGTCACCCATTAATATGTGTTATTTTCCCAACCAGTCATGTTTTGTCACCCATTAATATGTGTTGTTTTCCCAACCAGTCATGTTTTGTCACCCATTAATATGTGTTGTTTTCCCAACCAGTCATGTTTTGTCACCCATTAATATGTGTTATTTTACCAACCAGTCATGTTTTGTCACCCATTAATATGTGTTATTTCACCAACCAGTCATGTTTGTCACCCATTAATTTGTTATTTTACCAACCAGTCATGTTTTGTCACCCATTAATATATGTTATTTTCCCAACCAGTCATGTTTTGTCACCCATTAATATGTGTTATTTCACCAACCAGTCATGTTTGTCACCCATTAATTTGCTATTTTACCAACCAGTCATGTTTTGTCACCCATTAATGTGTGTTATTTACCACCCATTCATGTGTGTTATTTACTATGGATTAATGTGTGTTATTCATCCATTCATGTGTGCTATTTTAAAATCAAACATGACTTTTTTAATTTAGATCCACTCAAGTGCTTTTGTCTTACCCTTCACTTAGTCTTAGTGTTTTTATTTCATCATCTATTCTTTGTTTATATTGTGTCATTCAGTCATGGGTTGATTTTATACCGTTCATTTATGTATTTTAATGTTAACATCCGTTCATGTGTTTGTTAATCTTATACTGTTCATTTCTGTATTTTCGTTTTATCATCCATTTATGTGGGGATGATTTCAGCATCCCATGTTTATTTCATAATTCGCTAGAATGGTGTTTATTTTCTCATTCATCCATGTGGTGTTTATTCCATCATCCATTACTTTATCATCTATTTCTCCGGTGTTTATTCCATCATCCATTACTTTATCATCCATTCCTCTGTTGTTTATTCCATCATCCATTACTTTATCATCCATTCCTCTGTTGTTTATTCCATCATCCATTACTTTATCATCTATTTCTCCGGTGTTTATTCCCTTATCCATTACTTTATCATCCATTCATCAGGTGTTTATTCCATCATCCATTACTTTATCATCCATTTCTCCAGTGTTTATTACATCATCCATTCCTCCAGTGTTTACTCTATCATGTTCATTCACCTGATGTTTATTTTTTTATCATCCATTCATCCTGTGTTTATTTTATGATTTATTCAGGGGCGTTTGTTTTGTCATTCATCGGGTGTGATGTTGATTTTATCATTGACTCATCTGCTGTCATTTTCACCAACTGAGCATGTGGTGCTTGTTTCATCATGATCTGGTGTTTATCTCACCATCCATCCATCCATCCAGTGTTTATCTCACCATCCATCCATCCATCCAGTGTTTATCTCACCATCCATCCATCCATCCAGTGTTTATCTCACCATTCATCCATCCATCCAGTGTTTATCTCACCATCCATCCATCCAGTGTTTATTCTCCCCCATCCATCCATTTATCACCAGTTTATCCATCCTGTTATCCACATCCATCCATCCAGTGTTTATCTCACATCCATCCATCCATCCATCCAGTGGTTATCTCACCATCCATCCAATCCATCTCACCATCCATCCATCCAGTGTTTATCTCACATCCATCCATCCATCCAGTGTTTATTCCTCTCCACAATCTCACATCTCATCCATCCAGTGTTTATCTCACCATTCATCCATCCAGTGTTTATCTCACCATCCATCCATCCAGTGTTTATCTCACCATTCATCCATCCATCCAGTGTTTATTTCACCATCCATCCATCCATCCAGTGTTTATCTCACCATTATCCATCCATCCGGTGTTTATCTGAACATCCATCCATCCAGTGTTTATCTCACCATCAATCCATCCATCCAGTGTTTATCTCACATTCATTCCATCCATCCACGGTGTTTATCTCACCATTCATCCATCCAGTGTTTATCTCACCATCCATCCATCCAGTGTTTATCTCACCATCCATCCATCCAGTGTTTATCTCACCATCATCCATCCATCCAGTGTTTATCTCACCATCCATCCATCCAGTGTTTATCTCACCATCCATCCATCCAGTGTTTATCTCACCATCCATCCATACATCCGGTGTTTATCTCACCATTCATCCATCCATCCAGTGTTTATCTCACCATCCATCCATCCATCCGGTGTTTATCTCACCATCCATCCATCCAGTGTTTATCTCACCATCCATTCATCCATCCAGTGTGTATCTCACCATCCATCCATCCATCCAGTGTTTATTCTCACCATTCATCCATCCATCTAGTGTTTATCTCATCCATCCATCCATCCATCCAGTGTTTATCTCACCATCCATACATCCGGTGTTTATCTCACCATTCATCCATACATCCAGTGTTTATCTCACCATCCATCCATCCATCGGTGTTTATCTCACCATCCATCCATCCATCCAGTGTTTATCTCAACATCCATCCATCCTGTGTTTATCCCACCATCCATACATCGGTGTTTATCTCACCATCCATCCATCCATCCAGTGTTTATTCTCATCATCCATCCATCCATCTGGTGTTTATCTCACCATTCATCCATACATCCGTGTTTATCTCACCATTCATCCATACATCCGGTGTTTATCTCACCATTCTCACCATCCTCATCCATCCATCCACCATCCATCCATCCATCCATTCCATCCATCCATCCAGTGTTTATCTCACCATCCATCCATCCATCCGTGTTTATCTCACATCCCATTCCAATCCATCCGGTGTTTATCTCACCATCCATCCATCCATCCAGTGTTTATCTCACCATCCATCCATCACATCCAGTGTTTATCTCACACATCTCCATCCATCCATCCAGTGTTTATCTCACCATCCATCCATCCATCCAGTGTTTATCTCACCATCCATCCATCCATCCATCCAGTGTTTATCTCACCATCCATCCATCATCCAGTGTTTATCTTCATCCATCCATCCATCCATCCAGTGTTTATCTCACCATCCATCCATCCAGTGTTTATCTCACCATCCATCCATCCATCCATCCATCCAGTGTTTATCTCACATCCATCCATTCCATCCAAACCAGTGTTTATCTCACCATCCATCCATCCAGTGTTTATCTCACCATCCATCCATCCATCCAGTGTTTATCTCACCATCCATCCATCCATCCAGTGTTTATCTCACCATCCATCCATCCATCCGTGTTTATCTCACCATCCACATCCATCCATCCAGTGTTTATCTCACATCCATCCATCCATCCAGTGTTTATCTCACCATACCATCTCCATCCATCCAGTGTTTATCTCACACATCCATCCATCCATCCAGTGTTTATCTCACCATTCCATCCATCCATCCAGCGTTTATCTCACCATCATCATCCATCCAGTGTTTATCTCACATCCATCCATCCAGTGTTTATCTCACCATCATCCATCCATCCATCATCAGTGTTTATCTCACCATCCATCCATCCAGTGTTTATCTCACCATCCATCCATCCATCCAGTGTTTATCTCACCATTCATCCATCCATCCAGTGTTTATCTCACCATCCTCCATTCCATCCAGTGTTTATCTCACCATCCATCCATCCATCAGTGTTTATCTCACCATCCATCCATCCATCCAGTGTTTATCTCACCATCCATCCATCCAGTGTTTATCTCACCATCCATACATCCAGTGTTTATCTCACACATCCATCATCCATCCATCCATCCAGTGT
>CM060330.1:2976163-2998663 GCA_030674155.1 Stramonita haemastoma
TCTCTCTCGCTGCTTTACCTTCTCTGACCCTAAAGAGGGCAGGTACCCATTGACAGCTGGGTGAACTGGGGGGACTGCACTGAAGCCAAGGCGCGCAAACGGTCATTTCAAACTTCAAATAAAAACCCAAATAGGTCTAGTTGTTGAGTCAGTGTGGTCAGCACTGGTAATGCTTTTTGTGTTGTGTCCTATGATGTTTGGATGTGTTTATTGTGTTGTGTTGTATTGCTATTTGTGATGTTGCGTTGTTTTGTGTTGTTTTGTGTTGTTTTGTGTTGTTTCGCTGTTATATTGTATTGAGTTGTGTTGTATTGTATTGCTTTGTGTCATGTTGGGTTGGGTCGGGTTGCATTGCGTTGTGTTGTATTGTGTTGCGTTGTATTGCGCTGTGTTGAATCCGGTTGTGTTGTATTGCTTTGTCTTTGTTGTATTGTATTGTATTGTATTGTATTGTATTGTATTGTATATTGTATTGTATAGTATTGCATTGTAACAACACTACTTTCAACCACAGCAGATTTCTCTGCATAAAATTCGGGCTGCTCTCCCTGGGAAGTGCGTATCACCCAAGAGCAGCACCGCCATTAAAAAAAAAAGTCCTTCTATGTATGTGTTGTTTCGCTATCAGACTGGGTCTATTCTATAGAATTTTGCGCACATGTTAAATCATGTTCCACTTTTCGCAAGAGTAGGCCATTACGTGCTAGTTAAAACAGATGAAAAAATTCATAAAACCGCATACACATGGGCACTCTATGTGAAAAAAAAAAAAAGCACATGAGAGTTAATTTCATTATACTCGTTATAACTAAATAGATATGAAGGTAATATTTACTTTGACATTAGCATTTCGAGTTATCAATAACTTTTATCTGGATTTTGACTCAATAACGTTTTTTCCCCTACAGGTTTGTTAATGCTAGAATTGAGATTTCAGAAAATTGTTTTACTTTTTTCTTTTTCTCTCTCTTTGTTTGTTTGTTTATTGTTATTGTTTATTTGTTTTCATTTTATTTGGATAGTGTAAACTTTCTCGTACTACGGTTGGTTTACAAAACCAAATTAACAGTCTACACAATGCAGGTACAAATATGTTTTTGAATGTTAACACCGATAAGACTAAAGTTATGGGGGTTTTTTTGTGCATAGGTGGACATTTGGGTAAAAATAAAAAATGGTAACTGGGTGGCAGTGTCTTAGAAGGGGTTCATGCGTACATTTATCTAGGATTTGTGTTTACTGTGAAAACGAGTGTAAACAGAGGTGTGGATGATCTTGTAGTGAAAGGAAGACTTGCATGTGTTGAATATATGAAACGTATATCAAAACTAAATAACATTTCTAAGGATTGGGTTTTTTTTTTCTCTCTAATTTTTTTTGCACATGTACTGCTAATTCTTTTGTATGGTTCTGAGATGTGGGGACTGTATAGACGGAGGAATACTGAAAAAAGATACACTCCTTTGCATGTAAACGTTTTCTAAGTGTACCGCTCAGGGTACCAAATAATTTTGTTTATGGAGAAGTAGGATGTTATCCTTTAAACATAAACAGTGCAGTCAGGTGCATTGGATACTGGTTTAGGCTTTTAAAAATAGACATGGACTTCCCAAGCAAGCATATCTAATGTTCGTTAATATGAACGAATATGGTAAAACATGCTGCGTAACTTTGCTTAAATCTGCTTTGTTTAATCTTGGTTTCGGGTATGCCTGACTGTGTAACAAGGAGTCAAGTCAAGTCAAGTCAAAACAATCTTTATTGAGGGTAAAATATTAAATCTACACAACTTTTCTTTCATCCTGCACTCATAAAAAAATCAAGAAATTTGACTTCTAAGGCATTCAAATGGCAAATACCAACCTATGTTTAAAAAAAAACCCACCCTAAAATAAATGAGGAATTTCTTTCTAAACCAGACCTTACAATACAAGGTAAAACAAACCCAAGACAGTACAACATAAGCTCAAGTCATACAGACAATGAAAAAACAAATTAACAAGGTTAACAACAACAACAACAAAGCAGCCAAATTAAGGTAGCCTTGAGCATAAAGGTGGACTTACAATTTGTCCATCAGATATTTCTAAAAATGTTTCTTAAACATTTGTTTTGAAGGAGCTGATTTAAAAGAAAAAAAAAGGGAGGTAGATTATTCCACAATGTTGTTCCCGAATAAGCTAAGCTTGTCTTATACAGATTTGACAGCAATTTTTTTTCACCATTTTTTTTTGTTTTTCCATTGCATAGACACTTGCTGAATTGCAGACTATCTTTGAGTGGAAGAATATCTCTAGTCCTTTGTAGTGGTGGTGGTAAGTGTATTAGGATTCAAACGGATTAGTTTCACAGCTCTTTTATGTAGGCAGTTTATATGCTTAAGGTTTGTTTCACTTGCATTATCCCATAAGGTAGAAACATAATTTATAAGAGATACAATATGTGCGTGAAAGAATAGTTTTCGTGACTGTAGATTTAGAAAATGTTTTATGTTCTAAGTTGATAGAATCTTATTGAGAATCGTTTTCCTAATGTGGCTATGTGTTCTGATCAAGATATTTGTTGCCCATGGATAAAATAAATATTGGCGCGAATGGAGAACCCAGTTTCTGTCTTTTTTTGCTGAGTGATTATAAACATACATTTAATTTTTGTTTTCTTTGAATTTAGAGTTTGTTGTGAACATACGTTTAGAGATTTTTATGGGGCATGGGCAAAAACAGTCTATGAGTAGGCCTGTTTTTATTAACAGTATTTTTTCCTCCTTTTTCTTAGGGGCTTTTCCCTTTAATATAATAATTATAGGTCCCTATTGTGTTGTACATAAGCCTGGACACGTGTTGAACTGCAGATTGTCTTTGAGTGGTAGAACATTTAATTCTTTGTAGTTGGTGGTCGTCAGGGTATTTGGATTTAATGGGATTAGTTTGACAGCTCTTTTATGTAGGCTGTTTATATGCTTTAGGTTTGTTTCACCTGCACTATCCCACATGTATAAAAAATAATTGATAAGAGATAGAATAATTATGTGCGTGAGAGGTAGTACATAATACTACACATACTATCTAAACCTATAGTCTTTATTTTTACGTTTATATAATCTCTTAGTTTTTGGCTCTGTTTTATTGTACACTATTTTTCAATCAGTCAAGTAGTCTTGAAAATCATTTCCCGCCTTTTCCTTTCGTACTCCACATCTGGGCATTCCCGGAGATTATCTTATTGGTAACAATTTGGGTACTAAGACAAATAGGCATAAGATAAAGTCGCACTGTAAACGCGGAGTGTGTACGGTATAGTGAAGTTGGGACCGAAAAATCAAGAATGTATTAGACAAGATCGAGGAAACTGTATTAGACAAGATCGAGGAAACAAGTTAATTTACAGGTATGTGTCATTGTGATTAATTATGTATTCTTTGAAACTATTATCGTTTTGTGTGCGTGTGTGTAATTGGCACATTTCTGTAGTTTATTTTACCGAGGTATGCAAGTTAACTCGTTTCCAACATGGCTGTGTGACATGGCGGCCATAGGCTTGTTTATAGGCCTAGCTTGTGCCATGTGCTTGTGTTAGGCCGAGGCCTAGTTTTAGAGGGCTGTAACACAGCGTACCTTCCGCACCTTCAGTGAGTCAAATCATACATTATCAGAGACGACACTGTAACGCAGGTAAGGAGTAGATCTGTATCCGACAACAGCAAGAGCCTAGAGAGGGAGTAAAGGGGGAAGGGGGGGGGGGGGGTGTGCGAAAGGAACAAATTTTAGTGTAGGCCTATGGTAAATTCCGCTCGGTAGAAACTTATTTAGAAACAATGATTTACAAGCTGTCCAGGACTGATCCAGAGCATTGCACGAATGCTCATCAAGAATGGTAAATTAGGCTATGTCTGGAAAAGTTGTCCAGAGATCTTTTCTAAGAAAAGCTACACTAGCCAACACACTAGTACACAGGCTACAACCCTTGAAAGTTGAATTTAGAACCAGGATTTTAGTGTGCCAGATTATCTTAGCATTGCTTATCAATACAAATTCAATGGATTCATTAAAAAAAAAACACCACACATCCCAAACACCTTTAGCCTAGTCATTTCTTATGAAACTGGTGCTATATTCTGATGTAGAAAAACTTCATCTGAACTGATCAAAAGTAAGAAATACAATTCATAGTAATCATGAGAAAACTTACTTTTGGCTACTTTTAGAACTTCTACTGATTTTTAGGTTTTGCCCCCAACTTCTGTCGTGTGTGTGTGTGTGTGTGTGTGCATGTGCGTGCGCGCGCACGTGCGCCACTGTGTGTGTGTGTATATGTATGTGTGTGTGCAACACAATGAAATATGCTTTTATGCTAATACAGTTTGTGTAGAAATTGGACATGTATGCACATTAGTGAAATCATGTGTGCCTGAGCATGAATGTGATTTGATTTGATTTATTCTTTTATATCGAGGATAATGTGTATGTGTGCATGTGGGCGCGTGCTTTGGTACATGTTCATGTTTCTCACTTTCTGTGTCTGCTGTCAGTAAATGTATATTGTGCGCACAAATATATATTCAGGCAGGCAGGCATACGATACATTGATATTTGATAATGATATTGATTGATTGATTAACTGCTTTGATTGATACATTGATATTGATTGATTGATTAATGCATACACCTGGGCACTGGTGTACAAGAGTAAAAAGCATATAATATATTTATATATATATTATATATATATATATAATAATATATATATATATATATATATATAAATGAATGCTTATACCATTATCCTCATTATAAAAGAATGAACAAAAAATAATAAATAGTAATAAAATATGAATTGATACAATGACACACAAGTTGTACACATGTCTGTAGGCTCTCTTAACCCTCTCTCTCTCTCTCTGTCTGTCTGTCTCTCTCTCTCTCTCTCTGTGTGTCTGTCTGTCTGTCTGTCTCTCTCTCTCTCTCTCTCTCTCTGTCTCTGTCTCTGTCTCTGTCTCTGAGTCTTTCTCTTTCATAGGCACACACACACATATTTTTTATAAAATGATATATAATATATATATATTATTTATATATATGTATATTAAACGCGTGCGCACGCACACACACACACACACACACACACACACACACACAACACACACACACACACACACACACACCCACATGCGTGCATGTGTACACACATTGACACACACTCATTCACACACACTCACACACACACACACACACACACACACACACACACACACACACACACACACACACACACACACACACACACACACTCACTCACTCACTCACTCACTCACTCACTCACTCACTACTCACACCACACACACAACACACACACACACACACACACACACACACACCACACACACACACACACACACACACACGTCACACACACACACATACAAGACCTGTACTGTAGTATTGAAAATTATTCAAACATGACAACTTTGAGTTTGAGGCAAATGCAGTTTCGGCTTGTGTACATGTGTCAAAGTGTGGAGCAATGTGTGTGCATATTAATTATTATGCGAATGTTTGTGTGTCTGTCTGTCTGTGTGAGCCCATGCATGTGTTGTATGTGTCTTATATATATAATATATATATATATAATATAATATATATATTATATTA
The DNA here is from genome assembly GCA_030674155.1 of Stramonita haemastoma. Lineage (NCBI taxonomy): Eukaryota > Metazoa > Mollusca > Gastropoda > Neogastropoda > Muricidae > Stramonita > Stramonita haemastoma. Next base: position 2,981,812 of record CM060330.1, read on the forward strand.
TATATCATATGTGTGTGTGTGTTAGTACTAATGGTAGTGGTGACACGCTTCATCTTTTGTTTAGTGTTTTTGTTTGTTATAATTAAGTTATATAGAAGAAATTATAAATTTAAGCACTTGGACTCACTAACTGGTTGAGTAACTCGGGCACATATATATATATATATATATATATATATATATATATATATATATATATATATATTATATATAGGTGTTACCTTTTCCAATTTTTTTATGATTCCAGTTTATAAAAATATATCCTTTTTTAAAATCAGTTTACTGGAAAAAAAAATCATGGTATTGTATTTGTCTTACACTAGTAATTTTTACAGATGCTGTTTTTGTCTTTTTTACAGAAACACAAACAATGTCGCGACCAGGACGTCGTTCCCACAGTCGTAGCAGAAGCAGAAGCCCCGACTCCATGAGAGGCCGGCGAAGAGATGACAAGCCCTGGTCAAAGAGGAGTCGAAGTCAGAGCAGATCCAGATCCAGATCCCGCTCACCCCATAACAGAGGCCGTAGGTCAAGGTCACCATTTAAGCGGCCTGTCATGAGCAAGGACCCCAAATTCTTAAACTCTCGTGTGTTTGTTGCAAACCTGGCCTCAGACAAGACAAGTGATGCAGAGCTGAAAGATCTGTTTCTAGACTATGGCAAAGTTATAGGTGAGTTTACACAACATTGGCTGTTATTTTTGCAGTGTTCGTGAGTTGCAATAATACAGTAAGAATCAGTATGGCACGTGTGTTTTTAAACTCAAATAGCTGAGTTCAGAGCTCATGCACACCAACCAGTGAAGAGAACTTCTTCCCTGTGAAATTTCTGATACCAGTTACTTTGAGGATATTTTTTTATCTTCACTTTCAATCCTTAGATTTCTTTCAAGATGTTTTTTGTTTTGCTATCAGTGGTCCAAAATTTTGGCTTATGGAATTAAGTTTTCATGATTTAATGAGAGTATCGCATACATGTTTTAGTTTAAATATCATCATGGAGAAGACTTTTCTTGTCAAATCAAGTATGACTTGCTACCATTGAAAGCGTTTATTATTTAATTCAGCCTGTTACCTTACAGTGTTTATGTGACACTCAAACCATAGAAGTATCTGCTGTATATTGCATGTAAACATTCACATAATTTTTTCATATTGCCATCCATCTTATTTTCAGTTTCACTTTCAGTCTTGGATCTTATTATTTGACTGCTGTCTTCACTATTTGTTTTCTGTTTGATACCTGTAGACAGATTACCTGTTCTGTTGTAGAGTTGAGACATCACTTTGTATGCTTATACTAATAGTGCTTGTAGCAATGTCAGTGGGTGATAATATCAAAAATAGATGAGAAAAGATTGGTTGTAAATTTTGTGCACAAGAGATGGTTATCATTGGATTTGAAATGGACATTTGGCAGTTTCTGTGATATTGTAATATATGGTTATATGGAGTCCCAGGGCGGCTCGGGGCTGTAGGCTATATGGCAACGTTCTGGTGGCTCCTGCGACGGTACTGGAACCATTCGTATCAGTCATTGCCTTTCCAATAGATCATTCCAGTGGCGTGGAGAGGGGGTGTCTGCTGCATGGGTAACAGCTTGCCCTCCATACTTACCTACCCAGGCTTTGCGCTCCAAAGACTAGAGCACAACTCCATAGTCTTCCGAGACTGAAGGGTGCCTACTACTACTAGGTTATAGAAATCTACATGGCATATCATATTTGGAGATTTACTTTATTTTCATAATTTAAGAAGTTTCATCGACATAGCATTGATAGAGCATTAAAAATCTGTTGTGTGGGTTTTTTGGTTTTTTTTTATATGATTAGGCCTGATGGTGCAATTTTTGTAGAGTTTTAAATATGCTTTGAAAAAAAAAGTAAATATATTGTGGATTTGGATGTGCCTGTGAAAACACAAGATGAAAATCCATGACTTTTTTTTGTTTTTGTTTTTGCAGACACTTTAGTTCATCACAATGGCTACGGCTTTGTCCAGTTTTCATCAGAAGAAGAAGGCAGACAAGCTGTTGATGCTGTGAATGGCATGATGTTTCATGGCAAGAAGTTGAGTAAGTATGGAAACCAGTTGACATTTTATATATTTAACCCTTATACCCCTGGGGTCACACAGTTTATTCACTGTGAAACTTGTGTCAAAGGGAAGTAATTTTTACATCTTTCAACAGTCAAAACACAAAAAACTGAGGGCGCTAATGGGCGCTACAGGGTTACGTTATAAAGGGGTGCTAATGGGCGCAGCAGGGGGATACGGGTTAAACCATTCTGAGGGAACTGACAGTGCAAAAGCATCGATGTAACTTTGGAAAAACATAATCAGGAATGTCAGTAAATTAGTATCATGGCTCAGATGTATCTAATGGTGTCATTTTTTATGTATTAAATTTTCTTTTATTTCTGAGGAAAAATAGGAACTTGATTAAAATAGTGTGCCAGATTCGGCTGAGATGTAGTTTTACATATATATTTCCTAAAACAGGATTTCAAAGAAGGTGCATTTCTTGCTACCTAGAATGTGCATGCTGGATTTAATTTTCTTTTTTGTTTTGGGAGAAGGTATTAGCTTTAGTCATTCTACCCTCTGCATACAGGAATATTATTAGCAGAAGAAACAGACCAGCCAAGCTTTTCAGAAAGCAAATCAATCGCTGTTCTGTCAGTACAGAAATGTAATCCAAATGAAAACTGAAGAATGGCAGTAACAGTAATAACAGCAGCAAGAACTAAACCAGGTCCTGAATTATTTAAAACAATACAAACATTCAGAGCTATTTTGCCTTGATATATATATATCCAAACTGATTTTCTTTCAGTTTATTCTCATCTGTCTTCTGGCCTGGAGAAAAACCTTTCATCAGAATGTCATGCCTTATCAGTATTTTCCCTATGAAAGCTTTTTTTTTTTTTTTTAAACATAAGTGTGATTATCTCCTTTTAAAAAAAAGTTCTTTCAAAAGAAAAAAAGTGGTTACATAGGATGATAATAATACCAACTGTTATTTTTGGTGCAGGTTTTTTTTTTTTCACTAGTTCTAATTTTTGAATTGGTGATGATTAAATTGGAAAATATTGAAAGAAAATGTTATGAAAGCCCCCCCCCAAAACTTTTTAGACCAAGACAGTGTGCAACTGACATTGATATCAAACTGCTACTAGTACTAGCCATTTAGTCACTTTTTATATTGCTAAGTTCTTTTTCGCATATGCAGGTTATGTTCCTAATTTTTTCTTTCATTTTTTTGTCCCTACCAGAATGTAACATGGCAGCTGAAGGAGGGAAACGCGGCGGGGGTGGTGGTGGTGTGGTGGTTGGTGGCATGGGAAGGGGAGGAGGAGGAGGACCCCCACCCCCAGGTGAAAACAGGTAATTGCCATTTTGTGCAGTCAGTGGTATTTTTGGTTTTTAAAAAAAAATTTTGATTTAAAAAAATTTTTGTTGTGTGCAGTCAGTGTTGTTTTCCTGTTTTTGTACATGCTCAGACCTGGATGAAAAGATAGCATGGGTGGGGTTACATAAGCCTTCTTTCTGTTCTTTTGTACTCAAAGAAGAAGAGAATTGGTCACTCTTTTCTGTAAAATTTGTGTAGGTACTTTTGCGCAGGGAGAGATATGGATAGATAAATAGACTTTTGCGCAGGTCTGAGTATTTAACAGTATATTATACATATGTATATAATACATACATATATAATATCCATTTACTGGGCACAGCAAAATCATGTTTTTGGTCTCCTGCAGGAAAAGGGAAGGTAGATGGCATGTGAGTGGGTTTGTGGGTTTATTTGACATGCAGTAACTGCTCCAAAACTCTGCCTAGGACGGTCCCAAGCCCGGCTGAAAAAGGAGGAGGGTTTGGCGTAGGGTTAGCTACCCCGCCTGTGAAAAAAACTCTAGCTACAGAAACGCCAAATAGCAATTTAACAGACACCGCGGACCTGGGGGAGCGATGGACCTCCAGCTGGAAGGTGTATGAAGTCGGGCGGTGAAAGCCAGAGTCATCTGGAAGCCGTCAGACCGAAGACCATCATCTCGTGGGGACAACTGGAATGCCTAGCCCAGAGCCGAGATGCCTGGAGACAGCTGGTTGGCGGCCTATGCCCCAGAAGGGACCACAGGCAGACATGACATGACATGACAACTGCTCCAAGCTTTCATGGATTTTCATGAAATTCTTCGTCATCTCTGTCCAAAGCTCAGACAGCAACTGTTGTTACCAGTCATGAGCGAAAGTGCATTGCGCTGCCATTTAGCGCCAGAGTAGTCAGGCCCAGCACATCCGACTTTAGCATGAAACAAAATCTTTGAGTCTTCCTGGATAAAAGGCAGGAGAATGGACCAAGAAGGCAGAAAAAAGATGAGAAGGAGGTGATCAGAGGAAAAGGAACAAGACAGAAATAAAGAGAGGGATAGAAAAGAGAGAATTCTTAGAACAGTATTTCCAGAAAGTGGGGATGCTGTTTATACTGACAGGTCCCCGGCATCCCCTGGGGGAATTCGTGAGATTAAACCTGCAGAGATGCTGTTAGATAAAGGGAAAAAACCCAACTATTTCCTGCCATGTGTTGATCTTTTTGTTTTCTTTAAGCATTATAAGGCATTGATAATCACACAATGTCCTTGATCGTTTGTGTGTGTTACAGGAAGTGTTGCAATAACTTTGGAATGCATGCATGGAATTTGATGAAAAGCACAAATGAAACATTCAGAAACGAGTATTGCCCCATGGGGATGCTGGGAGCCTGTCAGTATAAACAACATCCCCATCTTCTGGGAATTCTGTGCTAGGAATTCCCTCTTTTCTGTCCCTCTCTTTGTTTTTGCCTTTTTTCTTTTCTTCCTGTCACCGCCTTTTCTATTTGCTGCCTTCTTGATCCATTTTCCAACCCATTTTCCAAAAAGACTTAAAATATAACAATTGTGGCTGTGCATGCGTGAGTATGCGCACAGAATCAGAATCAGAAATTATTTATTGCCATTAAAGTCACATGGACTTATTGACACAACAAAATAAACTCAACATATTCATCAATACAACACACTATTCACTGGTCAGCATGACTGAAATGATGTGCAGGCAAAAAACACCCAAAACTACCACAAAGCAAAACCATGTTGCATTCTATCTTACTTCAATTGTTCTCTTTTTTCAAAACAGGAACAAACATAATTATTGAATTATTTCAGCTTGATGATTATCAGTTACTAAAACATTGCTTAATTTGTCTATACCATTCTTATATTCTTTGACATCAGATTTCAGATTTAGCAATATTTGTTTTCTTTGTTCAGTATATAAGATACACTCATCAAGTAAATGAAACTCGTCTTCTATTTTGTTGCAGTATTGACAAGTTCTGTTCTCTCTTGGTATATTCTTATATCTTTTTCTATCATTAAATCATGGCAACTTGTACGAAATTTACAAAATGTTTTCCTATGGTTTTTGTTTTCACAGTTAATCAGATATGGCTCTAGTCTATATTCTTTAGTCACAAAATTATAAAAGTTAAGTTTTGTGGACTCTTGTTTCTGGTTAATCCAAAATGTTTTATATAAACTCTCCAGTTTTGTTTGTATTGTATGGCACAATCGGTGTACATCAAGTGTACTTTGGTTTTCCCATATATGTTTAAAACCAATTTTACACAGAACATTTTTAACTGTGCTAATCCACCGATCATATTCATTATTTTGATACATATAATCATACAATATTTTAACATATGAGTTTTTGTCTTTCTCTGTTACATGTATCCAAAAAGACATTAACTTAGTATTTTGATAGTCAATGGAAATCGTCCAAGTTCTCCTAAAGTGGGTAATGCCATCGCTTTTTTATGTATTCCCAAAGTTTGCTTACAAAAGTTTACATGAATATTTTCATAAAGATATTTTCTTGTGCTTAATTTAAATAAATCGTGAATATGAAAATCTGATTGGCCATTGAAACAAAAAGGAAACCATACTTCTGCTCCATAAGTTAAGATGGGGGTTATCAATGAATCAAATAACTGTATTGTGATATTAGCCTTAACCCCTTGCCCATGAATTGCTTTTTTCAAAGCATGAGCTGCTTTATTGCTTTGCTTTGCCAAATGTTCCTGGGTTGCTTGAAACTTCCCGTTCTGGTGAAATACTACACCCAGGTATTTATAAGTTTTAGTTGTTTCAATTAGATGTTCTCCACATTGGAAATGAATTGGAATTTTAGGGGTGATTTGGTGAAAACTACTTCTTTTGTTTTTGCTTTGTTTACTTTTAGTCCCCATTTGGAACAGTAGCCATTTTATCTAGATCAGTTTGCAGTCCTAGTTTGGTTGTTGATAACAGTGCTAAGTCATCCGCATAGAGCAAACATGGAATTTTATCTTCTGCAGTAATATACGGTGAATCTTTTTCATCAAGGATCTGAACAATATCATTTATGTAAACATTAAATAATGTAGGACTTAGTGTGCTGCCTTGATGTACTCCCCTTTTTACAACAATTTCTTCTGTGTAACTTCCTTTTATTTTTACAAGGATTGTTGCGTTTGTATACATGCTGTTAATGACATTAAAGGTTTTACCAGTTATGCCTATCTTATTTAACTTTACAAGTAGAGCCTGATGCCAAACATTGTCAAATGCTTTCTGAAAATCTACAAAACAACAATACAGTCTATTGTTTTTTGTTTTTAATGCATTGTCTATTAGTTTATTAAGGATATAGATGTGGTCTGCTGTTCTACATGTTTTTCTGAATCCAGCTTGTTCTCTGACAAGTTTGTTGTTTTGCTCCAAATATTCTGAGATTCTTGTATTCAAAATTTGGCAGAAGAGCTTCCCTACTGTGTTTGTTAATGTTATCCCTCTGTAGTTATCCGGATTAACAGTGCATCCACTTTTATAAATGGGGATACTAACACCCAGTTTCCAGTCAGAAGGATAGGCACCTGTATCAAGCACTAGATTAAACAAACTCTTTATTACTTTCATCACGCGCATGTGTGTGAGTGTGCGTGTATGTGAGTATGCGTGCGCATGTGTGTATCATGTGTGTGTTTGTGTAAAACTACAACAGATTTAAGGTTAAGAAGCAAAATTCATTGACAGCAGCTGCTGATTTGCATCAAGCATTAACATGACACAAGGGGCGTTGAAGCTTCAACATTTAGCTTTGGTTTTTTATACACTTGTGTCAGGGTTCGCGATAACCGGTAATTGTCGGTATTTTACCGATTGTAAACAGGGAATACCGAAAATTTCGAAGCAGCCGGTACCGCGTACCGATTCTGTTTGCCTGTGACCGATTAGATTTCCGTCTCAAAAAAAAAAGTCTGAAGTGACATTTTCTGACAGTCTGTCATGGGCCTGTACTGTGCTTACCGCACCTACCCCTTCCCACCCCTTCCGACGAACATCTTTAGCGCCAGCCTCATTAGCCTAGCACGCAGAACAGCAAGCTTTACTGTGAAAGAATAGAGCTTCGCGCTCTTCTCGGCATGACAGCGACTTCCATTTACATTGACTGAGTAAATGGGGCCTAGATTTATTTATTCTGTATTCTTTTAATCTTTTATATCGAGGATAATGCAATAAGCACTCCTGTGCTTTTTCACATCCAGTCCCCGTGTGTATGCAGTTTTGTAAATGTAATCCGTTCCAACCGGCACACGACAGCCTGCTCTTACGAAAAGCGAAAAGCGAGGGTCTATGACTATGAACTTACGCGTAGCTTTCAGAGAGAAGAGTCGAAAACCAAATCTAAAATGAACAAAGATCTAGATGAGCGCTAAGCATCACTCACTCTCACTCAGTCCCATGTCCCAAAGGACGTAGGGGGGACATGAGAGAAGACGCAACGGAGATCTTTTTCCATGCTTCAGGATCCTGTGTGGCTAGTAGGAGGTGTTGCAGGGGTTGGGCGGTCCAGTCTTTGATGTTGTCAACCCATGATTTCTTTTGGCGACCTCTTCTTCTCTTGCCCTCGACTGTTCCTTGCAAGATGGTTTTTGCTAGGGTGTTGTGTCTTGTGGTGTGACCAAACCACATCAGCTTTCTCCTCTTTATGGTGGAGAGCAAAGGCTCTTGGGGGCCCACACGCTTTTTGATTTCTTCTTTCACATAGTTATTGGTCTTGTGTTCTTTGTATGATATTTTGAGGAGTCTTCTGTGGCACTTGTTCTCGAATGCTTGGATTCTTCTCTCTAACTCTGCTGTCAGAGTCCATGATTCACAGCCATATAGGAGGATAAATATCACGAGGGATTTGTAGAGGTGGTATTTGGTGCGGAAGCTGATGTTGTTGCTTCTGATGATCCTCTGGATCTATGCGCTAAGCATAGAAACAAGAAAAAAGAATAAAAGTCACATGAATGATGCCATGCAAAACAACAGACTGACACGGACAGTGGCACAGGCGCTAGAAAAAAAACCTATTTCCTTCGTGGCTTCGTGCCCAAGAAGCGAGTGGCAGCAAGCAGCACGGCAGTCAAAGTCTTAGAGATTTGCGTTCAATTTAGATTTAGTTTTGCTGCCGAACAATCCCCCCCTCCCCCACCCCCTCACTGAATAGTTTCGTTTTGTTCACAGTACGTACCGGATTTTATTTTCTGGGGACCGATTTTGGGGGAGTTGGTCAAGATGTCTCTGAAATGGCAACTCGCAGTACCGGTTTTAAAAAATCCTAGCGCGAACCCTGTTGTGTGTGTGTGTGTGTGTGTGTGTGTGTGTGTGTTTGTATGTGTGTGTGTGTATGTGAGTGTGGATTGTAGGCTACAAAGTAATGTAAATGCTTCTGTCATAATTGTTAAACTGAATGAGGTGACAGCCGTGATATGACTTTCATTGTCTGTAGAGCTATAATCAACATGGTACAGTATGGTATAAGCTGCCGCTGTAGTCTAGTGGATAGGGCGTTGAACTCGTAATGTAAAGGTTGCGGGTTCGATCCCAGCTTTCAGCTATGGCGTTGTGCCCTTGGAAAAGGCACTTTACGGCTATTTTCTCACCCCACCCAGGTGTAAAAGGGGTACCAACCTTGTGTTGGGGGTTAACTCTGCGATAGACTGGCGTCCTATCCAGGGGGAGTCTATGACTCTCAGTTGCTTAACGCCACAGAAACCGGGATAAGCACCGGCCTGATGAGCCTTAGGCTTGGGACAGACTTTAACTAACAGTATGGTATGGTCGTAATTGTTGCAGCAGATATGGAAGGGAACATGACTTTCATTGTGGGCGGTAGAGCTATAAACACCATGGTACTACAGTATGGTATGGTCGTAATTGTTGCAGCAGATATGGAAGGGAACACTCCCCAAGCCAAGATCCCTATGGGCCACCATTTGAAAATCCTTACATGAGAGGACGAGACTTGCCACCACCCCCTCGAGACCTTCCTCCCCTCCCACCACCCAGGTGAGGAGACTGTCAGTATTGTTGTTGTAGGGGTGACACACTTCAGTCTGTTCAATTGTCAGCAGCTTTGTGCCATTAACTATGCATGTACTTGCATGTATGCATGCACACATAGAGACATGCATTATATATATATATATATATATATATATATATATATATATATATATATATATATATATGGGTCACTCTTCTGAAACCTGTACAATTTTGTTACATGGTTTGGGAAAAATCAAAATCTGCATTTGATGCTGTTTTCAGTTGTTTTTAAGAGATTTATGATTGCTTGATCAGGTAAAATCAAAAGTAAATTGATTACTCTCTGAGAACTTTAAAAAAACAATACTTTATCCAATGAGTTGAAAACGTTCGCGCGTAACAGATGACACCATAAGAAGGAAATATTTTTTATTTTATATGCAGAAAAAGATTTCATTTTAACATGGCAGAACCAATCAGCGCATAGTCTCATCTAGAAGGGGAGAGAAAATGATGTTATGCATTGGATTCCTTAATATTCTTCCACTAAACAGCCTCAGGGATTGAATTTGAGAAAATATAATCCTTTTGATCGTCTCGGTTGTAACGCAATTTTTGAGACACCACTGACATAATTTTTGTTGGAGTGCTTATTGTATAAAAACTTTCCGACTTACAAGTCTGTTAAACATCCATAATTCATAAGAATAAGTTTTATTTTGAGAACAAATGGAAAGTAGGCTGCTCACACTTGATAAGACTAGAAGTTTCATTGCACAAGGCAGGTCATGAATGCGACACCCGCGGTTACGCGCGAACATTTTTTTTTTTTAATTTAAAAAGTCGTGTGTTAGAATCCAAATAAGGTATAAAATGCAATATAATTGTTTGCATGTTTGGTCATCTTTAGTTTTCAGTGCAGCTGTTCTATCTAATTGGTACCTGAAGTTAGAATTTTAGCAAATGCAAACCACTCCTACGGAAATGTAACAAAATTGAGATTGTAAATGGTGGATTTTTCAAGAAACAAATCAGTTTATGGATGTAATTCCTAGTTGTAGCACATAGTTCTTGATTGTGCTGATAGTTGTACCACTTTTGATTAAATATGTCAAGTTACACACCCCAAAACAAATTAGAACAATTTTTATTTGGCTATGAATATGACACCCCTCTCCTGTATAGGTTTCAGAAGAGTGACCCATATATGCATGCACGTTCTTTCACTCTCATTTCAGAGTTCTGTCTGTCTGTCTGTCTGTCTGTCTGTCTGTCTGTCTGTCTGTCTCTCTCTCTCTCTCTCTCCTCTCTCTCTCTCTCTCTCTCTCTCTCTCTCTCTCTCTCTCTCTCTCTCTCTCTCTTGCACTCACTTTTTTCTTCCCTTTGAATTGTATTGTGGCCAGAGGCCGAAGTACAATAAATGATGATTTAATGAGCCACAAAGTAAAGGACTCTTTATATTATTGGTGTCCAAACTCCTGACTGGGTTTGACTGAACAGTTTGAAAAAAGAGATTACAGAGGTCTGTGTGCACAGGTTATTTTGCATTTTTATTTTGTACAGCATGTATGTTGGCTTGGGGGGGGGGGGGGGTGCCCAATTTTTTCTATTTCAGGGGGCAGCTTTATGAAATCCTAGAATCAACAGTGATAGATAACAACAGTTGCTGTTGACAGCCATGGTGCCAAATGACATCAGTTTTGTCTGCAATATTATTGAGTCTCTTCGTTTTGTTTGCAAACGCTTACAGTGGAATAGATTAACTGATGAAATACTTGGTGTTTTGCTGAGTCGGTGTGTCCATACCATGAGCATTGTGTATCTGGTTGCAGGGATCCATTTTTTGATGATCCGTACAGACGTCCCCTTCCTCCAGATCCCTTTTTTCGACAGAATCCGAGATGATCCGTACAGGTAATGTGCAGGCCAAGTGCTTGATTTTTTTTTTTTTTAGTTTGGTGTTGGGACTTTGGTTTTGTCTCTTTTTGCTCAGGACAAAGTTTTATAGCGTTATATCGTTTCATGAACACGAGTCATATGTTATACCAGTGCAACATTTTTGAGGACTTATGTTTTGTCTCTTTTTGCTCAGGACAAAGTTTTATAGCGTTATATCGTTTCATGAACACGAGTCATATGTTATACCAGTGCAACATTTTTGAGGACTTTGGTTTTGTCTCTTTTTGCTCAGGACAAAGTTTTATAGCGTTATATCGTTTCATGAACACGAGTCATATGTTATACCAGTGCAACATTTTTGAGGCGTCAGTTTGTCACTGAGAGCTGTTACTGTGTCAGCAGCATACCCAGTTTTGTTTTGTGGTCTGAAGTGAATATTTTTTTGTTTCTTTCTTTTTATTCAAGTGAAATGTATATAAAAAAAAAAACCCAAAAAACCCCAATAAAAAAAACCAACATTGTCAAAGAAGAAGCGAATGAGGTAGTAGTTTGCTCCTGCTTGAAATGCCCTGTGCTATGTGATCATTGAGAGGTGTGTGTGTGTGTGTGCGTGCGTGCGTGCGCGCGCGCGTGTGAGTGTGAGTGTGTATGTGTGTGTGTGTGTGTGTGCGTGCATGCGTGCGTGAGTGTGCGTGTGTGTGTGTGTGTGTGCGTGCGTGTGTGTGTGTGTGCAGAGACGACCCCTATGGACCCCCTTACGGCGACCGGTTTCGAGAAGTGTACAGCCGGAGTGTGCTGGAGGCTGCTCCTCCTGCCCCTAAGAAACCCCTGACTGTGGACTGTGAAATTGTCATCATGTCCTCAGACTTGAGGTCAGCATGCACACGCACGCACACACGTGCACACGCACGCATACACGCATGCACACTCACACAACACACACGAAACCACACGCACGCACACACACATACACACACACATACACACACACACACAAAACCACAAGCACGCACACACACACACATACACACACACGCACACACACACACACACGCACGCACACACACAACACATACACACACACACACACACACACACACACACACACACACACACACACACTGAAAAGCACACATGCAGGCTGACGCACACACATACACGCACGCATGTACATACACACACACTCACAGATATATGGAAACAGAAATGCAGACTGAGGGTGGGGGGATTGAGGGTACTGCTTTTGAGGTGACACCATCCCCGAAGTCAGAATGCAGCTACCTGAATGGTGTGTGGTGGGAGGGGAAAACCATCAAATACACAGAAATATCACCAGTGGGGAACCTTGGAGCTCTAGCCGAGGAGTGAACAACAAAAATTCATGAACTGTCAAAAGCTTTTCACCTGAGCCAAGCCACTGTGATGCAGTGGTGGATGGTTATTTCAGCAAAACTGGATGGTAGTTTGCTGTGATTGTGAAGCGTTATGATGCTATGGAATGAGTTGGTGAAGTGGTGGATGGTTATTTCAGCAAAACTGGATGCCAGTTTGCTGTGATTCTGAAGGGCGATGATGGCAGTTTGCTGTGACTCTGAAGGGCGATGATGGCAGTTTGCTGTGACTCTGAAGGGCGATGATGGCAGTTTGGTGTGACTCTGATGGGCGATGATGGCAGTTTGCAGTAGGGACTCTGAAGGGTGATGATGGCAGTTTGCAGTAGGGACTCTGAAGGGTGATGATGGCAGTTTGCAGTAGGGACTCTGAAGGGTGATGATGGCAGTTTGCAGTGACACTGAAGCGCGATGATGGCAGTTTGCTGTGACTCTGAAGGGCGATGATGGCAGTTTGCTGTGACTCTGAAGGGCAATGATGGCAGTTTGCAGTAGTAATTCTGAAGGGCGATGATGGCAGTTTGCTGTGACTCTGAAGGGCGATGATGGCAGTTTGCAGTGACTCTGAAGCGCGATGATGGCAGTTTGCTGTGACTCTGAAGGGCGATGATGGCAGTTTGCAGTAGTGATTCTGAAGGGCGATGATGGCAGTTCGCGGTAGTGATTCTGAAGGGCGATGATGGCAGTTTGCAGTAGTGATTCTGAAGGGCGATGATGGCAGTTTGCGGTAGTGATTCTGAAGGGCGATGATGGCAGTTTGCAGTAGGGACTCTGAAGGGTGATGATGGCAGTTTGCTGTGACTCTGAAGGGCGATGATGGCAGTTTGCTGTGACTCTGAAGGGCGATGATGGCAGTTTGCAGTAGTGATTCTGAAGGGCGATGATGGCAGTTTGCAGTAGTGATTCTGAAGGGCGATGATGGCAGTTTGCAGTAGTGATTCTGAAGGGCGATGATGGCAGTTTGCTGTGACTCTGATGGGCGATGATGGCAGTTTGCAGTAGTGATTCTGAAGGGCGATGATGGCAGTTTGCAGTAGTGATTCTGAAGGGCGATGATGGCAGTTTGCTGTGACTCTGAAGGGCGATGATGGCAGTTTGCAGTAGGGACTCTGAAGGGTGATGATGGCAGTTTGCTGTGACTCTGAAGGGCGATGATGGCAGTTTGCAGTAGGGACTCTGAAGGGTGATGATGGCAGTTTGCTGTGATTTTGAACAACAGTGATGATGATATGGAAAGAGTTGGTGAAGTGTGGATGCTTATTTCAGCAAAACTGGATGGCAGTTTGCTGTGACTCTGAAGGGCGATGATGGCAGTTTGCAGCAGTGACTCTGCACAACAACAACAACAACAACAGCGATGCTGCTGACATGACATGGACTGACTGACTGTGTGGTGTGCACTGACTGACTGTCTGCACTGACTGACTGTCTGCACTGACTGACTGTGTGCACTGACTGACTGTCTGCACTGACTGACTGTCTGCACTGACTGACTGTCTGCACTGACTGACTGTCTGCACTGACTGACTGTCTGCACTGACTGACTGTGTGCACTGACTGACTGTCTGCACTGACTGACTGTCTGCACTGACTGACTGTGTGCACTGACTGACTGTCTGCACTGACTGACTGTCTGCACTGACTGACTGACTGCACTGACTGACTGACTGCACTGACTGACTGACTGCACTGACTGACTGTGTGTCTGCACTGACGGACTGTCTGCACTGACTGACTGACTGTCTGCACTGACTGACTGACTGCACTGACTGTCTGCACTGACGGACTGTCTGCACTGACTGACTGTCTACACTGACTGACTGTCTACACTGCACTGACTGTCTGCACTGCACTGACTGTGTGCACTGACTGACTGTGTGGTGTGCACTGACTGACTGTCTGCACTGACTGACTGTCTGCACTGACTGACTGTGTGCACTGACTGACTGTCTGCACTGACTGACTGTCTGCACTGACTGACTGTCTGCACTGACTGACTGTCCTGCACTGACTGACTGACTGCACTGGACTGACTGACTGCACTGACTGACTGTGTGCACTGACTGACTGTCTGCACTGACTGACTGTGTGTCTGCACTGACTGACTGACTGTCTGCACTGACTGACTGTCTGCACTGACTGACTGACTGTCTGCACTGACTGACTGACTGCACTGACTGTCTGCACTGACGGACTGTCTGCACTGACTGACTGTCTACACTGACTGACTGTCTACACTGCACTGACTGTCTGCACTGCACTGACTGTGTGCACTGACTGACTGTCTGCACTGACTGACTGTGTGCACTGACTGACTGTCTGCACTGACTGACTGACTGCACTGACTGACTGTCAGCACCGACTGACTGACTGCACTGACTGACTGTCTACACTGCACTGACTGTCTGCACTGCACTGACTGTGTGCACTGACTGACTGTCTGCACTGACTGACTGTGTGCACTGACTGACTGTCTGCACTGACTGACTGACTGCACTGACTGACTGTCAGCACCGACTGTGTGTCTGCACTGACTGACTGTCTGCACTGACTGACTGTGTGCACTGACTGACTGTCTGCACTGACTGACTGACGGACGGACTGACTGACTGCACTGACTGTCTGCACTGACTGTCTGTGTGCACTGACTGACTGTCTGCACTGACTGTCTGTGTGCACTGACTGACTGTCTGCACTGACTGACTGTGTGGTGTGCACTGACTGACTGTCTGCACTGACTGACTGTCTGCACTGACTGACTGTGTGTGAGCACTGACTGACTGATGTGCACTGACTGACTGTCTGCACTGACTGACTGTGTGGTGTGCACTGACTGACTGTCTGCACTGACTGACTGTCTGCACTGACGACTGACTGACTGACTGATGTCTCAGGCCTTACGGGGACATGGTGGAGCGTCGGCTGAAGAACATGAACCTGCTGACGAGCGTGGTGGTGATCCGGCAGGACGTGTCCATCCCCCAGCATGTGGAGGACGCCCTGCGCCGCTCCTGCCTCTTCGCCATCATCATCAACACCCAGAACGAGATCCACCGCTCACTCACCCTCAACATCCTCCACGGGGTAGCCCAAGGTAAGGGTGGGGGGTGGGAGGGGTGTGTGGTGGGAGGGGGTGTGTGGTGGAGGGGTGTGGGGGGGGGTTGGATGGGAGGGGTGGGGGGGTTGGATGGGAGGGTGGGTGGGTGGATGGGGGGGTGTGGGGGGTGGGGGGAGTGTGTGTGTGTGGGGTGTGTGGGGGGTGGTTGCATGGGAGGGTGTGGGTGGGTAGGTGGGAGGGGTTGGGTGGGTGTGGGGGGTGTTTGTGGGTGTGATGGGGTGGGGGTGTGTGTTTGTGGGTGTGTGTGTGTGTGGCAGGAGTAGGGGGTTTTTTTTTGTTTTTTTTTTTTTACTATAGGGAAGAATGTGTGTAGGTGCCAGCTGTTCTGCTTTCATCAGAATTTGTTCTGCTTGGTAGCTCTTCTTTCTTCTACCTTTTTTTTTTTCCTTTCCCTTAATCTGCAGAGAAAAATAAAATTGTTAGTTTACATATATGTGGCTGTAACACCACAGTGATGGCAGGTTCAGGTCACTTTGCAACAGCATACTGGCAACACCTTTTTGTTGTGATGATCATAGGGCAGTGTCCAGTGAAGTAGTGCTTTGAATGCTTGTCTGATAGAGGCAGACATCTACAGAAGTTTCAGTGGGAGTAATTATATATATATATATTTTTAAATGCATTAAAAAAAGGCTTTTCCTTTCCTCATGCCTGAAGGTTTATGAGAATAGTCTTCAGCAAACCATGTACCTTCCCCCCCCCCCCCAACCCCCAACCTTCCCACCACATTTTTTTCATTCCTAGAAGAGACAAACAAATATTTTTTTTCTATAATTCATATTGAATCAAACTGTAAATGGAAGTATTCAGATTATATTTTATGAATTTATTTGAAGGAAACCAGATTTTTTTTTAATAACCCTCTTGGATTTGGATTCTCTGAACACAAACTGCCCCTAGATTTCACATTCCATCACGAAATCAGGTCAGGTACACATGCGGCTGGCCTTTCGCTCCTTCTAAATACATACCAGCAGCTATAATTACTTCCAGACTCTCAGCAGGCTTTGTACCTCTGGCCTGATAGAGCTTTGGCATGTGGTA
>CM060330.1:3003663-3078663 GCA_030674155.1 Stramonita haemastoma
GAAATAACTAGAAGTGTTGGCAGACAGGTAGATGCTTGCTGGGTGAAATGAGTTAATACATGAAATAACTAGAAGTGTTGGCAGACAGGTATTGCTTGCTGGGTGAAATGAGTTAGATATACATGAAATAACTTAGAAGTGTTGGCAGACAGGTAGTTGCTTGCTGGGTGAAATGAGTTAATGAGTTAATACATGAAATAACTAGAAGTGTTGGCAGACTGCCTGTAAAAAAAAAAGATTGTACACAACCATACATGCTGCACCAGCCTGACAACAAATATGCACACACGCATGGATGCACAACACAAGCGCACACACACACACATAACACACACACACACAAGCACACAACACACACACACACACAACACACACACACCACACCACACACACACAATCACACACACACACACACACACACACACACACACACACACACCACACACACACACACACACACACACACACAGAATAAGAGAAAGATCTGCTGTGCTCATACTGTTGCCTGGTGATTGTCGACTGTAATTACTGTGGCCTTTGTAAGCATCTAGGACTACATTTTTCAATTAAATTTGGGGGGGGGGGCAGGCACTTTAGGGTACAGCAATTTCTTGTCAAGTCTATTTTTACTTCATGGATTTTAATGATTTTATGGTTTTTGCATACATATAGTAAAAGCAGTGTCCACACATTTCCTTTTTATTTTTATTTTTATTATCTTTCCCTTTATATGTGTGCTTGGTTGTCACCTTTTTGTTGTAAGATATGAAAGAAATATACTGAACATCTTTAAAACGAGTAGGTGTGTGATTTGGTTTGGTCTTGTCTTGCTGTTCAGTAACATGCAGTGATTGTGCTCTTGCTTTGTGTTCAAGTATCAACATCATTATTAGGGTTTTTAACCATGGATGTCTGTGGTGTCGACACATTCCCCCCCCCCTCCTTATCCACGACTTCCTGTTCTAAATATTTTTTTTCCAGTTGACATCACAAGAGCAAGTGTTTTATGGAGGATCAGTGGTCTGAGGTAATGCACCCGCCTAGAAAGCCAGAACTGCAAGTTGAAACCCAAACTTCTCCCCCATGCATTAATTAAACCTTCAAAGTGCTATGGGTCCTACCTATCTTTGGAATGAGATAGCCAAGGTCCTGCATGCAACATGCGTTTAAGTTTTAATGCATGTTAAAATAAAAAAAAAACCCTCTGCAACAAGAGAGTTGTTCATGGCAAAATTCCGTTGAAACAAAAAAAACACTCATAGGGAAACATACCCATACAGACAGGAAGAAAATAATGGATATTGTCACTCATGTGGTGACAAGCTTTCTGGGAGGAGCAGCCTAAATTTCACGGACAGAAGTCTACTATGGCTGAAAGTAGTTTACTTCTACTACTAGTACTCTTTACTTTCTTGTAGGCCTTTTTTTTTTCTTTAAAATTATTTTTATTTATTTTTTTATTTTTTATCTTGTATAGTTTTTCTTCCCTCTTCTTTCCCACCTCAACTACACACCGCTTAGCGCAAGGTTGGTTGGTTGGTTAATGACCTCAAAAACTTTTTCAGTCATATGGGTGGTTGGTGTCGGTGGTAATTATATATTGTGTGTGTGTGTGTGTAGTATATATATATATTATATATATATATATATATATATATATTGTTGTGTGTATATATATATATATATATATATATATATTGTGATAATATATAATATATATATGTGTGTATGCATTATAATATATATATGTGTGGTATGTTTATTATATATAATAAAATTGAGAAAATATAGTGGAGAAAAACAAGTGCAGGTAACAGTTACAACTTCATTCTCATCATAGAATTGATGTTATTCAAAGATTCAAAAACAAAAAAACAAAAACAAAAAAAAACCATATAAGAAAAAGTCGTTTGAAGGCAGAATTTGGGGAATTATTGAGTAAGGACCATGTTTTGGGCCTGACCTGACTCAAGTTTCGGCTCCTGGTTGAGCACTCTTCAGAGGTCCCGGCAGTGATTGCAACCTCACTCACCCTCTGTGGTAAGAGCAAGACACTTTTTAGAATTCAGAAGTGTCCATTGCAGCTCTAGGAATAGGTAAATATTCCTGTGGCTTACCACTGCTGCCAGTAAAAGATGAAAATAGAAAGAGAAGAAAATATGTTTGGAAAAAATGTTGTAAAAAAACTGAATATACAAGAAAATATGCACCTAAAGAATCTTTGTGCCTTATGTTCGGGGATCCTTTATAAGAAAGGATGCAAGGGAGATCATAAAGTCCGCACCCAGCTGATAGGCTAATCCCAGCTGGATAAAATGATAACCCAAACATTACCAGTCACTTTCAGTCTGGCACAGGCAGTAGAAGTTGAAGAAAAATGGCCTTTACTTGGATCTCAAAAGAGATGCTATTCTCCACTTAACCAATCATATAATGGAGAAAATATAGTGGAGAAAAACAAGTGCAGGTAACCAGTCACAACTTCATTCTCATCATAGAATTGATGTTATTCAAAGATTCAAAAAACAAACAAACAAAAAACAAACAAAAAAACACTATAAAAGTCTTTGAAGGCAGCATTTGGGGAATTATCCAGGGGGGGAGTCTTTAACTCTCAGTTGCTTAATGCCAACAGAAACCGGAATAAGCACCGGCCTGATGAGCCTTAGGCTCGGGACAGACTTTAACTTTTTAAAAATATAACAACACACACACCACACACACACACACACACACACACACACACACAACACATATATATCTTCTCAATACTCCCCATCCAGTCCTGCTCAGCCCTGTGAGACCTAACAAACAAGCACAAAAAAAAAAACAACACCCAAAACCCCCCCAGCATTTTTCGTCACACAGCATGCCCTGTTCATTGCAGCAGCAGCAGCAGCGGCGGTGGCAGCCAAACCGGGACTGCTGCCCAGCGCTGGCACGTCCTACCAGCAAACAGGCTCCGTGCTGGCGTCGTCAGGCTTGACCTCTCAGGTGGCGGTGACCTCTCCGCTGGCAGTGAGCGCGGTGAAGCCCCTGCGGCCCCCTCGGCCACGCTGATCAACTTTGACAACCCCACGGTGCAGAAAGCGCTGGACAACCTGATTCAGAGCGGCCCCAGCCTGCTGAAGAACATCGCCCAACCCAGCCTCTACCCCTCCACCTCCTCCGCCACACAGCGCAAGTTCTGAGCCAATGTAAGAGACACACAGTCTGTTTGGGGTGTTTTTTGGTTTTTTTGGGGGGGGTTCTGTGTGTGTGTGTGGGGGAGGTTTTGTGTTGTGTGTGTGGGTGGTGTTGTGTGTGTGTGTGTGTGTGTGTGTGTGTGTGTGTGATGTGTTGTGTGTTGTGTGTGTGTGGTGTGTGTGTGTGTGTGTGTGTGTGTGTGTGTGGGTGATTTGTTGTAGTGTGTGTGTGTGTGTGTGTGTGTGTGATGTGTTGTGGTGTGTTGTGGTGTGTGTGTGTGTGTGTGTGTTTTTGATGAGTGGTGAGATCTTCCGGGTTTTCCTGCTCACATTAATGCTTGTATACTTTATGTTTTGTGTCGACTCCATTTTCGTTTCATTTTCAGTTTAAAACAGCTGCTAAAGGAGAGGCTGAGGGTTTGCATTAATAGGATGTTGCAGTAAGAATTGATTGGTTTAAAAATCACAGTTCTGTTTCTGTTGCCCAAGTATTCTATTGGTGGTATTTTGGCAGCTGAGTAGAATTCAACATAAAAGCTTTGGAGAATGAAACAAGGTTGACTTGCATCCCTTTGTGCAGTCGTTGTACTTTGCAGGAAAGTTTCATGGTATGTGGTATATCTTGTCTGTTCAAAAATTCCAGGTTAGGAATATTTTCCATTTGTATTGCGTGCCGTTGGAGAAGAATCAGCTTTGTGCCAAACTTTAAAAATATCATGTTATGATAAAAGTCCTTTCAAAACAAAACGAAAAGTTACTGTAGCATCATGCTTTTGGAACAAAAGTGCAAATGTGTATGAATGGACAGGTATATATGTATGTCTGTTTGTTTATTTTGGGTTTTTTTTCTGTTTCATTCGATGGGAATTCCAAGTACTTGGGTCATAGATAGCAGTGTTCTGTTTCAGCATTCTTCATTTATGCAGAAGTTTGTCTGCATTCCATTGTCTGTCACTGTATAGGCACATCTGACTGTCAGAAGACCAGGAAAGAGCAAGCTGTTTCTTGAGGAGCAGTCATGTTAACGGCCACTGTGGGTTACACTGACTTGAAAGCTGTTTCTTGAGGAGCAGTCATGTTAACGGCCACTGTGGGGTTACACTGACTTTCCTCAAGCTGTACTTCTGTGCGCACAGTTTTCTTTTGTAGAAGTTGTCTTAGACACTGCTTCAGGTGTCATGTTTTTAATCCATGAGCAGGAAATTTCTTGTTGGAATTTGGTCCAAAATTTTGGTCTGGGGCATGGTTTGTTCGTTTTATATTTACTGCATATATAGCATTATTGACCAGGACCTGATAACATGTGAATGTTTATATTGTGCAGATGTCATTTATTTCAGGCATTTCAGTTTTGTCAGTTGGGTAGGCTGTTCTTTAATCGGCTTATAAACAAATAATCTACTCTACAGTTTTGTTTAGGCCCTTTTTTTCTCTTTTTTTTAAATGTATGCTGGCTGTTGACTCTTGCCAATACCTCAGTGTAAGCACACAACTTCACAGCAAATTGGAGGCATGGCCACTTTTTAAAAAGAAATCTCCAAGAAGACAGCTCAACTCTCATGCCTAAAGAATGTCAGCAGAGAAGTCTGTTGATTTAAAAAAAAAAAGAAGCTCTTTGATCTAAAACAAAACCAAAAGTAACCCCCACCCACAAAAGCCAAACCACCCACCTCCGAGCTCTGTACATGGGTAGGCAGTAATGAGTTGGAAGCTTTTGAACTGCACTAGTTACAGCATTTTTCTTATTTTGCTGAAAATCCAGCTTAGCTGTCTGCGTATTTGTGGCTTCCATGGCTTGGAAACAACTCCAGCAAAAAGGACATTGTGACAGTCTTCAGCACTCGCATTTTCCAATTTTGGGGCAGCTTTTTGCCTTTTCTACACAGTTTCTGTGAGGATTTTCCTCCAACTTTTTGGGCGCAAATTTGCTGTTTATTCGTGATAAAAAAATTGTAGAAAATTTGCTTTTGCAGGATGTAAACAGCTATTGAGAATGGTTTGATTCTCAATTGCGTTGCCTTCAGTAAAGTGCAGGCGTATTTGGTTTTGTTTTTCTTACCAAAATTTGTGGTTGCGTTTGGAGCTGGCATCTAGCAGGATCTGCGCTCCCTTTTTGCCGGGCATTTTTATTGGAAGACAATGCATTGCTCCGGGCTTGTCCTCTCGGTTAGGGGGTTTTTTGGGGGTTTTTTTTCATAATTTTTTTTAAAGAGAATGACATTGCCAGTTTTGTTGCGTATTCAGTCATCTTCACTGATACATGCTCTAAGTATGTGAGATACATTTACATCCATCAGTTCATTTGTACTTTATTTCACCATTCTCCACGGAAGACATCTGTATTTTTGGAGGAACCTCAAGAGTGCTGAGAAGTTCAATGCAACACGAGATGAATACTTTTTAGATTGTACTTTCCGTGCTATCCCTTCTATTTCAGTGTTGCTTTCGTTCCCGGACATGCGTATATTCACAAACCACTTGCATATCTTCAAGAAAACAACGTTTTTCAAACAAGCGGACAGTACTATCCAATTTGATGGAGTACTGTCCCGTTCGTTTTGTAAGCCTCATCCCATGCTTTATGATAAGAATGTAAAAAAAAAGTTAGGCATAAGCTTTGTTGTTAAGCCACTCTGAAACATGATTCAGCATGGAGCTCAGTCAGTCAGTGTTTGCCATTTTCATCTTTTTATTGGATTTTTTGATCTTTCGCTTTTGTTTCCTTAGGCTGAATAGATGGTTGGTTCTTAACTTCGTTCCAATACTTTCGGCATCAGTGCAATTTTTTGCAAGAAACTTTTGCCCAAATTTTCGACAATGACACCATTGATTCATGCGATGAAAATGATTTATGCTATCATGAAAAAAAAGTTTAAGGTTTATTTTCCTCATTGAGGAGCTGGTGAGAGTACCTGGTTTTACTTATGTGAGGAAGCAAGTGCAAAAGAAATCAATACTAAAAACACTACCACAAGGTTTTCTTCAGGGTTCCAGTTGAGGTACATTGTTTCCACTTTTCAGCGATGTTTTAGCCTCAGCATACTGCAAACCACAAGGTTATTGTTAAGGACTAAAACAAGTTGCAGTTTATAAATCCAAGGGTTCTTTGAAATTTGAAGCACTACATGCGCTATCGCCCAAAACCTAGCAGTAAAAACTTACTTCCTTTTGCGCACCTTGACTGCTTCAGGTAGATTTCATAAGCACTTGTATAATTTATAACCTTGAGCAGGATTCAGATGATTGTGGTGTGTTTGTTCGCATCAGCCTAGAGAACAGTGTGTGTTTTTGTTTCCGTAACTCTTGTGTCCAGTGTCACTAGCTATGTAGGAAAATGATAATGATAATAATAATAATAAAAAAGCTGTGTTCTGATACTATCTGTCAGCTGTACCCTTGTGTTCTTTTTTAAGATGCGAGCCCGAGCCCGTGCGTCAAAGACCGACTTTGGTTTGTAACTTGGGAAAACTTGTCTCCTCTACTTGTCGTGGCTGCGGAGAAGAGAAAACCTTGGCATTTGGAGCAGAAGACCACTGGCTATCAGCAGCACTGGACTTGTTTCTGCCGTAGATAACTTCTTCAGCGTGGCCCACTTGGAAGATGACGACGATTTTTTTACCTTTCAACACCAAGGTTGTGTTTTATTTGGACAGCGGCAACGGTTTGGTAACCCTTAACTACTTCATTTGTGACACTCCAGGTTTGCATTGATGTATTTTTAACAGTGTGAAGCTGGTAAGTAACTGTTCTTCTTCCTCTGCTTGGGGTCGTTCTCATTGTGCTGATGTATGTAGGGTCATCATTGCTTTGTTCATGTTCCATTTGATGCACATTTTAGGGGGGGGGGGGGGGGGGGTGCCTTCAAACACATATTGCTTTGCTTTTTAAGATGGATTCAGCAGTGTTCAAGTTTTAGCGTGAAATCAGAGTTAGCTCAGTGCTGCTATGTGGAGTTATTGGTTCCAGGAAGTGACCCCCCCCCCCCCCCCCCCTCTCTCTGTCCCCACACCCCCACCTCTTATTCACCTCCCCCTCCCCCACCTTCAAAAAAAATATTGCTCAATTCACTTTGTGTGGTTTTTCTCTGGACTAGCTTTTTGACAGACATGGCAACTTAATTTTGGCTGATTATCAGAATCCATGAAAAATACACTGGAATGAGGAATTTGGAGAAAATATGCTTTGGGTCACAATTCTATATGTTGTCCACTGTAGTGTTGTAACAGGGCACTTGTTTGGGGAAGGGGGGAAGATTCTATACATAAAAAATTACTAAACCCTTTCCAGCCACTGAAAAGTCTGAGAAGATGAGATTCTAGCTAAGGATTGGTCAGAAGATGAGATTCTAGCTAAGGATTGGTCAGAAGATGAGATTCTAGCTAAGGATTGGTCAGAAGATGAGATTCTAGCTAAGGATTGGTCAGAAGTGAGATTCTAGCTAAGGATTGGTCAGAAGATGAGATTCTAGCTAAGGATTGGTCAGAAGATGAGATTCTAGCTAAGGATTGGTCAGAAGATGAGATTCTAGCTAAGGATTGGTCAGAAGATGAGATTCTAGCTAAAGGATTGGTCAGAAGATGAGATTCTAGCTAAGGATTGGTCAGAAGATGAGATTCTAGCTAAGGGTTTGGTCAGAGCTACAGAGCAATGAAATAGCATCAAATTGCAGAACTGAAAATCCTCAAAACTGCAATTTCAGTTATCAAAGGCCAGGTGGCTTTGGTTTTGTTTTGTTTGTGTGTGTGTGTGTGTGTGTGTGTTTTGTTTTGTGTGTGTGTGTGTGTTTGTTTTGTTTGTGTGTGTGTGTGTGTTTGATTTGTTTGTGTGGGTTTTTTTTTTTTTTAAACCAGTGCCATAGTGTGACACTTGACAGAATTCAAGATTTATCAAAAATAGGAGAATGAGAGGGGGTAGGGTGATGGGAGGAGAGGGAAGGGACAAGTAACTGTTTTTGTTTGGCAGCTTTCTTTAAGGGGCAAGTAAGGACTGAAAGATCTTGAACATTTTCAGCGTTCTGAAAGGTAGTCTTCAGAGGAGGCTGCCATCAAATACTCATTGTTTGAATTTGGAATGGTAAGGAACTGAAATCACCTTGCATTGAAGCCATCTCCTAGCTCCTCTGCCTGTGTGTGCATTCAAGGCAGATCTCCCTTGTTGTCCAGAGGCTGTTAGCAGGCCTTTAGAAAGAGACAGACAGACAGACCTGGTCAGTAACATGCAGATTGTCGTAAAGCAGAACTGATGGCTTTAATCTGTTTGGAAAAGTCTCTACATCTTTTTTTTTTAAACCAGCTCCATATTACAAGAAGAGGGTTATTCTGTACGAAGCATTGTGTTTGTGGGTTGTTGTTGTTTTTTTTGAATGGGAATATTATTCTCACCCAGGGTCTCTGTCAGCTTCACACCTGCAGCATACTGCTCTCAGGCCTTTAATCTGTTTGGAAAAGTCTCTACATCTTTTTTTTTTAAACCAGCTCCATATTACAAGAAGAGGGTTATTCTGTACGAAGCATTGTGTTTGTGGGTTGTTGTTTTTTTTTTTGAATGGGAATATTATTCTCACCCAGGGTCTCTGTCAGCTTCACACCTGCAGCATACTGCTCTCAGGCCTTTAATCTGTTTGGAAAAGTCTCTACATCTTTTTTTTTTAAACCAGCTCCATATTACAAGAAGAGGGTTATTCTGTACGAAGCATTGTGTTTGTGGGTTGTTGTTTTTTTTTTTGAATGGGAATATTATTCTCACCCAGGGTCTCTGTCAGCTTCACACCTGCAGCATACTGCTCTCAGGCCTTTAATCTGTTTGGAAAAGTCTCTACATCTTTTTTTTTTAAACCAGCTCCATATTACAAGAAGAGGGTTATTCTGTACGAAGCATTGTGTTTGTGGGTTGTTGTTTTTTTTTTTGAATGGGAATATTATTCTCCCCCAGGGTCTGTGTCAGCTTCACACCTGCAGCATGCTGCTCTCAGGCCTTTGGTGTAGAGGCTGAGCTGTCCCACTGCCCAAAGCAAAATTAGAGAAATGAAAAGGCAGAAGACCCTATTTACATGCAGACTGCTTTTAGCTGAGTATGTTTGTGTTTGTTATCTGTACGACTGCCCTACTCCTCTGAAACAGGTGTATGTATGTATGTACGCAAGATGTTGGTGGTTTTTGGCACAAATAACTTGTTCGCAGTCTCATCCTTAAGACTTGCAGGGGAAATGGAATGCAAACCAGTTTTCTCATCAGAGAAAAATCTTTGGGAACTTTGTTTGATTCATTTTGGCGGTATATAACTTCATTTACTTTCTCCTCCTCTGTCAATAAAGATGAACTCTGTTTCTGTATGCTTCATTCAATTTCGCTGTTCATGTTTCCTTCCTTTGTACATTGCTTGGTGTGTATGGTCATGACATCACTTGTAAATCATTACAGAAAGCACACGATTCAGTTACTCATTGGTGTTTGTGTTCACTGCCTGTTGTCACCAATAAAACTCTTTGTCTGTTGAAAGAAGAAGTGTGTGTGGGGTGTGATGAGGAGGTACACTTTGAATTCAAGGAGTGAAAGGGGGGTGGAATAAAGGTTTCTGCATGGTTGCTGTTGTGCTGTTTATTGTTTTTTCCT
This sequence comes from Stramonita haemastoma, assembly GCA_030674155.1. Classification (NCBI taxonomy): domain Eukaryota; kingdom Metazoa; phylum Mollusca; class Gastropoda; order Neogastropoda; family Muricidae; genus Stramonita; species Stramonita haemastoma. Next base: position 3,013,460 of record CM060330.1, read on the forward strand.
GTCTTCTATAGGCCCCTGGTTTTCAGGTAGTTTGAGGGGCACAGGCCAAGAACTAGTCCAAAACTGTCAACAGGATGAGTGGTCTTGCTTATGCTGTTTAGCAACTCTACGCGCACACACATGCACCGCGCAAGCACGCACGCATGTGCGTGCGTGCGCACGCACACATGCACACACACATACACACACACACACACACACACACACACACACACACACACACACACACACACACACACACACACACACACACACACTCTCTTAACATTATCCTTGATATAAAGAATAAATAAATATAAAAGAATAAATAAAACACACACACACACACACACGCACACGAGTTTAAAAGTTTAAGCTAAACAGACTGACTACATTGTTGAGACTGGTCTGTCCCTTGTCTCCTAAAAAGACTTAGTCTCATACTTTTTGATGATAGTGCTAACCCACCCCTGGGTTCTACCACTTTTCCAAATAGATGTGACATTTTTTTCAATATATAACATTGGTGAAGCTTTTAGGGGTATATTTCACGTCTTCACTAAGTTGGAATCGTCACTTTGAATACATACTAAAGCTTGGAAAAGTCTTGCTTTCTGAAAGTGATTACTAAATAAGTGTGGGCTCATGATGGAGCTGTTTTAAAACATCTGGCATTATCTCTTGTACGTTCCAGGAAGCATTTTTCAGTGCCTCAAAGTATTCACTACAGAAAATGACAAGACGAGACTGTAAGGCTTTCTGAGTAGCTCTTGGAGTACTTTTTCATACATCATCCATAGGCACTTGTACAGAGATAGGAATTTTGCCATCAGACAGTACGACAGCTGGCTGTGGCTAAGTATCTCTTCTTTTGTTCAAAATAAGAGACCAGCATGGACATGAGATTAGTACAAGATCTGATGTCAACTTTTCTAAAAGACCACATTCTGTTAGGTGTCATCAGAGCCAGAACCTATACTTCTCAATTATTTGATAAAGCAGACATGTGTCCTACAAAAGTAACTAAATCAAAGATTAACTCCTCGTCTTGTCAGTCTTAGGAACTTCGTAGAGCTAATTTTGACGAAGATCATTTTTCTTTAGCTAGATAAGGTAATGGAAATATCCTCAGCGCATCAGTTAAAGAATATATATGTACAAATTCCATATCCAGATCCTTTGAAAACTACACTGATGGTTCACTTTTGAGCAACAATGGGGCAGGTGCAGCATTTGTCATACCATCATTGAAAGTAGAGAGATCATTTCAGTTCAAAAGTGAGACAAGATCTCATCATTGAGATTAGTCATCTGATTCATTTTCTGATGTTACAGGCACTGGTGTTACTTTTTGCTGGATCTCTTTACATTGTGGCATTTACTGTAATGAAAAACTTGACAGAATAGTCAAATGTGGAGCTAAGCAATGAACAACTTGACTGAATAGCAAAGTGTGGAGCTAAGCATTGTGGTATCTACTGTAATGAACAATTGACAGAATAGCAAAGTGTGGAGCTAAGCATTGTGGTATCTACTGTAATGAACAACTTGACAGAACAGCAAAGTGTGGAGCTAAGCATTATGGTATCTACTGTAATGAACAATTGACAGAATAGCAAAGTGTGGAGCTAAGCATCGTGGTATCTACTGTAATGAACAACTTGACAGAACAGCAAAGTGTGGAGCTAAGCATTGTGGTATCTACTGTAATGAACAACTTGACAGAATAGCAAAGTGTGGAGCTAAGCATTGTGGTATCTAGGCCTACTGTAATGAAAAACTTGACAGAATAGCAAAGTGTGGAGCTAAGCATTGTGGTATCTACTGTAATGAACAACTTGACAGAACAGCAAAGTGTGGAGCTAAGCAATGAACAACTTGACAGAATAGCAAAGTGTGGAGCTAAGCAATGAACAGTTGACAGAATAGCAAAGTGTGGAGCTAAGCAATGAACAGTTGACAGAATAGCAAAGTGTGGAGCTAAGCATTATGGTATCTACTGTAATGAACAACTTGACAGAACAGCAAAGTGTGGAGCTAAGCAATGAACAACTTGACAGAATAGCAAAGTGTGGAGCTAAGCATTGTGGTATCTACTGTAATGAACAACTTGACAGAACAGCAAAGTGTGGAGCTAAGCAATGAACAATTGACAGAACAGCAAAGTGTGGAGCTAAGCAATGAACAGTTGACAGAATAGCAAAGTGTGGAGCTAAGCAATGAACAGTTGACAGAATAGCAAAGTGTGGAGCTAAGCAATGAACAATTGACAGAATAGCAAAGTGTGGAGCTAAGCAATGAACAATTGACAGAATAGCAAAGTGTGGAGCTAAGCAATGAACAATTGACAGAATAGCAAAGTGTGGAGCTAAGCATACCATGGGTCTTGCAGCGTCAGTGTTCCTCTATCCATTCATGTGGGCTCTAGCATGTTGAAAAATGCATGTTGGAAACACTTTAAAAACAGTTTACAAGATATCAATTCTCCCTGGAATGATGATGTAACCCATGTGCTATCTTTTGATAAAATCAAATGTTGCAATTCACATGAATATAAGAATATTGTATCTCTTTTCTACAGGTTTAAGCTCAATGCTTTTAGGACTAAATTTTCAAAAAAGCCACAAGTATGTGAGCAAACATCTTACAAATGATCACGTTCTTTTACAACGCAGAGATGTGAAAAACTTTATACCTGTCTTCCCAGTCCATAGCTGAGAGCAAATTCTAAAAGGCATTCCATTAATGAAATAACTGTCCTTAAGTCATACTCCTATTTTCAGACTCCTTTAATATAATGATGTCTCCTAGTTATATGACTTTCAAAGATAGTGTTTTAGCTGTTACTCCTTTCTTTTCAGAATTCTTGTTCATGCTTTTTTACATAATAGTTGTTTATTGTGGATGACTAGTTATGTGCAACCCCCCCCCTCCCCACTCACACACACATTCACTCTTTCCCATCTGATATCACTATTTAGTGAAAGGACATTGAACTGAAGAACTACTACTACTATTACACACTCACTCTGCCTTTTTTTTTTATATAGAAGAATTGTTGGAAGAAATGTTGGTTTAGCTTTGTGAAGTAAGGGCCACAGTTCTTCCTTGACAGAGAATTCACGTAACATTTGCTAGTGTAAGGCCCCTTTTACCAAGTAATATGAACATTTTTTTATCTCTTTTGACTGACTGTTTCATATTTTACAAATGCAAACCACAATTCAGATACAGAAATCTGATAGGCCCCCTAAAGGTCAAAAGAGTATTGTCACTTGGTTTTAGCTCTATTGTCTCTTGGTTTTAGCTCTGTATTGTCACAGGCTTTCAGCTCTGTTTCTAAATGCGTGTCATAGAGTATCTACTTGAGCTCAAAATGGTGTAAATCATTCATTGATATATTATTCACAAACAGACAACACTGACCAAAAAAAAAGAAAAAAAGCAACAACCCCCAAACAAAAACTTTGACAAAATTCCCTATCACCAACCCCCCCCCCCCAAAAAAAAAAAAAAAGAAAGAAAGAAAAGAAAAAAAGCTTGCATAGTAGTGACTCTGGTTTTAAGTAGTAACTCTTCAGGTTTTGTTTCTATGATTTTAGATGGTCGAAAGACTTGAAATTGACTGCTCATGAGAATGAGCGCAGTACTAGATGAAAACGATTTTGTGATAATGACATTACCATGACAAAGGAACCTTCTCATGATTGTAATAAAAAACAACAGATTCTAGGTTGTTTAAAGTTTCAGGAGAGACAAACACATCTGGAAGATTTCATCATTCGAGTACTGGAAAGAAATCTTTAGTCCCAACAGGAATGGACAGACTGTTTTTGAATATTGAATTTTTGTGTATAAGTTTTACTCAGTATTCCTCAGGATATCACAATGAAACTTGTTAAAGCAGTGTTTAGCAATGTAAAGCAGCATCATTACATCATCCTCATTTCCATTGATTATCATGCAATAGAAGCAGTAGTGCAGGACTCCTGCACATTTTATCAATTGACTGCATGAAATTTCAAGCAGTGCAACCTCTGTGGCAACAAAAAAAAAAAAAAAAAAAAAAGAAAAGTGCAACCCCCCCTTCCCAAACCCTCACCTTTACTGCAAAATCTGTTTTCTTTTATTCTGATGGTTGGCCACTAGGCTACTACTACCACATGCACGCATTCCCGCGCATGCACACACACACACACACACACACACACACACACACACACACACACACACACACACACACACAACAATTGACAGCTGGTACACCTGTGCATTAGGATAAATCAAGGTACACCTGTGCATTAGGATAAATCAAGGTACACCTGTGCATTAGGATAAATCAAGGTACACCTGTGCATTAGGATATATCAAGGTACACCTGTGCATTAAGATAATCAAGGTACACCTGTGCATTAAGATAAATCAAGGTACACTGTGCATAGATAAATCAAGAAGTCCTGTATTAATCGCTATATCTGAATAGATTTGTGTCTGTCAAAGTTGGGAACAACAGAGCAAGGTAGAAACTGCGTTTAATGCTGAGTAACTGATGAAAGCAGTGTTCAGGTCGACTAGATTACCAAACAAGCAACGAAAAGAAACCAGTGTTTGTGGCGAGTTGGTGACGAGTAGTTTGAACTTGCAGGCAGAAGTGGACAGATGGGAAGCTGTAGCGACTGCAATGAGCAGACGTTGATGGGATCAGAGTGGACACTTTGTTTGGACTTTGTGTTTGTTATAAAACAAATAAGAAGCAACAAAAATCAACACAGCGGGTGCTCAACACTCCTCTTCAAACAATTTTATCTACTTTAAAAAAAAAATTTTAATTTATTTTTTTACAATTTTATCCACTGATTGTGTACTTGATGAAAGCAGACGTGGTCAGTGATTATTGCACTTTCAATGTTCACCTACGGCCAATTGTTTGGAGGCACGGTGCTCTCTTCTCTCCTGACTGCACCGTCTTTGTCAGGAGGTGGGAAGTTTGTGCCTGAAAAAATGCTTCAGCTTTTAAAAAAAAAGAGGAAAAAAAAGAATGCTTCAGCTTTAAAAAAAAAAAGAGAAAAAAAAAAAAAAAGCTTCAGCTTTAAAAAAAAAAAGAGAAAAAAAAGAATGCTTCAGCTTTTAAAAAAAAAAGAATGCTTCAGCTTTAAAAAAAAAAAAAAAAGAGAAAAAAAAAAGAATGCTTCAGCTTTTAAAAAAAAAGAGAAAAAAAAGAATGCTTCAGCTTAAAAAAGAAGAAAAAAGAATGCTTTAGCTTTAAAAAAAAAAAAATGCTTCAGCTTTAAAAAAAAAAAAGGAAAAAAGAATGCTTTAGCTTAAAAAAAGAAGAAAAAAGAATGCTTTAGCTTTAAAAAAAAATGCTTCAGCTTTAAAAAAAAAAAAAAGAAGAAAAAAGAATGCTTTAGCTAGAAAAAAAGAAGAAAAAAGAATGCTTTAGCTTTAAAAAAAAAAAGCTTCAGCTTTAAAAAAAAAAAAGAAGAAAAAAGAATGCTTTAGCTTTAAAAAAAAGAACAAAAAAAATGCTTTAGCTTAAAAAAAAGAAGAAAAAAGAATGCTTCAGCTTAAAAAAAAGAAGAAAAAAGAATGCTTTAGCTTAAAAAAGAAAAGAATGCTTCAGCTTAAAAAAAAAAGAAGAAAAAAGAATGCTTTAGCTTAAAAAGAAAAAATAAAAAAGATGCTTCAGCTTAAAAAAGAAAAGAAGAAAAAAGAATGCTTCAGCTTAAAAAAAAAAGAAGAATGCTTTAGCTTAAAAAAAAGAAGAAAAAAGAATGCTTTAGCTTGTGGGGGCTGTGCATCCTGAAACAACCCCCGACTAAATAAAAAAACAAAAACAAAACAAACAAAAAAACCTGACTCGATTCCATGTCAGAGGTCAGTAGCTATGCCTTCGTTCCAGTCTCCACTGAAGTGTGTGCTCACAGCTGAACTTTTAGGTGTTGATTGAGATGACAAAAACTGACTTTCACATGGTTTGCTTTGCTTAGTGCTTCAGGGCATCATGGCCTTATCATGTGATCTTGCATGTGGTCCATTCACAAACCAGGTAGACTATTTGGGCGACTTGTCGTCTGATTTCATGACAAAAACACTTCTCTTGCAAAAGCACGATCCTCAGAGCAGAACATGTTCAAATTCCTGGCATGAAAAACATTTGATCTTCCTTGATGCACACCAAACAAAAAGTGCTTTTGCTGAAAGTATATTTAAAGTTCTTGTGTGCACTGCAGAAAATTAGTAGGTTTATCAAGTTTTAAAAAAACCCTCAACAGTGAAATTCTCTTTAAATGATTGCTGACCATAACTTGAGTGTGTATGGTGGATTTTTTTTTACAGTTAGATATTCTCAGGGGCATGTCACAAGATCAAAAGGACTTGCAAAAACAATACTGCAAGGCACTGTCCAAGGAGGAAGAAAAAGAGGCAGACCAAGGAAGAGATGGGAGGACAACATCAGCGAATGGACAGGCCTAGAACTGAACAAAATTTTTAGAAAGGCAGAACAGAGAGAGGAATGGAGGAAACTGGTTGTCAAGTCTTCAGGGGTGCCCCTACAGTTGCCAGACTAAGGGATAGATAGATTCTCTGGGGAGGCGGTTAGTGAGAAAAGCATGTCAAGAGACGAGGGTTTGCTGTGAGGACACTGGTGAGACCTGTATCTGCATGGCCCTGCAGACACCACTGTGCAATACAGGGACAAAGAAAGAGGGCAGTTTCAGCCAAGGAGAAAAACTTCTTGTCCTCATTTAGAAACTTAGCAAAAGAAAGAAAAATACTTTGGATCATATAGTTCATGTCTTGTCTTCCTTCCACTCATCTTCAGTGTGGACACACGTCATGGCCATTAGTTTACAAACACAGCGACTGAAGTGTTAAAAATGTGTGATTTGCTTTGTGAAGGAGACTTGCATTTCAAAAGTAAGGAGGGTTGACAGACGCTGCTGAGTGGTTAAGACTGTTCCACTTCAATCAATGGGTCCATGGAGTCATTGGTTCGAATCTCGGCACCATCTGGTGAATTAAGTTCGGAGATTTTTACAATCTTCCAGGTCAACTTCAAGTGCAGACCTGCCTGTGCCGTAATTCCCTTTGTGTATATCCACATGCAGAAGATCAAAATATGCATGTTAAAGATTCCATAATTTATGCCAGCATTCAGTGCGTTATGGAAACACGAACATACCCAGCATACATCCCCAAAGTCAGAATGCTGCTACCTTCATGGCGGGCAAAAATAGTTGCAGACGCAAAGATGTCGCCATTAGTGAACTTCAGATCTCTAGCCAAGGAAGGGGAACAAAAAAGAAGGGAACAAAAGTCAGGGCAGTGCTAACTATGCCCTAGAGACCTGAATGAGACCAAACACCACTATGCCCTAGAGACCTGAAATAGACCAAACACCAGTGCTTTATGTTATGCTAACTATGCCCTAGAGACCTGAAATAGACCAAACACCAGTGCTTTATGTTATGCTAACTATGCCCTAGAGACCTGAAATAGACCAAACACCAGTGCTTTATGTTATGCTAACTATGCCCTAGAGACCTGAAATAGACCAAACACCAGTGCTTTATGTTATGCTAACTATGCCCTAGAGACCTGAAATAGACCAAACACCAGTGCTTTATGTTATGCTAACTATGCCCTAGAGACCTGAAATAGACCAAACACCAGTGCTTTATGTTATGCTAACTATGCCCTAGAGACCTGAAATAGACCAAACACCAGTGCTTTATGTTATGCTAACTATGCCCTAGAGACCTGAAATAGACCAAACACCAGTGCTTTATGTTATGCTAACTATGCCCTAGAGACCTGAAATAGACCAAACACCAGTGCTTTATGTTATGCTAACTATGCCCTAGAGACCTGAAATAGACCAAACACCAGTGCTTTATGCAGTGCTAACTATGCCCTAGAGACCTGAAATAGACCAAACACCAGTGCTTTATGCAGAAAAGCATGATAGGCAGTGACAGAAGTCTGATCAGTTTGCTGAAATAATGTGATTTTCAAGGGATTTTATTTAGTTTTTTTTTTATATGGTTTACTGTAGTAAGCACGTTAATTCATAGAACAAAAGGTAAACTCAATAAGCGTGATAGGCCTAAGAAAAAAAGATTTCAAATACACATTTTTTTGCAGTGTTGTTTGTACTACCTGTTCTGACTTCTCTGTGTGTGTGTGTGTGTGTGTGTGTGTGTGTGTGTGTGTGTGTGTGTGTGTGTGTGGACGCGTTGTTTTTTGTTTTGTTCCTTTTTTTTCAGGAGAGGAAGGCGTGTCAGCCTGTGTTTGTAACAAGTACAAAAATCTTTTGACAGTGGCAAGATTTGGGGCAGTTAGAATACAGTTAGTAAAGCCTATAAGTTGACAGGTCTACTTTGTGCCCTAGTCACTGTCACTTGATTGCAGCTTCCAGTCTGCATGGGAGCTTTTTGAATGACAATGTCCGCAGTTTGTATTCAGAAGTAGGTGAACTGTCGTGACAAAATGCGTTCTGACGTCGTCACAATGACCATCTGTGGTTGTACTTAGAAGACAGAGAGCCAGCCTGTATTTGTGTATTTAGCCCTCAGTTCCTGCAGTTTTGTGCTTCAGCCCTCCTGGCCTGGACACTGCAGAAAACTCCGTGCTAAAGAAAATGTGTTTAAATGGGTCTGAACATGACCAAACATGGACCTCTCCTCTGCATTCATCGGCATTGCTAGGCCCGCCAGGCCTTTTGGGTGGGGTTCACCATCAGGATCTTCTTGCAGGAGTGCCGAGAGTTTCCCTGTTCTTTGACCTTGTTCTGTACATGGATATGTCGACCTAGGATTGAAAGATGTGTGTGGAATCCTTTCATCTCTTCAGAATCTGGTCTCTGGAGACCTAGCTGCAGATCACCCTCCTCAGCATAGAGGCTGTTCCCAGAGCTGTTCACCCTGGTCCACCTAGGGGATACTGGTTTGCTTGGTTTTTTTGTTTTGATTTTTTACAAATGCTACAGCAGTTCCCTTCTGCCTCAGCAGACAGGTCATTCTGCATCCACGCAGGCAGGCTTCTCACAGATGGCTTCTGCGTCATGAAAAAAACACTTCAGCATCACGTGAACAAGGTGCAGGAACGGGCGGAGGACTTCAACAGCTTCAGATCTTCCACCACACAGACAAAGTGTGTACACTTTGCCCTCTTAGTCCCCAACTGGGATTTGCCAGGTTTGAATAATTGCCTGCCCCCCCCCTGAATCCCAAACTGGGATTTGCCGGGATTAACACACAGTAGATTTCCATCACTCTGTGACCATCACTAACTGCTACCACATGTCAAAGCTCTATCAGGCCAGAGGTACAAACCTGCTGAGAGTCTGGAAGTAATTATAGCTGCTGGTATGTACTTAGAAGGAGGAAAAGGCGAGCGAGCATGTGTGCCTGACCTGATTTCGTGATGGAATGCAAAATCTGGGGACAGTTTGTGTTCAGAGAATCCGAAGGCAAGAGGGTTAAAAAAAACAGAACTTTCCCTGACTCCCATCATCAGCCTGGGAAAATCCGCCATCCCAGCAGTGTCAGAGGCCAAGTTCTTAGGTGTTATTTGGCATCCAACAGACGCTGTAACCGCTCGACTTCAAAACCATGGGTCCATGAAGTCGTGGAATCGAATCAGGGTGGTGTCTGGGGAATTAAGGGTGGGGATTTTTATGATCTCCCAGGTCAACTTCAAGTGCAGACCCGCCAGTACCTTAATTTATTTCATATATATACACACACGCAAAAAGATCAAATATGCATGTTAGAGATGACGTAATTCATGTTGGCATATGGTGGTTAAGGAAACCAGAACATACCAAGCATACATTCCTGAAGTCAGAATGCAGCTAAAACTGTCATATACACAATCTCACCATTGGTAAACTTTGATAAATATCCATTTGGGTGTTCCCCGAGATGCCTATGTTGATGGTGAAAGCCTAGGTGGTTTGATTTGATCTTGCGGCTTACAGGAAAGACGTCGCCAGTTCAACAGTTTTGAATGCCTTTTTCCAGGAACGGGGTCAGTGGTATCTGTCCTACACCAGCGTTTTCACTGACAACTGGGTCAGTGGTGTCTGTCCTACACCAGCGTTTTCACTGACAACTGGGTCAGTGGTGTCTGTCCTACACCAGCGTTTTCACTGACAACTGGGTCAGTGGTGTCTGTCCTACACCAGCGTTTTCACTGACAACTGGGTCAGTGGTATCTGTCCTACACCAGCGTTTTCACTGACAACTGGGTCAGTGGTGTCTGTCCTACACCAGCGTTTTCACTGACAACTGGGTCAGTGGTGTCTGTCCTACACCAGCGTTTTCACTGACAACTGGGTCAGTGGTGTCTGTCCTACACCAGCGTTTTCACTGACAACTGGGTCAGTGGTATCTGTCCTACACCAGCGTTTTCACTGACAACTGGGTCAGTGGTGTCTGTCCTACACCAGCGTTTTCACTGACAACTGGGTCAGTGGTGTCTGTCCTACACCAGCGTTTTCACTGACAACTGGGTCAGTGGTCCTACACCAGCGTTTTCACTGACGGATGGCGGGAGGGGGGCCTGTGCTGCCCATTGTCCCACCATCCAGGAATCCGCACTTTCCTAGCACTTGCCTCTGGACACCTGAGTGCACACTGCCACACTTTGTGCTCCTCTTTTGTCTCAAAAACTTGTTCAGCGGTCTGGAGAGAAATGGTTCTTGGTCTGCAAGGATTTGCTGTCCGCCCCTGAGGCCATAGCTTGGTGTAACACGAATCAGCCCAGTCTCCAAGAATTGTTACAATCTGTTGACTTCCTTGAGGCGGGACGGGTGTGGTGTTGTCTCGGTATGGATCTCGGGGCACATAGGCTTTCAGGGCAAGGAAACGATGGACCAACTCACCAAGAGTGCACAAAGGAGACCTCAAAGCTGTTCACAGACTCAATCTTAAAGTAGCGAATGTTGACTGACCTGGGTTGACCCTTAGGGTTGGCCAGGGCATTGAAACCAGAAACTACAGCAGAGTTAGTTATAAACTATGTTTTAACCCTCTTAGTCCCGAACCAGGATTTGCCGGGATTGAATAATTGCCTCCCCCCCCCCAGAATCCCGAACCAGGATTTACACACAGTAGATTTCCATCAAGCTGTGACCATCACTAATTGCTACCACATGTCAAAGCTCTATAAGGCTAGTTGTATGAAGCCTGCTGAGAGTCTGGAAGTAATTATAGCTGCTGGTCTGTACTTAGGAGAAAAAGGCAAGCGAGTATGTGTGCCTGACCTGATTTTGTGATGGAATGTGAAATCTAGGGGCAGTTTGTGTTCAGAGAATCCAAATGCAAGAGGGTTAATCTGGTCACAGTTGCACAGTTTTAGTCAGAGATTGAAAAGATTGACGAGGTAACAGCCTCCAACATGGCCGCTGTGCTCAGCAAGGCTGCAAACAGGATTGGCATGGATTGGATGTGTTTTTTGGTGGGTTTTTTTTGTTATTGGATGTGGTTTACAATATGAGGAAGATCTTGGGTCTGCCATGCCATACAGACCTGAAACCTAAAAGCCAATGTTACGCACAGTCCCTCTGGTAAGAGGAGTGGAATGCACAGACAGACAATAAACTTTTTCAGATTTACCCTAAACTGAAAGAAGTCCTGCCTCTGTGTGCCAAAAACTGAAGGGAATAACAGTGCTCACCAGGATACACGCGGGTCATTCTCACATCACTCGCGTTCACTTGCTGAAAGGCGAGGGAACCCCATGGTGCGTGACTTGTGATGTGCGGGTAACCAGCAAGCATCTGCTTCTGGAGTGTCGGGATGTTCAGGATATTAGGCACAAGCATTTTACTGCAGACTCCCTAAAGATCCATCCTCTTTTGGGATGTTCCACCAGATAGTATTTTTAACTTTCTGAGAGAATCAGGCCTTTTCTATCTGATATGAGAGAAGGTGGGATAGTTGATCACTGAGAACAAGGTTGTTTTAAGGAATCTGGTTTTGGTTTTATCTCGTTTATGTGTGGTCGATTTAGATTTTCCCACAACATGGTAAATGTCCATGGTTGACCCTGATGGTTGGCCAGGGCGTCGATACAAGGAACGATGATAAAGTTAATTTCATACCCTGCTTAAATCTGTATAAAGTTGCTCAGTTTTACTCTGAGATTGGAAATTTGATGAAGTGACAGCCCTGATATGGCCTGTGTGGTCGGTGGGGCTATAAACAACAGGATTGGATTGGATTGGTGCGAATGGTGACTTTGGGAAAACCTTTCTACATGCGTACCAACCATCCCCTTGAGGAATGGCTGGGGCACTGCACTGATTGTTATCAGTGAGCGTGTAGTGGGGGATTTTTCTTAATGGCTGGGGCACTGCACTGATTGTTATCAGTGAGCGTGTAGTGGGGGATTTTTCTTAATGGCTGGGGCACTGCACTGATTGTTATCAGTGAGTGTGTAGTGGGGGATTTTTCTTAATGGCTGGGGCACTGCACTGATTGTTATCAGTGAGTGTGTAGTGGGGGATTTCTCTTAATGGCTGGGGCACTGCACTGATTGTTATCAGTGAGTGTGTAGTGGGGGATTTTTCTTAATGGCTGGGGCACTGCACTGATTGTTATCAGTGAGTGTGTAGTGGGGGATTTTTCTTAATGGCTGGGGCACTGCACTGATTGTTATCAGTGAGTGTGTAGTGGGGGATTTCTCTTAATGGCTGGGGCACTGCACTGATTGTTATCAGTGAGTGTGTAGTGGGGCATTTTTCTTACTGGCTGGGGCACTGCACTGATTGTTATCAGTGAGTGTGTAGTGGGGCATTTTTCTTAATGGCTGGGGCACTGCACTGATTGTTATCAGTGAGTGTGTAGTGGGGGATTTTTCTTAATGGCTGGGGCACTGCACTGATTGTTATCAGTGAGTGTGTAGTGGGGGGTTTCTCTTAATGACTGGGGCACTGCACTGATTGTTATCAGTGAGTGTGTAGTGGGGGATTTCTCTTAATGGCTGGGGCACTGCACTGATTGTTATCAGTGAGTGTGTAGTGGGGGATTTCTCTTAATGGCTGGGGCACTGCACTGATTGTTATCAGTGAGTGTGTAGTGGGGGATTTCTCTTAATGGCTGGGGCACTGCACTGATTGTTATCAGTGAGTGTGTAGTGGGGGATTTCTCTTAATGGCTGGGGCACTGCACTGATTGTTATCAGTGAGTGTGTAGTGGGGGATTTTTCTTAATGGCTGGGGCACTGCACTGATTGTTATCAGTGAGTGTGTAGTGGGGGGTTTCTCTTAATGACTGGGGCACTGCACTGATTGTTATCAGTGAGTGTGTAGTGGGGGATTTCTCTTAATGGCTGGGGCACTGCACTGATTGTTATCAGTGAGTGTGTAGTGGGGGATTTCTCTTAATGGCTGGGGCACTGCACTGATTGTTATCAGTGAGTGTGTAGTGGGGGATTTCTCTTAATGGCTGGGGCACTGCACTGATTGTTATCAGTGAGTGTGTAGTGGGGGATTTCTCTTAATGGCTGGGGCACTGCACTGATTGTTATCAGTGAGTGTGTAGTGGGGGATTTCTCTTAATGGCTGGGGCACTGCACTGATTGTTATCAGTGAGTGTGTAGTGGGGATTTCTCTTAATGGCTGGGGCACTGCACTGATTGTTATCAGTGAGTGTGTAGTGGGGGATTTCTCTTAATGGCTGGGGCACTGCACTGATTGTTATCAGTGAGCGTGTAGTGGGGGATTTCTCTTAATGGCTGGGGCACTGCACTGATTGTTATCAGTGAGTGTGTAGTGGGGGATTTTTCTTAATGGCTGGGGCACTGCACTGATTGTTATCAGTGAGTGTGTAGTGGGGGATTTCTCTTAATGGCTGGGGCACTGCACTGATTGTTATCAGTGAGTGTGTAGTGGGGGATTTTTCTTAATGGCTGGGGCACTGCACTGATTGTTATCAGTGAGTGTGTAGTGGGGGATTTCTCTTAATGGCTGGGGCACTGCACTGATTGTTATCAGTGAGTGTGTAGTGGGGGATTTCTCTTAATGGCTGGGGCACTGCACTGATTGTTATCAGTGAGTGTGTAGTGGGGGATTTTTCTTAATGGCTGGGGCACTGCACTGATTGTTATCAGTGAGTGTGTAGTGGGGGATTTCTCTTAATGGCTGGGGCACTGCACTGATTGTTATCAGTGAGTGTGTAGTGGGGGATTTCTCTTAATGGCTGGGGCACTGCACTGATTGTTTATCTATGAGTGTGTAGTGGGGGATTTCTCTTATTGGCTGAGGCACTGCACTGACTGTTATCAGTGAGTGTGTAGTGGGGGATTTTTCTTAATGGCTGGGGCACTGCACTGACTGTTATCAGTGAGTGTGTAGTGGGGGATTTCTCTTATTGGCTGGGGCACTACACTGATCGTTATCAGTGAGTGTGTAGTGGGGGATTTTTCTTAATGGCTGGGGCACTGCACTGATCGTTATCAGTGAGTGTGTAGTGGGGGATTTCTCTTATTGGCTGGGGCACTGCACTGATTGTTATCAGTGAGTGTGTAGTGGGGGATTTTTCTTAATGGCTGGGGCACTGCACTGATTGTTATCAGTGAGTGTGTAGTGGGGGATTTTTCTTAATGGCTGGGGCACTGCACTGATTGTTATCAGTGAGTGTGTAGTGGGGGATTTTTCTTAATGGCTGGGGCACTGCACTGATTGTTATCAGTGAGCGTGTAGTGGGGGATTTTTCTTATTGGCTGGGGCACTGCACTGATTGTTATCAGTGAGCGTGTAGTGGGGGATTTCTCTTCATTCTTTGTTCCATGGCTAGAACCTCGAGGTTCACCAATGAGATTTTGTGTATGCCACCATTTTTGTCTACCATTAAGGTAGCAGAATCATGATTTTGGGGATGGTGTCATGATGCCTGTGTATATGTGTTTTTAAAATGTTGTCATTTGTTCCTACCAGCACAAAGTGCCCTACTCTTCTGAAAAGCGGAACAGGTTTTTGATGTTTTTGCAAGGAGTTCCGATTGCGGTCACTCATGGGGCCTTGGTGTACATTCTCATCCAGAGAACTTTAGGGAGAGTGGTGTCAGTACTAATGTTAAACAGAGGCCTCCGTGGTGTGTCAGTACTAATGTTAAACAGAGGCCTCCATGGTGTGTCAGTACTAATGTTAAACAGAGGCCTCCATGGTGTGTCAGTACTGATGTTAAACAGAGGCCTCCATGGTGTGTCAGTACTAAGTACAGAGGCCTCCATGGTGTGTCAGTACTGATGTTAAACAGAGGCCTCCATGGTGTGTCAGTACTGATGTTAAACAGGCCTCCATGGTGTGTCAGTACTAATGTTAGAGGCCTCCATGGTGTGTCAGTACTGATGTTAAACAGAGGCCTCCATGGTGTGTCAGTACTGATGTTAAACAGGCCTCCATGGTGTGTCAGTACTAATGTTAGAGGCCTCCATGGTGTGTCAGTACTGATGTTAAACAGAGGCCTCCATGGTGTGTCAGTACTGATGTTAAACAGGCCTCCATGGTGTGTCAGTACTAATGTTAGAGGCCTCCATGGTGTGTCAGTACTGATGTTAAACAGGCCTCCATGGTGTGTCAGTACTAATGTTAAACAGAGGCCTCCATGGTGTGTCAGTACTAAGTACAGAGGCCTCCATGGTGTGTCAGTACTGATATTAAACAGAGGCCTCCATGGTGTGTCAGTACTGATGTTAAACAGAGGCCTCCATGGTGTGTCAGTACTGATGTTAAACAGAGGCCTCCATGGTGTGTCAGTACTGATGTTAAACAGAGGCCTCCATGGTGTGTCAGTACTGATGTTAAACAGAGGCCTCCATGGTGTGTCAGTACTAATGTTAAACAGAGGCCTCCATGGTGTGTCAGTACTAATGTTAAACAGAGGCCTCCATGGTGTGTCAGTACTAATACTAAACAGAGGCCTCCATGGTGTGTCAGTACTGATGTTAAACAGAGGCCTCCATGGTGTGTCAGTACTGATGTTAAACAGAGGCCTCCATGGTGTGTCAGTACTGATGTTAAACAGGCCTCCATGGTGTGTCAGTACTGATGTTAAACAGAGGCCTCCATGGTGTGTCAGTACTGATGTTAAACAGAGGCCTCCATGGTGTGTCAGTACTGATGTTAAACAGAGGCCTCCATGGTGTGTCAGTACTGATGTTAAACAGAGGCCTCCATGGTGTGTCAGTACTGATGTTAAACAGGCCTCCATGGTGGCTGGATCCCAGGCTGTCAGGTCACAGAAGCAATGCTCTGACTGCCAGGCTGTCAGGTCACAGAAGCAATGCTCTGACTGCCAGGCTGTCAGGTCACAGAAGCAAGGCTCTGACTGCCAGGCTGTCCCACCGGTAATGGCTTCTGGCTTGCACACAGACTCAATTCATACTGCATTCAGACTCGAAACATATTTGACAAGACCGTGTGTTCCTTTTGGGTGTAAGGTGCGTTAAACCAGTTAACTTCGGAGCCACCTGTTTATTCTTGTTTCGCACATAGCAGCCATAGTTTCGCATACAGGTGAGCATAAGAGGTTGATACCGACACATCTCCCCTTTTAAGTTAGAATTTCCATCAAAATTAGGGTTGCTCTTCAAACTTTACAAATGTTCTTACAATGTCAAATGCTTTCAGAAGATCTGTGGAAATAAACTTTCAAAACACTTGGTCACTTTTCATTCTTGCATGCAAACTGCCAATGAATTCTTGCTGGAATACTGCGGAAATATCAAACAGGTCAAAGGATACAAGGCTCTTGTTTCTGGACTCCTTGATGCACTGGTCTCAGTTCTGGTAACTATCCAATATGATTTTAACATGTGTTGCTTGTCAAAATAAATCAGGATAATCCTTGAATCTTGATCAGGAATTATGATTCCATGATGAAACTTTACACAACCTATAATTGTAACCAAGCTACACGGTTACTTAATATTCATCAAGTAAGATCAGCCTAGCTACACCTGCTGCTTACTTGGAAAAACAGGCCATGCACAATGATTACTACAGGACAGTCTGCTGTCCTCTACCAATGACTAGATATATGGTCACACTCATGTGGACAAATGAATAGACTAACTAGGAAGGCAGCCTAGCTACACTGTTGCCACCTAGTGACAGGCCATGGGTCTCTACGCGAATCACTCATCGCGGAATCTTGCAGGTACGACTATCTTCCTGCCACACCTGGTGTGTCTACCTGGTGAAGTGATTACAGGTGTTGGTGGTGTCACTGCTGGCACTGCTGGCTCGGACCTCTCAGGTGTTGGTAGATTCTGGTGGGTAGGTTGCCCTGGCTGGCGGATAGGTTGAGCAGGCGCTGCTGATTGCTGATGGGTTGGAATCAGCGGTGGACTGATTGATTCTGCAAGACGAAGATGTCTGCGGTTGCGCCTCAGCTCTCCAGAAGGGGTTTTGATGATGTAACTTCTTGGAGCACATTCTTTCACAACTTCTCCTGGTTTCTCCCACCTCTTTCCCCCTGCAATTTGATGAGAACAGGGTTGCCGGGGTGAAGAAGAGGCAATGGCTGAGCACCATCGTGGTGGTCAAAGTTCCTCTTCTGGCGATCTTTGAAGACTTTGTCTCTCTGTTGGAGGACATCTCTGGAAACAATCTTGGGAGTATACTTCTGAGGATGAACTGGTAGTGTTGTCCTCAGCTTCCTTCGAAAGCTAGCTCTCCTGGGCTGGCTCCCAACTCTGGAATTGGTGTTACGTTGTATGCGAGAATGCCCTTGAAGACTTCCTTCTGACGTAGGATGTTCTTCGCAATCTGCACTGCCTTTTCAGCTCCACCGTTGGCCTGCGGGTAATGCAGGCTCAATGTCTTGTGGTTGAAGTTCCACTCTTCCACAAACTGTGCGAAGGCGTCAGACGAAAACTGGCCCTCATTGTCTGAGATGACTGTCATAGGGATGCCATGACGAGCGAAGATGTTTTTCAGCTTGTTGATGACTGTGGTACTGGTGAGCTGACGAAGGTAGGCTATCTCTAAGTACCTAGAGTAGGCATCTGTGACGATGAGGTAGTGCTCGTTGTTCAGTTCACAGATGTCAGCACTGATTCTGTCAAACAGGTAGTTGGGAAGGACGGATGAAATGAGTGGTTCTTTCCTCTGTGATGGCTGCTTTTCAAGGCAATATCTGCACCTGCTGATGTGGTCTTTGATGTTCTGGCTAATGTGAGGCCACCACACCGTATCTGCAGCACGCTCACGGCATTTATTTATGCCATTGTGGCCCTCATGAATTCTGTGGAGGATCTCCTTCCGCATCGATGGTGGGATGAGGAGGCGGTCTCCTTTCACTAGGATCCCCTCCCACACGCTCAGCTCTCCTCTCACAGGGAAGAGGTGGCGTGCCCCCAGCTTGACGTCTTCCTTGTATGTTGGCCAGCCATTTCTTGTATAGTCCATGACGATCTGTAGGTTGTCGTCTCTTCTGGTCTCCTCTTGAAGACGATCCAGACATGCGTCGGACGCTGGCCTCTGTGCTGACACCGCGTTTACACGCTCGGCGATGAGCTCTTCAGCGTTGCTTTTCGCCGCTTCTTGCAGTGGGCTACGCGACAAGTGGTCTGCCCGTGCATGTTCTTTCCTGCCATGTAGGTTGCTTCTGCGTTGAAAACCGCTAGCCGCATGAGCATCCTCTGGCACCGTATTGGCGTCTCCGACAGTTGTCTGTTATTTATCAGGGGTACGAGCGGCTTGTGGTCAGTTGTGTTTTCGCTGAAGACTAAAATGTTGTAGGAAAAGCACACTGTGTGAGGCTGGTCGCTCAAAATCTCTTCAACTGTCTGTTGAAAAATCTCTGGAGCTGAAGTGATGCCCTGTGGTAGCCTCTTGTAGATATAGCGCCCAAATGGAGTGATGAATGTAGTCAACTTTGATGACTCCTCATCCAAAGGTAGCTGGAAGAAGCCTGAGGTAAGTCAAGCTTGCTGAATACCTTGGCCCCATGAAGCTTGTGAAGAATATCTTCCAAAGTAGGAAGCATGTATCTTTCTCTGCGGACGTTCCTATTGAGCTGTTTATAGTCGGTACAGATCCTCACTGCACCATTGCGTTTCAGCACTGGGACCATTCCAGCACACCAGTCTGTTGGTTCTTGGATCTCTTCAATGACCCTCGCTGACTTTAGCCTGTCGAGCTCCTCCTTTACTTTCTGGAGTAAGGGGATGGGTACACAGCGTGCTGTATGGACACTGTAAGGGGTTGCATCCTCTTTCAATGAAATCTGCACTGGCTTACAGTTTGCTGGCTTCTCATTCAGCTCTGCAAATAGTGGATCGCTATCTTTCCCCACACTAGATATGCGCTGAATTAACCCCAAGTGCGTGGCGGCATCTCTGCTCAGCAGGTTGTCTGTTCATGTGTTTACGACAAAGCATCTCACCGGATATGATTTGCCCTTGTGACGCACTTGAGCGTTGAACTCTCCCTCTGTGTTGATTACACCCCCCGTCCTCTGAGTATTGCCTTTGAAGGTTTGAGAACTGGTGGTGCATTCAAGGTCTTGTAGATGGTGCTGGAGATTACTGACACATCAGCGCCAGTGTCAATCTTGAATTTTGTAGCACTGCCACAAAAGTTCAGGGAAATGGTCCACGGAGGATCAGGAGCGTGCGGTCCATGGACTGCTCCTAGACTAAAAGTCTTTAAACTGTACATAGTTGCACACTTTTAATATGAGTTTTAAAATGTGACGAGGTGATAGCCCTGATATGGCCTATGTGGTCGGCGGGGCTATAAGCAACATCATTGGATTGGATTGGATTGGACTAAAAGTCTCTGCGCACTCTTCTTCGTAGTCACACGCCCCTGGTTTTGGTTTTATCTCATTCAATGTGTGACTGATGTGGGTTTTCCCATGATGCGGTGGCCATCCTGGGCTGACCCTTATGGTTGACCAGGGCGTCGATACAAGCAAGGACAGTCGAGTTGGTTTTATACCCCGTTTTAAACTGTACATAGTCACACACTTTTAATATGAGTTTTAAAATGTGACAGGTGACAGCCCCGATATGGCCTGTACGGTCGGCAGGGCTCTAAGCAACATCATTGGATTGGATTGGAGTGCAGGGGCAATGCCCAGGTAGGTAGGGATCAAGGGATGAAGTTCTACCCCTCACCCAGTGAAGCTGAAGAATTTTGTAGTTTGGCCTCTGAAAATTACATACCCCACTTTTTGCATACAAGGATATTTATAACTTGGAAGTGCAGAGACTGGTTTTGAACCTACGTTTGCAAATTTTTCTAGATCAGAATTTTTGCAACATAATTTCAAGGACTGATACTGGATCAACTTGTGCAGGTATTCTCAATCAGAATGGTTGACAGCATTGTTTTTCCTTTCTTTTTTTTTTTTCTTCTTTTCACTTCACAGTTACAACATGCTTACTGGAAGAAAAAAAAAAGGTGCCAATTGGATAGGTGACCGTTTGCATGCCTTGGTTTCAGTACAGTTCCCCCAGCTGTAAATGGGTCCCTGCCCTCTTTAGGGTCTGGGAAGGTAAAGCAGTGAGGGAGAGGAGATGGGCGCCGCCCTCAACATGCTGGCCCCTAGAGAAGCTGAGGTCTCTGATGCCTCGCTCCCCTACAACCACACAGGATATGGGACACCTTGACCTTTTACTGACCCTCACTCATGTCATTTCCTTGAGTGATGAAGGATGGGTGGTGGAGTAAGAGTGTTCAGAGCTCTTGCTGTGACACTGAAGGTCTCGTAGCATCTTCCCAAAGGTAAGACTTCACACAACTTTGCCAAAACATGGCACCCACCTGTTCTTTTCCAGGTCTCCTGATTTTTGCAATATTCAGCCATCATTAACAAAAGAAAAAGAAAATCACTGTTGTTTGGTGGGGTTTTTTGTTATCACAGCCTGGTCTTCTGTGGTGTTCCTGTCATGCTGTTCCCACACCTCGTGTTTTAATCTCTCCACCCCAAGCCATACCCAGGTTTGTTATGTGGCATCCTCAGGGTCAGAAGTCCACAGAGAGCCCACCAATGTCAGGCCGCTGTGGGCTACTACCAGCCAGAGGGGCCCTGCACTGCTGCTGGGTCACTTTGGTGGCGTTCAGTGGTGCCTGTTCTGAGCTAACATGCAGGACACCACCTACTAATCCCCCTACTGACAGTCAACAGTAATAGCTCAGTCGCAGAGCCAGAGTGGGATGCCTGCCTGGGATGGCAACCACCATAATGTCCTTCCAGTAACTGTCTCCCATGAAGTCTGACCCTGAGAGCTTTGACACAAACTCACAACACGCACAGAGGTGAATGGCGAAACTAAAACTGAGGTCACCATAAGACCAGAGCGCCTGGGGCTACTGAATCTGACAAAGTTTTCTTTTATTTTCTGGTGATCAGTGGTGAAGAGGTTTGTCATATAAACAGCATCCCCACCTTCTGGAAATTGTTTTAAGAATTCCCACTTTTCTATCCCTTTCTTTGTTTTTGCCTTGTTCCTTTTCTTTGTGTCGCCTTCATCGTGTCTATTTTCTGCCTTCTTGGTCCATCATCATGCCCTTTTCCAGAAAGACTTGAAAGATAAACGTTTTCTCCCACGCTGATGTCTGATCCCTCAGCCTGACTTGTCAGTTGCTTACCGACAGTGCAGCACACTTTAGCTCAGAGGACAGACAACAATAGTTGGTTTCTGAGCATTATAAGTAACTGACTGGAGTCTATGGCCGATGTGGTCAGCGGGGCTATAAGCAACATCATTGGATTGGATTGGACTGGAGTCTGAAAAATCCCTATGACACTTAGGGATTCAAACCCTTGACCTTCCAGCCCGCAACCCAAAGCACTGACCGCTGCACCATGGTGGCTGGTACTCTGAGATGTCATGATGCGCCCCTGGCTTCGATCTCTTCAGAAGAAAATTCAGAGGAATAGCATACATGATTTTTGCATGTCCTTTTTATTGCAAGGTAGCACATTTTTATTGGACTTGTTCCTTCAGTCATTATCCTTGATATAAAAGAGTAAATAGTAAAATGACATGTTGGTGTGGCACTGTGCTGGAATTTCAGGCGGGTGTGTGTGTGGCAAGTTGAGGTGACCTGACCTGGCAGAACCAGTCCTTCTGCAGGACACAGGGTGCATGCTGGGTATGTTTGTGTCCTCTTTCCACCAGCCAGTGTCAGACGTGTGGGATTCTGATGTGACACGTCTCTAATGTGCGCAGAATGTTGGGAAGATGTTCCCCCCACACAGGGCCTCGGTTCACAGTCTGATCTCAAGGACTTGCTAAGGAATGTTGTTAGAACCAACGAAGATTTTAAGTCATCAGTTTGAAGGGAATTTTTTTTATGGATTCTGACACCATTCCCCAAAAAGTCCTTCAGATAAAGCTATGCATAGAGATCCTGTGTGTGAAAGCATGCGTAAAATCTTGTGCACATGCTAAAAAAAACACACCACCTTTTGTAGAAGAGGCCAGCTGTGGGCGGGCAGTCAAGTCAAGTCAAAAACACTTTAACACATTTAGCTCCAGATAGGCCTCATCACACCAATCTACAAACTCGGTAAGGGCTGGACCGTGGTCTAGGACTGATCCAGATATGAGAGACAGAAGAGCACTGTCGTCCGCAAATTTTACCAGAAATGAGTTTTCATGGCTGCTTCTACAATCATCTGTGTATAGAATGTAAAGAAGTGGCGAGAGGACGCAGCCCTGTGGGGAACCAGTGTAGGTATATCTAACTGATGAAGGTATTTTGTTGGCAAAAACACGCTGTGGCCTGTCAGTTAAAAATTCAATCAGCCAACGTATAAGTTGATTGTCTACATCAAATTTTGAAAGTATTTTGTTAACCAGAATATGAGGCTGCATTGTATTGAAAGCTGAGCTAAAGTCAGCAAACAATATTCTGGCATGAGAATCAGGTGTTTCCAAGTGATTGTACAGCTTGTTCAAAATGAATAATTTGGCATCTTCGACACCCCTTCTAGATCTGTACGCAAATTGTAATGGGTCACGGTTTTTGTCTGTAACAGAAAGAATGAGAGATTTTATGATCTTTTCTAATGTTTTCATCACCAGTGATGTGAGAGCTACAGGTCTGAAATCATTAGGCCGAGTAGGATTGGGTTTCTTTGGAAGAGGTATAACATTGGAAGTCTTCCAAATAACTGGTATCTGGCAAGTGTCCAGCGAGGTCTGGAACAGGTGCTGAAAGACACTTGCAAGCTCAGTGGCACAGAACTTAAGGGTTCTACCGCATATACCATCTGGCCCAGGAGATTTGTTAATGTTTATTGCCTTGAAGTGCTTGCAGATAACTTCTTCTTCAACAATGACGCCATTCTCAAAAAGCAGAGATTCTTTCAGGCCATTTATATCCTCTGAAAAATCATGCTTTTCAAAGCGAGTGAAAAATGCGTTTAAATGGTCAGGTAAGTTGTTATCACATACCCCCTGCAGACTGATCTTTGACCTATGTGGTGCAGCTGTCATGTTTACTGCTGACATATTTTTGATGCCCTGCCATGCAGCCCGAAAATTGTTCCCAGCAAACTTATTTTCTATCTTACATTTATACTCCCGTCTCGCCTGTGAAATAGCAGCTTTGACTTCTTTATTCATTTGTTTCTTTTGTTCTTCTGTGCCTGTATAAAATACTACTTTCTTTTTGTTTAATACCCGTTTCAGGTCTTTCGTAACCCAAGGCTTGTTATTGGGGTAAATAGTTATCTCCTTTGTTGGAATAACACAACTGACACAAAATGAAATATAACTAGAAACAACATCAGTAAGCTCATTCAGATCAGAACACACGTTATAAAACATATCCCAGTCAGTGCAATCAAAGCAGCCTTGCAATGTGGCTATACTATCAGCAGTCCATTTCTTTGTGGTCTTGACTATGGGCTGGAGGCGCTGAAACACTGACTGGTACATGGGTGCTAGTAAAATGCAGTTGTGGTCGGATGATCCCAGGGGAGGCATAGGCAATGATTTATACGCGCCTGCCCACAGTGGTGTGGGTTATATACAGGAGCACACCAGCATGTAGGCTATGCTGCAGTCAGGTCAGACACAAGCCGGTGCCGGGGCGGGAGAATAGTCCCAGTCATGAGGATCAAGATCAAAAAGAACTCCTGGCAAGAACTCCCTTACATGGACACCTCAGCAGTGGCTGGAAGTCCAGCTCTGAAATGTGGACAGGTCATGCACCAGAAGGTCTCTAACCACTAGGCTATTCCGCCACAGTGTGTCTGTGTATTCTTTTTGAATCTTTTTTTTAATATATTATTTATTTATCTATTTTACAAGTATTGTTACAGACTTTTAATGAGAAAATATCTGATTATACAACATGTTAAGAATGTTGGAACCTGTGATCTTCAGGTAGTCAAAGCAAGGGTTCAAGTCTGTGATGGGATATCTAGTTGAAGGGATTTTTTTCCCCTCTGAGTTCATGTTGGTTTCTACTCCATTCTTTTTGGGATATGCTGCTCTGGACTTAGGGACGTTCAGCACCATGAGTTGGTACTTTTGACACTGAAGTTGTGTTTCTTCATTTTAAACAGCAGTTCATGGAGGGTTGGGCTGTTACAGGGACAGCAGTGTCTTTTCCCCTCTGGGGAATTAGCAGTTTCCATGTACAAGGAGAGTGTGTGTGTCTGTGTCTGTGTGTGTGTCTTTCTCTGTGTTGTGTCTTTCTCTATGTCTGTGTGTGTCTGTGTGTGTGTGATTTTGGGAAGAAATCTCAAAAAAGTTTCATGATTAATGGATGCACTTCTGCTTTGGTATAAGTCGTTTGTAGGGTGTGTCTGTGTCTGTGTGTGCGTCTTTCTCTATGCCTGTGTGTGTCTGTGATTTTGGGAAGAAATCTCAAAAAAGTTTCGTGATTAGTGGATGCACCTCTGCTATGGTATAAGTCGTTTGTAACAAGATGTGGTAAGGATCTTTTTCTGCTTTGGTTTGTGTGTGTGTGTGTGTGTTCAGTTCTTCAGTTTAATGTCCTTCCATAAAATAGTAATATCAGACGTGTGTGTGTGTGCGTGCGTGCATAACACAGACAGTGCTCTGTAGTGCCCATGTGATCAGAATGCATAAATGTGTACATTTTAAAAAATGTATACCCCCACGAAAAAAAACCCCACCTTTTAGTGCGTGACGCTCTGTGATGTCTAATGACATGACTGAACCATGGCAGATAGGAACCGCCGTCTGCCTTTTTGATGAAGCCAGTTGCTTTGATTTCAGGTTTGAGGTGGAGGTTCCCTCAGAGAGGACCCAGGAACTGAAATGAGAGAGACAGCAGCACATGAGACAGAGACCGGCCCTGACTTGCCTCTGCAAGAACAGGTGGTGAAGAAGAGCTCCCTGCAGTGAATAGGGTCAGTATGTGTGAAAGTGGGTTGGGTTGGGGTGAAGTATGAAGCCACGTGGGTTGAGTTGAAGTATGAAGGTGGGTTGGGTTGAAGTATGAAGGTGGGTTGGGTTAAGTATGAAGGTGGGTTGGGTTGAAGTATGAAGGTGGGTTTGGTTGGGTTGAAGTATGAGGGTGGGTTGGGTTGAATACTTATTAAGGTGGGTTGGGTTGAAGTATGAAGGTGGGTTGGGTTGAAGTATGAAGGTGGGTTGGGTTGGGTTGAAGTATGAGAGTGGGTTGGGTTAAAGTATGAGGGTGGGTTGGGTTGAAGTATGAAGCCACATGGGTTGGGTTGAGTTGAAGTATGAAGTTGAGTTGGGTTGAAGTATGGAGGTGGGTTAGGTTGAAATATGAAGATGGGTTGGGTTGAAGTATGGAGGTGGGTTGGG
This sequence comes from Stramonita haemastoma, assembly GCA_030674155.1. Classification (NCBI taxonomy): domain Eukaryota; kingdom Metazoa; phylum Mollusca; class Gastropoda; order Neogastropoda; family Muricidae; genus Stramonita; species Stramonita haemastoma. The sequence goes on from CM060330.1 coordinate 3,039,224, forward strand.
TTGAAGTATGGAGGTGGGTTGGGTTGAAGTATGAAGGTGGGTTCAATAGGGTCAGCATGTGTGAAGGTGGGTTCAATAGGGTCAGTATGTGTGTAGGTGGGTTCAATAGGGTCAGTATGTGTGTAGGTGGGTTCAATAGGGTCAGTATGTGTGATTGTGGGTTGAATAGGGTCACAAACAACAAAAAACCCAACAAACAAAACGTGTTTGATGTTGTGTTCTAATGTGTTTTTGTTTCACTCTGACAGCTCCTGCCCCGAAAGTTTGGACCACCTCTACTGGGCTTTATAAGAGGAGCAATGGTGCTGGAGTCTGCAGCAGCATCTCCAGTGTGTGTGTGTGTGTGTTAAAGACAGTGTTGAGAGTGAGAAAGTGTTTGTGTATTTGAGAGACAAGGCAATGCAATCTCTTTATTTTGAGAAAATACGAAAGAGTTTATTTGAGAGACAAGGCAATGCAAACTCTTTATTTTGAGAAAATACGAGAGAAAGAGTTTATTTGTGACGCTCCACCACGAAATGAGTCGCTTAGCACATTACCCAATTTTGCGCTAGGAGCCATTAAAGGCAGGTGGGGGTCAAGTTGTCAATTTTGATATTTTGATTGATTACTATATCGGTTTATCTACCTTATAATGAAATATCAAGGCATAATTTTTATTCATTTTGCTTTTAAACGTGTTTTGAAAATACCCAAGCCCTCATTCTAACAACCTGCTACGAAAATAAACTTGCCCGTTTCTCATTTTGTCACATACTGCAGTCTATCATTTCAATTTGTAATAACTTTGTACAGAATTGTCCGATTTTCAATCTGTTTTTTGTATTGGATAGCCATTTTATTGCACATTACTGATATGTCATTAACTAAAAATTTACCTCTGGTGCACTCCGACTTATTATGTGGTGGAGCGTCACATTTGAGAGACAAGGCAATGCAAACTCTTTATTTTGAGAAAATACGAGAGAAAGAGTTTATTTGAGAGACAAGGCAATGCAAACTCTTTATTTTGAGAAAATACGAGAGAAAGAGTTTATGTGAGAGACAAGGCAATGCAAACTCTTTATTTTGAGAAAATACGAGAGAAAGAGTTTATGTGAGAGACAAGGCAATGCAAACTCTGTACTTTTGAGAATGTGTGTGTGTTTAAGAGAGAGAATGTGTGTATGGGTGTGTGTATATTAGAATGTGAGAGAGAGGGGGGGGGGGGGAAGTGTGTGTGAGAGAGATTCTTTGCATGGTTTGTTATTGAGGAAGGCACCTTTTGTGAGAGAGGGTGTGTGTGTGTGTTTCCATGCATGGTGAGAGTGAACACGAGTGCGTGCCTGGTTGAACATGTGCATGCATGAAAATGTTTGATGAATGCATGCTGTTTGTATGGTCACAACTTTATTTTGGCATCTGGTGAATGATTGGTGTTCATGATGATGATGTTTCAAGTTGTTCATTATCAGCTTGCCGCAATATCTTTTTTGTTGTGATGATTAAAGTTTTTATCCAATATGACTATGTGTATTGTGTGTGTGTGTGTGTGTGTGTGTGTGAGAGACACAGAGAGAGAGAGAGAGGGTGAGAAACTACAATGACTTTAAGAGAGGGACAGAATGTGCGAGGAACAGAAAAGAAGCTAAACTAAGCTCTCCAGCTAAGACAAAGAAATCAACACGGACAATGACAAGTCCTGAAGCCAGTTTGTATAATCTGTGAACAGGTTTGTTTCTGTATAATTGCTGCTGGTCTGTAAACCCTGTCCAGTGTCACTTGGGTGGTCTGCAATGGTGCTAAACCCTATCCAGTGTCACTTGGGTGGTCTGCAATGGTGCTAAACCCTATCCAGTGTCACTTGGGTGGTCTGCAATGGTACTAAACCCTATCCAGTGTCACTTGGGTGGTCTGCAATGGTGCTAAACCCTATCCAGTGTCACTTGGGTGGTCTGCAATGGTGCTAAACCCTGTCCAGTGTCACTTGGGTGGTCTGCAATGGTGCTAAACCCTGTCCAGTGTCACTTGGGTGGTCTGCAATGGTGCTAAACCCTATCCAGTGTCACTTGGGTGGTCTGCAATGGTGCTAAACCCTGTCCAGTGTCACTTGGGTGGTCTGCAATGGTGCTAAACCCTGTCCAGTGTCACTTGGGTGGTCTGCAATGGTGCTAAACCCTGTCCAGTGTCACTTGGGTGGTCTGCAATGGTGCTAAACCCTATCCAGTGTCACTGGGGTGGTCTGCAGTGGTGCTTTATTCTGATCCCACATGGAGGTCGCCACCTACTGAGCCCCCCGATGACAGCAGTGATAGCTTAGTTAGTCCTGGAGCCAGACTGGGTGAGGCACCCACCCGGGGTGGTGACTAACACCACCTCCCTCCAACCACCTTTCCCCATGAACGTCAAACCCCAAAGGCTCTGATTCTAATGCACCACAGGAGCAGAAATGTACGGGTAACCGAAACCGAGATCATTCCTCACACTCACTCTCTGCACTCTCTTCCTCTCATTCTCTGCACACTCTTACTCTCACACTCTTCCTCTCATTCTCTGCACACTCTTACTCTCACACTCTTCCTCACTCTCATTCTCTGCACACTCTTACTCTCACACTCTTCCTCACTCTCATTCTCTGCACACTCTTACTCTCACTCTCTTCCTCTCATTCTCTGCACAATCTTACTCTCACACTCTTCCTCACTCTCATTCTCTGCACACTCTTACTCTCACACTCTTCCTCACTCTCATTCTCTGCACACTCTTACTCTCACTCTCTTCCTCTCATTCTCTGCACAATCTTACTCTCACACTCTTCCTCACTCTCATTCTCTGCCACACTTACTCTCACACTCTTCCTTACTCTCATTTTCTGCACACTCTAATTCTCACACTCTTCCTCACTCTCATTCTCTGCACACTTACTCTCACACTCTTCCTTACTCTCATTTTCTGCACACTCTTACTCTCACACTCTTCCCCACTCTCATTCTCTGCACACTCTTACTCTCACACTCTTCCTCACTCTCATTCTCTGCACAATCTTACTCTCACACTCTTCCTCACTCTCATTCTCTGCACACTCTTACTCTCACACTCTTCCTCACTCTCATTCTCTGCACACTTACTATCACACTCTTCCTTACTCTCATTTTCTGCACACTCTTACTCTCACACTCTTCCTTACTCTCATTTTCTGCACACTCTTACTCTCACACTCTTCCTCACTCTCATTTTCTGCACACTCTTCCTCCCTCTCATTCTCCGCACACTCTTCCATCTTTTCAGAACCAACCTCTTCACTTAATCATATACACCATCTTTTATTTCATCATTCTTGCCTGACAGACATCTTTCATTTCACCCATGTACAATACAATGCAATCACATTCTTTCACGATATTTACAATATCACACTGCACAACTGACCACTTACAGGTTTGCCATAAGCAAGTGTCACTGTCTGTCTGTCTGTCTGTCTGTCTATGTTATCTTGTGTCAAGTCAGTGCATTGTCTGTCTTAATTGTTGCTTCAAGAGGAACGGCTGTGGTTAACCAAACATACTCATGTTCATGGGCAGGCACGTTGTTATCACAGAGGCCAGCATCCTAAAACAAAGTAGTTAAAGTTAATGTCTGTCCCGAGCCTAAGGCTCATCAGGCCGGTGCTTATCCCGGTTTTTGTGGCGTTAAGCGACTGAGAGTCATGGACTCTCCCCTGGATAGGACGCCAGTCTATCGCAGGGTTAACCCCCAACACAAGGTTGGTACCCCTTTTACACCTGGGTGGGGTGAGAAAATAGCCATAAAGTGTCTTTTCCAAGGGCACAACGCCATAGCCGAAAGCTGGGATCGAACCCGCAACCTTTAGATTACGAGTCCAACGCCCTAACCACTAGACTACAGGGGCGGCAAAACAAAGTAGGTGGGGTGGATAAAAATAAACCGGGGGGGTATGAAGCCAGTCAGTCTGTTAAACCTTCTCTCCCCTGTTTGTTCTATAAACTTCAGGTCTTATCCTGTCTCTGCTCATCTGAGACAGGCATTTTACTTGTATGCCGTGCACTGAACTGGAGTGACAGGGGAACGGCCGATAGTTTTGTTACCAGTCTCATTGCAATGATGACGCCCTCACCTTTTACCTTCAACAATGTTTGGAATGCCACCATCAGCATACATTCTAGTGTCCAATCCAATCCAATCATGCTTATAGCCCCGCCGACTACACACTCCATATCGGGGCTGTCACCTCGTCAAATTTAAAATTCAGATTTAAACTAAAGTTGCTGGGAGTGCAAAGACCACCATGCTGAATACAAGTAACTGGAAAATAACAAAAACTTCACTCTGCTGGAAAGAGAAACTGTCCCGCTGGCAGCTTAACAAGGGAAGCATCTCTCAATTTTGAGAGAGAGGCCATTGCTTTACAATGTGTGGGTGGTTTTAAGGAAATGAAGCCAGTTTACAAATGGTGCGCAAAAATCAGAACAGAAAACTCAGGTTTTCTCGAATGAATGAGGGGGAAAAAATGAAGTAACGGCCATAAACATTTCTGGTGAAAAGAAAAGGAAGAGAAACAGCGTTCTTTCAACAACATTCATTCAGTTCAGCAATCATTCAGTTCAGCATCCATTCGTCGTTTTTTTACAACTGCACACGTTTATTTTTTCCGACCAAGCCGACGACGAGGTTCGTTGGGGTTCCTCTTGTTCCAGTAGGCGGCGTTGTGAAAGTCGTGCTTCTTGGACACGCCAATCGTGGCTGCTCGGCTGCTGATGTCGTGGGCGGCAAACGGCGAAGCGCCGACCACATAGTCGCTGAGAAAGTCCGTCTGTTTGGATTTGCGCGGCCTCTGGTGGGGGAGGGGCTGGTCTTCACACAGCACGGGGTTGTTGGCGTACTTCCCTCCCTTTGGCTGGGGCAGAGGGTACTGCAACAACACAACACAGGGTTTACAGCAGGTGGAGCTACACAGCGTGAAATCCAGCAAAAGTCAATTCAGCGCACGTCAGTCAAGGGTCCAAACTACACAGCGTGAAAATGCAGCAAAAGTCAATTCAGCGCACGTCAGTCAAGGGTCCAAACTACCACAGCGTGAAAATCCAGCAAAAGTCAATTCAGCACACGTCAGTCAAGGTTCAGTCTGGCCCACTGCTCAAATTAGAGCACCCCTTCCTTTTAATTCAAGTGTGGTCAGTTCCTGCTTTGATCGGCACCAGCTGGACTGAGATGGGTTGGACGAGACAGCAGCTGAAAGTAGCTGAAAGTCAGGGGAACTGACTGCTGTGTGCACTGTTTCTATTTGTTCTTTGACACCGTTCAGGGAATGTTCCAAAAGCAGAGAGAAAATAAGATAATGTGAAATACAGTTAACAAAAAAGAAGAGGAAAGCATGTCCATATCTACATCATAATCAATTTATCTTAAAAAGTTGAAAATCAAATACATTTCGGGTGGGGGGGGGGGGGGGGGGACCAACAGCTCTGACTTTTCAGGCACTTAACAGCAGCGCAACACGTTTTCGCTTGTACGACAGACAACTGTAGCTGTCTCAGCCTTCAATGAAGAAGAAACACTTGTAAAGCAGTTGGTGCTTTACAACGACTACTTGAGCTTGCTTGCAGAACGAGGACTGTAACTTCATACATGGTAAGTAAAAAGAAGTGACACAGACACAACAGAGAGAGAGAGAGAGAGAGTCTATCACAATAGGAGTAGAAAACAAACATTCCCTATTCAGTACTCCCGAGGCTACATATGTGATTCTATCACATCGTAATTGACGACTATAAATTCTGAAAATCTTATCTAAAAAAAAAAAAAAAAAAAAAGAAAAGAAGCGACACAAGACAAGCTGCACAGTTCCCAGACAATGCTGACTGACCTTCATGCCCCGCGTGTTGAGGGGTCGCCTGGAGAAGAAGAAGTGCATTTTGCCCTCAGCATCCCTCATCATGGCCACGCGCTTCAGGGTCTTGTTCCCGCAGTTGGGGCAGAAGGTCTTCAGCGTGTCGTATGTAATCCTGCACACACCACACCACATATCAACCTCTTTACTGCGCTGTTGATGAACAACGTACATCAAAGAAACCGTCGCCAGCAATGCTCAGTTCACGATCGCTGTTCGTCGTGATTCTACACTCTCTTTTGTCCAGCATGTGCTGAGCCAATCCAATCCAATCCAATTATAGTGCTTATAGCCCCGCCGACCACATAGGCCATATGTGCCTAAGCAAAATATGATAGCAGCCAAAGGGTTAAACAGACTATTGTGCAGAATCCCAAAACGAAAATGGACAACAGAGCTTAGAGCATCAGGCATTTTCAGTTTAGCAAATAATTCATTTTAAGACTGATTGAACAAAATGTAATCATTCATGACATACACCAGGTTTTGTTGGGTTTCTTTTTCCCATACACCAGTTATTGCAAAGTAAAGCACACAATGCACAAGTGAAGAGCTTAGGAAATACTCGTCTAAAATGGGCACTGGTATGACAGCTGCTGAGTTTTAAAAGGGTTTTGATATATTAAAAAAAAATCATAATGATATCAGTCTTTTATTACAAAAAGATAGTGCTGTAATTTTCTCAAAGACAATAGACAATGTGAAGTGATTTATCAGTCTGTGTCTGTGTTTGTTAACCAGAAAAACAAATATCACACAGAGAATATTCTATCACAAAGTAAGGCAAGAAAATCCAGTCAAGGGTCCAGTACCCAGTACTAAAATTAGCATCCCTCCTTCTCTTCATATCAACAAGTCCCAAGTGTGATCAGTTCCTGCTATAATTAGCACCAGCTGGGATGGGATGGGAATGGGATGGGATGGACAGTACCTGAAAGTGGGGGAAACTGCCAGCTAGCTGTGAGGGTTCTGATAACAGACTGCTAACTTACGTGCAGGCAAAACACTGCATTGCATGTATAGGTCCTGGTAACTTACTTTGTGCAGGCAAAACACCCCATCACATAGGTAACTTACTTTGTGCAGGCAAAACACCCATCACAGAGGTCTGGTAACTTAATTTGTGCAGGCAAAACACCCCATCACATAGGTAACTTACTTTGTGCAGGCAAAACACCCATCACAGAGGTCTGGTAACTTACTTTGTGCAGGCAAAACACCCCATCACATAGGTAACTTACTTTGTGCTGGAAAAACACCACATCACAGCAAAACACCGCATCACATAGGCAACTTACTTTGTGCAGGCAAAACACCCCATCACATAGGTAACTTACTTTGTGCAGGCAAAACACCACATCACATAGGTAACTTACTTTGTGCAGGCAAAACACCCCATCACAGAGGTCTGGTAACTTACTTTGTGCAGGCAAAACACCGCATCACATAGGTAACTTACTTTGTGCAGGCAAAACACCGCATCACATAGGTCCTGGTAACTTACTTTGTGCAGGCAAAACACCGCATCACATAGGTAACTTACTTTGTGCAGGCAAAACACCGCATCACATAGGTCTGGTAACTTACTTTGTGCTGGCAAAACACCGCATCACATATATAAGTCCTGGTAACTTTGTGCATGCAAAACACCGCATCACATATATAAGTCCTGGTAACTTTGTGCATGCAAAACACCGCATCACATAGGTAACTTACTTTGTGCAGGCAAAACATCGCATCACACAGGTCTGGTAACTTACTTTGTGCAGGCAAAACACCGCATCACATAGGTAACTTACTTTGTGCAGGCAAAACACAGCATCACATAGGTAACTTACTTTGTGCAGGCAAAACACCGCATCACATAGGTCTGGTAACTTACTTTGTGCAGGCAAAACACTGCATCACATAGGTAACTTACTATGTGCAGGCAAAACACTGCATCACATAGGTAACTTACTTTGTGCAGGCAAAACACCGCATCACATAGGTCTGGTAACTTACTTTGTGCAGGCAAAACACTGCATCACATAGGTAACTTACTTTGTGCAGGCAAAACACTGCATCACATAGGTAACTTACTTGTGCAGGCAAAACACCGCATCACGTAGGTCTGGTAACTTACTTTGTGCAGGCAAAACACTCCTTCACATAGGTAACTTACTTTGTGCAGGCAAAACACTGCATCACATAGGTAACTTACTTTGTGCAGGCAAAACACCGCATCACGTAGGTCTGGTAACTTACTTTGTGCAGGCAAAACACTGCATCACATAGGTAACTTACTTTGTGCAGGCAAAACACTGCATCACATAGGTAACTTACTTTGTGCAGGCAAAACACCGCATCACATAGGTAACTTACTTTGTGCAGGCAAAACACCGCATCACATAGGTGACTTACTATGTGCAGGCAAAACACTGCATCACATAGGTAACTTACTTTGTGCAGGCAAAACACCGCATCACATAGGTAACTTACTTTGTGCAGGCAAAACACTGCATCACATAGGCAACTTACTTTGTGCAGGCAAAACACCGCATCACATAGGTCTGGTAACTTACTTTGTGCAGGCAAAACACTGCATCACATATGTAACTTACTTAGTGCAGGCAAAACACTGCATCACATAGGTAACTTACTTTGTGCAGGCAAAACACCGCATCACATAGGTCTGGTAACTTACTTTGTGCAGGCAAAACACTGCATCACATAGGTAACTTACTTAGTGCAGGCAAAACACTGCATCACATAGGTAACTTACTTTGTGCAGGCAAAACACTGCATCACATAGGTAACTTACTTTGTGCAGGCAAAACACTGCATCACATAGGTAACTTACTTTGTGCAGGCAAAACACCGCATCACATAGGTAACTTACTTTGTGCAGGCAAAACACCGCATCACATAGGTGACTTACTATGTGCAGGCAAAACGCCGCATCACATAGGTAACTTACTTTGTGCAGGCAAAACACCGCATCACACAGGCAACTTACTTTGTGCAGGCAAAACACCGCACCACATAGGTGACTTACTATGTGCAGGCAAAACACCGCATCACATAGGTGACTTACTTTGTGCAGGCAAAACACCGCATCACATAGGTGACTAACTATGTGCAGGCAAAACACCGCATCACATAGGTGACTATGTGCAGGCAAAACACTGCATCACATAGGTAACTTACTTTGTGCAGGCAAAACACCGCATCACATAGGTAACTTACTTTGTGCAGGCAAAACACCGCATCACATAGGTAACTTTGTGCAGGCAAAACACCGCATCACATAGGTAACTTACTTTGTGCAGGCAAAACACCGCATCACATAGGTAACTTACTTACTTACTTTGTGCAGGCAAAACACCGCATCACATAGGTAACTTACTTTGTGCAGGCAAAACACCGCATCACATAGGTAACTTACTTTGTGCAGGCAAAACACCGCATCACATAGGTAACTTACTTTGTGCAGGCAAAACACCGCATCACATAGGTCCTGGCCTGTTTGATTAGCAGTCCGTCCACAGACACCACATTCAGCCCCATTTGGATCAGCACGTTCTGCACACACACACACAGAGAAAATAAATCTCCCCATCACTTGGACTTCTCTCTCAGCATCTGACAGCTGTGTACACTAGATGATGAACTATCTGTGTACACAATACGTAGTGTTGTTTCCGACTGAATCCTCTTTTATTTTCTAGTTAAAAATTAGTCAAGGTCAGTTGTTAGTGGAGAATTAAAAATTTTTTAAATTTTTTTTACAAAGGATAAAAAAAAAAGCTAAGAGACATATGTTGGATCTGTTTTTCCTTTCCGTTTTTGTTTTCTAAACAATAATCATGGCAAACTTGTGAAAATCCTTTGTGTCAAATTATCAGTGTAGCGGCAGCTGATGCAAAAAGTAAAATCTACATCTACACAACTGGAATGTTGTGGGATTCTCTTGTACTCCTTTTACAGTCTTCCTCCCCCCCCCCCCCCAATAGAATTAGTAAGAGTAGAATAGACTGAATATGTTTTGGTCATCTTTATTTGGCTTCTAAGTTTGTTTTGGCTCAATTTCTGAAGAAAATGTATCAGAGCACAGTTAAAAAAAAAAAAAAAAAAAAAAATTATCAGAGCACAGTTGACCATGACTGCAGCTTCCTTCTCTTATGCAATAACAGAATACTACGCACATCTGTAACAGTTTACTCACAACTTGGATCAGTTCTAGAACTCATTCAAACAATTTTTTCCCTTACCCTGATAGCACTGAATTTACAGCATCGGGCTTAGTTATGCTGGCTGAATTAGCATTGGCCATTGTTGTTCTGAACAGGTCGGGATAAAACCCTTGATATAGATATATGTGCATCCCTGTCATTGTTTAATTCAACCAAATCCAGCCTCTAAAACTCCTCCTCACTGGCTATATCGTCAAAAAGCTTGCAAAACATTTCAAGAAATTCTGGCATAAACGCTGGCTGCCATTTTTCTTGAAGCAATCACAAGTGGTCCAAAAAACAAAAATTACCCTCTAAAACCAATCAGTCCACAAAAAACCCAACACCCTTCTAAACCAATCAAAATCTTCATTGCTCATATGTGTTCCACAACCTTCAACCCTATCTGTGGCCTTACAATAGGGTGACCTCTGAGAGCAAAAGTGAGCCTTCAATTGTGATCACATACATCATTCCAGAATATTCCGGGATCCGCCGTGTGGCTTGAAAGGGCATCCTGAAATGTTCCAGGAACCGAGCTACTAGGATTAAAAAAAAAATGCCCCCCCCCCCCCCTCCTTTCAATATATAAAATGTCATTTCCAATCTGAATCAGAAATATAAATGTACCCCTGCATAACTGTCCAACATGCTTACAGTATGCATAAATATATATACTGCACTGAGACAGTAACCCCACAACTCGCCTGCATGGCAAAGTCGGATGTGATGCAGGCCACACAGACATGGGTTTTCTCTGCGGCCGCTGTTCCCAGCCCCATCCGCTGTTTGACCTGCTTGATGTTGGAGGGCGTGATCCAGCCATCATCATCGCTCGTCAGCATCATCGTCATCTTCCTCTTCTTCCCCATCCATGTCCTCTTCCTCCTCTTCCAGAAGACTTTCTGGCACAGCATCACCTTCGTGTCAGTTGTTCAGGTGTGTCTGTCACAGCTTCCGATGCTTCACACCTGGGCTGCCATCTGGTTTTTCTTGGTTTTTCTGTGATGAAGAACAGTCTCGTGACATTTATATTTTTAAATGGCTTTGCTTACACATCTAGTATATGAACTATACATTATTTGCCTATGCCCCCCCCCCCAAATTAAGCTATTAAAAAACGAATCTATTTCCTTCTTTCCAGTATCACACATTAGAACAACATTGTGTGCATGCTGTGTGTGTGGTGTGTGTGTGTGTGTGTGTGTGTGGTGAAAGTGATGTGTTGCGCGCATGCGTGTGCTGCATGCGTGCGTGCGTTTTATTAACAACTTTAATACTTCAGCCAACTTACATTGCTATGCACCAGCAGAATGAAATCCAAGGTTCAAAATTAAACCTGATGACGATCAACCAAATTCATAATAGAACACAGAATTTATATGTGCTATATCTTGCAAAAACAAATCAAAGCGCTTATCAACCACAAACACAATCAATTCACACATAAACAAAAAACCTCTCTTCACAAGCCAATCAACGACACAGTAACACACACAGGGTTCTACATCACTCACCTGGTGCCCTCAGGCCCCAGGTAAAAGCCGGCCATGTGAAGGCCCCCGGTGCTCTTGTTGGGCACGACATACTCTGCAGGCTGTGGACAACACACAATCACACATCAGCACTTGTTATCAACCGCCTTGTTTGAGGAATACACAAGTCACTCTCCCATCTTGACCCAAGCCAAAAGCTTTCAGTATAATAATACATGATATTTATACAGCGCTATATCTTGCAATAACAAATCAAAGTGCTTGCCTTTCGACCTATACAACACACACACAATGAATAGCAATTGATGGTTTTAACAAATTCGAATGTACACACACACACACACACACACACACACACACACACACACACACACACACATGTGCACACACTTATAAAGGTTATACACTCTGGCAGTCACTTATTGATATAAGTGCCAAAGGGCTACAATAAAATGTCTCAAGCGATACTTAAAAATGCCAGGGGATTATCTTCAGACATGTATCAGAAGCTCTTACTTAGTGTAACAACCTGTACCTTCTTAGAAGAAAAACCAATCCTCTAAAGTCGGAGTATGTCTCTGTGCATGACAAGCTATTGAAAACAGTCCAACACTTTCCATCACTGCATTTACCTCGTCTGGCTGTATGCATCGATGGAGCACAATTCAATTAAGCTCCAAGCTTGTTGTTGCTCTGTGTATCCTTACTGCTAAAGATGATACACGTTTTGTGATGATAAAATGTTTCAACCAAAAAGAAATACCTGCAAACTTCTCAGTCAGCATGTACTGATGGTCTCAGGGTGATTTCCAGGTGGGATTTATAGGTGAGACAGAGTGCATGTTGTGGGTGACCCCCAGGTGTTAGGCTGGGGAACCCCAAAGAACGCCACCTGTTTTCCTTATAACAATAGCTGGTAAGTGATATTAATCTTGGGAAATGTTACCTACAATCTAAATCAAGTTTCAGGTCACAATCACACCTCCTCTAAATGCAGTCACATGTTAGGTCATTTGCCCACAATTTACAATCAAGTCACACACAAATGGTAGCTACTTGTTTCTTACACATCATTCATTTTCTCTGTGTAGAACTACTGATCTAACAGATTAGCTTACTGGTGTGTTTTTTTAAAACTGTGCTGTAGATCCATGTGTGTGTGTGTGTGTGTGTGTTGTGTGTGTGTGTGTGTGTGTGTGTGTGTGTGTGTGTGTGTGTGTGTGTGTGTGTTGTGTGTGTGCGTGCATGCGTGCGTGCGTGCTGTCCCTGGCGTGCACACACACGCATGCACATACACAAACATGTGTACACAGTGTGCCCAGTAAAAACTGTATGAGTCTACTTAATTAAAAAAAAAAAAAGAGAGAGAAAGGACACACCTTTTTCAATGGCTCCTTTCGTATATGATCCTCCCCCACATGCTGTTTCTCTAACATGTATGTCAGAGCCAAAACAATGATGTCTGTCTTGGACAAATGCTTGTAATCGCCCGTCTTTTTGGCAAAGTCACTCACTGCAACCAAAAGAAGTCGCAAAGCACTTCAAAAACAGGACTTGAATTTTACTTGTTCCAGCACAAGACAGCAGTGACAGACACATATAGTAATGATACTGGCAAGTCCAGTAATCTTTTTTTAATTACGATACAGTCAAATGCCTTATAACTCAAATTTAAATAGTTTATTACCTCACCTTGGCACAGTGGTTAGTGCCTTAGGTTATAGACTGGAAGGTTGCAGGTTCAAATCAGATCCCATTAGGGTCATGCACATTTTTCAGACTCCAGCCAGCTCTTACCCGGAGTGAGTTTGCTATAGGCTCATTGGGAAGACTAGTCAAGCTTCACCCACTTTACCGATGTGATTGTGAGAGTGTTACTTAAACTACCTGACCAACACTGCACTGCACGTGTCTGTTATGTCAAGGGCCTGGTTGATGCCAGGATAATATGATACTTTTTGATAGGAAGCATCTACTGTGTACAGCCCTGTCACATAGTCTCAAAGTACATACATGAACAAATTTCCAATTCAGTAGCATCACATTATCCTTAATGCCATTGATCATTATGCAATAAAAGAAAATTGTCTTTGATTCAGTGGCAATGGTCTCATTAATTATCAGTTTCCCCACATACAGCAAATTTTAAAGGGAAAAATATTACTCTTTTGCATGAACACACACACACACAACACACACACACACCACACACCACACACAAACATGACAAAATCATCATGTAAAGTGGACTCACCATACAGAACTGCTTCTGAAGAGGGACTCTTCAAATTGAGCGTGTAAGGCAGAAACTGCAGTCGTTCCTTTGTTGCCTTGTCACTGATTTCATCCACCACCTCGGGGACACTGTACACATTTTCACCTATCTCCTGCAAAAAATATTGAATCACTTGTAGCATTCTCACAATACAATAGATACATACATTTATACATGTTATACACACCCACATACAGTATACATGTACATATACGTATATATAATGTATACATGTATTATGATGTATACTATACATACCATCATAATACAATTACAATTGGGGTGTGGGGGTGTCGGTATTTGATACTGTGTACCCCCTGTGGCAGGGTTAAGGTCTGGTGCTACAAATTACAAGTATAAATACATGATATACACACACATGTATACATGTACATACATATAAATATACATATGATCGAAATTAAAAGAATAAAAAATAAACACTAATTTTAAAAAATCTTATAGAAAATGACGATATAGCAGCAACAGAAAAATCATATTTGATGTGCTGAAAATCATAGTTTTCAGCTCACAATCGTAGTTCTGTAATTAACTTCATTTTAATTATATACGAATTAACAAAATATCTGTAGGTATGAATATGATCCTCATGTTACATCTTAAGTCATGAAGAGGTTGAAATTTCTCCACTGATTCATGATGCCCTAGGCAGTGAGCCTGAAGAATTCAATGTGCACGCTGAATGACTGATCCAACGACTCATCAATGAGGGATAGATCTTTCATAGTATCAATCTATCTTATTCTTAGTATCTTCATGACATCTATCATGTAGTTAACTTTCTACTCTGCTAATGTGGGCCGTAGAACTAGGATGGACTAGAACTAGACTAGGCTAGTACAGGTAGCAGTCATTCGGATGAGACTTTAACCGAGCCCCGTGTGCGAACGCACGCAGAACATCTTGCCACACGTTAAATCTGTTCCGCTTTCGTAAGAGTAGGCCATCGTGTGCGGTGGGACAGATGACAATATTCAAAAAACTGCATCACACGGGACCGGATGAAAAAGCACATGATTGTTATCTGTTATCTCGATATAAAAATAATAAATAAATAAATAAATAATAAAGTAGTGTTAAGTTACAAAACCATGACTGATGAGGATAGACTGAAAAAACATATCTGATCATCATTTTTACCTTCTTATAACGAATTCATGTAAATCTATTTAAGAACTGTACTCAAATAAGAAAAAAATAGACTTTTTCTTACCCGTATGGGTGCATTGCGGATAAAACCACCAGAATCAACAATAACGTGCTCTACCATGCTGCTTGTCGCCATCTTGACCATGCAATGTAATGTCACGTGGATGCAGTACCGAAATGGTTTTTAGTATTTTAAAAATAATATTTTGTATGGATATAAATATTAGCCAATATTTGTTGAAAACATTGCAATAAAATAAAATTCATTAAAATCAACAACGATTAAAAATGATATGTACGTCATTAGTCACATGACCAGCAATGGTGGCCAACATCGCAAGCTAAACACAGAGCCAACAAATCGTGTTTTGAAGGATTTTTCGTTCTATAGGAGGTTCGTATGTAGTATTATTCCCAACTCATATAAATTAGGCAATTTCAGACTTATTATCTAGCTGCTTATTATTGTCATGAATCCATGATTGCTATGAATTTATGAAGTGATTGACCTTCTGAGTTCGTTTGCAGCAGAAGGCCAGAACGAAGCACTATCAAAACACTTGCAACAGGAACAAATGTTCAGTTACTGTGTGACAAAACTACACATAACGACATCGTGACTAAAGCCGCTACTGTACGACGTCAGATTTCATGATTAAAAATATGTAAGAATGATGAATGGTAAACTTAAAGTAAGATCAGAAGCAAAGCCACATTTGAGTCAGCTATTATCTTCCCAATCTTTCTCTCTTACATGGGCGTGGAAAATACGGAAAAGCAACAGGAATTACCGATGATTGATTACAAAGTTATTATCTGGTAATGCAGTTTCCATTAAATTTCTGGATTGCTGCCATTGAAACAGACGCAATTCTTGCACAGCAGACAGAAAGGGAGCACACTGCTTACTTTTTCATGTGTGTGTGTGTGTGTGTGTGTGTGTGTGTGTGTGTGTGTGTGGTTGTGGTGTGTCCCATTTTTTAACAGCTAGGAGTGTAAACTATACTAAAAGGAGGAGTAGTGGTGGAGGGTAAGTGCTGTGGGAGTTTACTCGTTAGTATGACTAAGTGTGGAACTGAACTAATACACTATATACTAATACAGTAATAGATTTTGTTTTGTTTTTGTTTTTTAACAAAGTGATCGGACAGTCTCCTCTTCCTGTTGGTTTTAGTCAGAGATCAAACAACCACAGTGTAAGAAATCTTGTAAGCATAGGTGGTCCATCCTCCTGCTTTTTTTTTTTTTTTCCAGACTTGAAAGATAATTCTCTCTCATGCCAAATTAGAAAGTTAATAAATTTGTTGTTGTTCAAATTAGAAGTGCAAGCAACTACCACAGTCATATGAACCAAAACTTATTGTAGACATACAATGCTTGGCATTTCACATTACATTAAAATGTGAGTAAAGTGGGTTTTTTCAGATGATTAATAGATTAGATTGTAATTGCCCTTGATGGGATTTAAAGGATTTGTTGTTGATGGTTTGCCAACTGGCAAGAAAACATGATTTTGTGCATGACAGTCTTTACAAACTTTAATAATAATACATGGAATTTATATAGCGCTATATCTTGTAAAAACAAATCAAAGCGCTTGCACTCGACCCTCACAACAAACAAGCAACCAATGACAATGAATAATTCTAGCTAATTTGAAAGCACACTCACACGTGCACGCGCGCGCGTGAGCACACACACACACACACACACACACACACACACACTTATAGAGGCTATACATTTAGGCAAGGCAAGGGAATTTCAAATGTTGAAGGCAGGGACAAATAGGAAGTGATGTTGATAACATGATGATTAAGACAAGATATGCATAGTATAACATACTCACACACATGTATACATGTATACACACATAGACAAACACAGACACACACAGAGACGCACACAGAGACACACACACACAGACAGACACTCACACACAACACACACACACACACACAACACACACACACTACACACACACACACAGTACACACACACATACACACACACACATACACGCACAAACACAACACACACATACACACATACACACACACACACACACACACACACACACACACACACAACACACACACATTGTATACAAAAATGATACATGTTACACACACACACACACATGCGCCACACACACCACACACACACACACATGCGCAGCCCACACACACACACACACACACACACACACACACTTTATATTTATTGTGATGGTAAATCTCAGAGGTCAGAGCACTTGATCTCTTTTAGCTAGGATTAAGCAGCGTTGAGGGTGGTTATCATCTTGGATGGGATACTGTTTGCTTTCGCTTGCCTTGGTTTCGTACAGTTACCCTGGTCACCCAGCTGTAAATGGGTAGCTGCCCATTTTGAGGGACAGGGAAGGTAAAGCAGCGAGGGAGAGAAGATGGCCACTCTCAATAGGCTGGCTCATAGAGGAGTTGAAATCTGACACCTCACTCCCCAGTGACCAATAAGTTAGGGAAACACCTCTACTGTTATGTTTTTAATTCTGTTAATAACTTTTTGACTCTATCATAGTGAATTAAAATTGTGTATGCCTCTGTAATAGAATTATATGGCCACAGTTTTGAGCTCATTAGGCAGATTGAGTGAGAGTGAAACTTTCCACTTTTTCCTTTTGGGTTTATCAGTCTCCATGATGATGGGGGCAGTAGACGGCAGGTCCTCCAAGTTAGCATAGGGGTTTTTTTTTAGCAAGAGGGTAGTGTTCTATCAGATCTTCTTTTGGAATGCCTTGTTTAGTGGGCAGCACTTGTTCTGTTGTCTGGCTGCCAGTCTTGCAAGGGTACTAGTTACTCTGTGTGACACGTGTGGAATCTGATGATAATTGCTTTAAGAAAGTTGATTGTGCATTCAAATGTGGGTTTGTTGGTTGTTGTTTATCAATATCAGCTTACATAATTGAGTAAATTATTTGAAGCTATTCAGACTTCTCAGTGCCTGAACTTTATCTTATGTATTGAACATGTACTGATCATCTTCACATTTACACACAAGCTCCCAGTCATCTGCAGGACATTTTGGTCCTGTGTCAAGCAAAAAAACAAAAAAACAAACAACAAAAAACATCCGAACCTAACCTGTCAGAAAAAAAAAACTGTCAAAAGCTGATCTTTTAAAATAGGATTTGGGGGAGGGGGGGTGGATGTTTAGAAGTAAAGGAATCATTGAGTGTTGCGATTCTGTTAATCACACATTGACTGTCGATCACAATAACAGAGTAGAAAAACTTTTTAAAGAGAAAGGAAAAAAGCAACTTTTAGATGTTTAATGTAAGTTGAATATTTATACATATTTCAATTTGAGATCCCAGAAGCAATGGACATCATGCATAACTTTCACAAAATACCTGTAGTGTACACAGGGCCTGGCACTCTTTCCTTGAAATTGCCCAATACAAGTAGCCAGTAATGGAAGTGTATGGGTAAAGCTTCTGTCAGGTTTTAAAAAATAACGAACCCTTTTTCTTTTTTCAGGGAATGCAGTTTTTATGAGCTCAGACCATGTCCGCTCCTTCCTCTACAGCCTCTACTTCCACCATCCCTCAGTCACAGGCCACTGGCAGCTCAACCACAGGCTCCAATCTTTCACAGCTGCAGGTCACTGGTAAGATGTCACCAGGGGTCAGTGTCATTAATTAATGAAAACGTCAACAAAGCAAGCAGTGGCAGTTGAATGTTCAACAGCTGTTTTACAGGCTCTTGAAACTAATCACAGGTAGCTAGCTGCAGGTAATCTGAAAAGTTAATAGCAACTGAAAGTTGTAAAGTCATGTATGTTTCAAATTATGGTTTGTATGATGTTTTTATGCACACTTGAATATATTTACAAAAGAAGGGAATCTTCTAAGGGTCAAAAAAAAAAAAAATTTTGTTTCAAAGAAATGTGCTTTTGTTGCTTTTCTTATAAACCCCCAAGAGATATTAATGAATTTTTTTTTTAATTATTTTTTCCCTTCAATTTTGGAATACTTTTCCCTTGAAAAAAAAAGTTCAGGTTCAGTCATGCCTAATTATTTAATGAAAATACTGTAGAAAAACATATCTGTGAGTGTTTAACAATTCAAACAGAAAAAAAGTGATATCCTGATTCTGAATGTGCTGATATGTAATATATATATCCTGAAACTTGTGACAATGATTGTTTGCTGTCCTGCCACTGGAAGCCTTGTTGGTTTGTTGCCAGTCTTGTCGGCCAAGCTCACCTCAGTGGGTGGACTCTTTTCCTCCAAACCTGACCCCTATCTTGAACTCATTGTCGATGGCCAGTCACCACGCAAAACAGAGGTGATCCGCAAAAGCACCACTCCAAAATGGGATGAGCACTTCACAGTGTAAGTGCACATTGCCTGTGTTCATCATTTTCCTTTTTTCTATCTTTTTTTGTTGTTGTGTTTGTTTTTTGATTTTTTTTAGTCTGATTTTAAAAGGAAAAAATCTAATATATCCACAACATGTGTAAATGATATTTTCTTTGAGACAAAAGATTTTTTCAAAAGTGTGAATCTGGTAGAGTGATTGTTTTGTAAATGATAGAGACTATCGATTTTCTTTGAGACAAAAAGATTTTCAAAAGACTGAACAGTGAAGTGATGCCCTAAAAAGCTCAGGCCAAAGAAGAAATGTATGTTGAATTGATTGCCTTATTGTGAATGGTGAAATATATATTGAACTGATTTAAAATATATTTTAAAAATTCAGAGTGATTGTTTTGGAATATTGATTGATGGTTGTTTTGGAATATTGATTGATGGTTGTTTTGGAATATTGATTGATGGTTGTTTTGGAATATTGATTGATGGTTGTTTTGGAATATTGATTAATGATACAGTGTTGACTATCAAAGGAGTAGATAAATAAGAAATTAGGGAGGGGGGGGGGTAGCTTATGAACACCAAAACATGTTGATTTTGTTAGCTGAAGGGTTTTTGTATGCATGTGTGTGCATGAAAATGCTTGTGGTGTATGTATTCTATATCACAGCAGCACTTTCTTTGTCAAGGTTAGAGCAAAATTGTAACCTTTTTCTTTTTGTTTTTTTCAGACTGGTGACTCCCTACTCCAAGTTGGAGCTGCGGGTGTTAAGTTGTAACAGCATTCGTACAGACTCGCTCCTTGGACGAGCAAGCATCAACATCTACACTCTGCTAGAAGAAAACAATGGGAAATGTGTGTACTGATACCATGTTTCTGTTTCATTTTTTGTGTGTGCCTTTTTTTATGTTTGTCATGGCATATGTGGGGGGTTGGGGATTTTTTTTGTATTTTGTTGTTGTTGTTCCTTGGCCAGAGCTCCCAAGGTTCCTCAGTGGTAAGATTTCGCGTGTGCCACCATTTTTACCCACTACCAAGGTAGCCACACTCTGAGTTCTGGTAGGTACCGGCAGCCCTTCTTTGAGCCTACGGGAAAGTAGCGCTGAGTGGGGAAAATGCATGTTTTTTGACAGGCCAGATCTTGGAAACTATCAAAAGAATTGGCATAAAAATTATGAAAAAATAAACAATGATGTTTACTTATGTGCTCTGGGTTGGTTGTTTGTGTTTGTATGCCATGGTTTGACAACAAAACAATTCCAAACACACCCACTCTTGCACAAAAATCGAAGCGCGTTCTCGGCTCGATGTTCCGCCAGCCGCCATTAGCCGAGCGAGCGAATCGGTATGTGTAGAAAATCGCTACGGACGATGTGCTCATTACTCTGCATCAACTTCAAAATGGGTCAGAACAGAAGAGCATGCTTCCAGCTTTAATTCAGTATAAGTTTTAAGTGGATACGAAAAGCTGAAATCAGTTTAAAAATCGGAAGTTTAAAGACGCTTAGCGCGAGTCGCGGTCTGACTACTTTCGGTCCTAAATACGGAACATCGGACGAAGTAAACGTATATGAGGTGTTTGCGCTTGAAAGGCCTGTCTTTGCTGAATCCAATGGTGTATCAAGCTCTATGATTGGTTCCATTGCTTTTGACCAACGGCCAATCAAAGTGAGGGTGTCATCAAACCGTGTGTACTCCATTTTGGGCAAAACAAAAATGGCGGAAGATAGTAAAAGAAGCGATGCCGACCGAGTCAAATACGTTAATCGTCACGGAATTACAGGACAAACTTGGCAAGTTAATGCATGAAATATCAAGCTAAGACCTGTATTAAACGAATCCACAGCTTCATTTTGCTGAGCATTTGCAAAATTATTATCTATTTGGTTCGTAAGACACTCGCTAAAGTCGGACACGATCTGGTGAAGATCGACTTGCACATCGCTCAGTTTGAAGCGATCGTTTTTTTTCTTAATGGGAAACTGATGCAAATCGACACCAGATATTGGCATATCTATCATTAATTTAGCGATCTCAGAGCTAGTTTTTTGATTAATTCCATGATTGAACAGAAAATCGCCTTTAAAAACATCGTTGAGAGATAGTTATGAAACGGAAGTTGGCTCCGCGCGCACATGCTGGTCAACAGCACAAATCGAAAGCAGACTAGGCTAGTGAGACAACACATTGTAGGTCTAGTTTTTATAACATGTGTAGAACTTCAAACTAGAAATAAGCTTTTTAATTGCTTTCTAAGCCTCCTTTTTATAGATGGCAATATAATCAGTGAAAGTCTGGGTTTTTAAAAAAAATCAACAAACGGGTATAACCACCAAGAAATACAATGAATCAATAGTTCTTAGTTATTTGACTGGGTCATTCTTCTTCTTGCAGTTCACAAAAAAAAAAAAAAAAAATTAACACTTTAAGAAATCAAAACAATTAAAAGTGAAGCTGCTGAAGTTTGATTTCTATCCTCTATCGGGTTTCTTTTCATTTTACTAGTATGAGTTTCTAACACAGTTTTGTGTTTTTATTGTCACACCATGGCATGCAAACACAAACAAACAACCCAGAGCACATAAGTCAACATCAAAGTTTATTTTTTTCATAATTTTGTAACCCCATTCTTTAGATAGTTCCCAAGATCTGGCTTGTGATTTGTATCAATTTTGTGTGTGTGTGTGGTGTGTGTGTGTGTGTGTTGTTTCTTTGTTTTTTGCAAAGGTGTTAGTGTGTGAATTTTCTAAGACACCTCACTACATTAAAAAAAAAAATGCACAGATCAGTTTGACTAGCACAGGTACAGTGTACAGCCAAGCAAACATTCCCATGACAAATGTTTATCACAGTGATTAAATTTTGGCAATTGCATAATATTCATATTACCATGAATATATTGTGATATTATCCCTTTTCAACACATTGATCATTATTGATGACATGGTCTAGATCTATTATCACTGAGGCTTAGTAGACAGCGAGTAATAATACTAATATTATATTCTATATTAAGTGCTAACTCAAAACATCACACTATACACAACTCTCTGTAGTCTTTCTCTTCATTTCATACAAACTGAATATGAATGTAAAACATGATACATGTATATACAGTGTACCTCTCTCTCTCTCTCTCTCTTCTCTCTCTCTCTCTCTCTCTCTCTCTCTCTCTCTCTCTCTCTCTCTCTCTCTCCCTCCCTAGATAGATGGCTTGATGAAAAAAAGCAAATCAATGCTTATTCAATGTACCATCTGGAAATAAAAATTTGACTTGACTTGGCTTGACTTAACACACACACACACACACACACACACACACACACACACACACACACACACACACACACACACAGAGTTGTCATAATATCACACTGGTTGATGAAGAAATGCAGAGATTGGGATAAAATTCAAATTACATGTAAAAATGTAAAATAATATTTTTTAATACACCATGGGCAAATTCATAAAAGAGTAAGAGTAGAATATAAAGAGTTTTGGTTAAAAAGTTTTTCTTTTGAGAATTACAAACAAAAACTCTGTCTCTCTAGTGTAACCACCAGTCACTTATGAAGAGCACTGATTAAATTTGAATGGCAAAAAAGATAATATGGAGCAATTTTGATCTAGCACTACAGATTTTTGTGTGCAGACTGCCAAATTCTCAAATTTTGTTCTACAGGGGCATGATGAAACTATCACAAGCTGAGAGAACAGCTTCAGCCTTGGAAAGACAGCTGAAAGAGACAATAGCCAAAATTACAGAGTACATTTTTTTTTTTAAATGTGCCAAAGTTTTTTACACCCTTTTAGTTTTTATTTTCAGGAGTTGCAGTATAAAATCCAAGAGTTTGACAATATGAAAACAGTGAATGCTTAGCTTGAAAAGAGTAATGACATCTTGAACCTAAAACTGAAGCCAGTTCAGCAAAGTCAGGGAAAAATGTGTACTACAAACGTCTCTTAAG
The DNA here is from genome assembly GCA_030674155.1 of Stramonita haemastoma. Taxonomy (NCBI): domain Eukaryota; kingdom Metazoa; phylum Mollusca; class Gastropoda; order Neogastropoda; family Muricidae; genus Stramonita; species Stramonita haemastoma. The sequence goes on from CM060330.1 coordinate 3,062,589, forward strand.
GATGTCAGAACCTTTTTCCTTTTGAAGTTAAAAATGGTTGTCAGGAATATATAATAGATCATATAATTTGACAGAGAGCAGTGTAAAAGAGGTTGTGGCAAAATTTTATTGAAATCTGCCAGTTAGTTTGGGAAGAATGTCCATTTCTGTTTGAACGACTCTCTCAACTCATCCCCAAAAGTTCTTGTTTCAGAATAAAAAACATAAAAGTTAGGTGAAAATAGCAAAGAAAGACTCTTCATTTTGTAGAAAATAATGTATAAAGACTACATGCAAAATTTGAAGACAATTCATTGAATAGTTTCAAAGTTATGGCCGTTTTTCATATGGCAGGTCAGTATCCTCCCTTTGTTCCGCCGTCCAAATTGCACTACCTCCATGTTTTTAACATGGGATTTCTCCTATATTTCTCAACCAAATACCCTAGAAAAAAATAAGTGTGGTTAATACAACTAGGAGAGGCTGTCTAAATTGAAATAAGTATTCTGCTTGTCAATTTCACTGTGCTCTGGTGCGTCAAAGTTGGCACATCACGCAGGTTTGACCTGCGTCAAATTGTGGTTTTTTCCAAAGTTTGACACCCTAGTGCATATCAACCATACACATTTGAGTCATGAAACTTATTTATCTTAGGAATATATGTTATAAAGATTTAAAATACTCATTTTCAACTGGGTATGTATGTTTTGTACAATTCTATTGAGGTTCAAACTTGGACGATATTTGAGATTGTCAAGTGCGTCAGCATACCCCATTTTTAAACGGCCATATCTCCAAAAGTATGAAAGATAGAGACTTCATTTTTGTTTTATTTTTTAAGTTAGATCATTATCTTTATGATGGTTTGGGTTTTGAATATTAAAATGAATAATTTAATTTTGGCTGCCGGTACCTAGTTCTGGGATATGTGTATTTGATTTGCACTCAAGAATTGATTTAAGGAACAAAGTTCGTGCATGTGTTTTCATATGTGTGTGCATCTGTGTGCATGTGTGTGTGTCTGTCAGTGTGTAAAATGTGTGTGTGTGTGTGTTTTTTTCCTATTTTGTCAGGGATTTCCCCTCTTAAAATCTTCTTGAATTTTCTGCATACTTGGCATTTTAGTGACAGACAGTAGAACTGTGACTGTTCTGGGTTGACCCCTAAGGTTGGCTAGAGCGTTGATTCAAAAAAGGACAGCAGAGTTTATGATAGGTCACAGTGATCTGGTTTGATAGGGGGTGTCGTGTTGGTTCCATCTTTCCTTGTTGCAGGTTTATTCCAGACCTTTTGAAGACCCATATGGTATGAAACGCTAAATAATCTGAAGACCAACTTGAGCATTTATCCAGTAGGCTTTTTCGTTGGCTGCTTTCATTTCATTCAGATGTTTTTGGATTTTTTCATTAGGTATGCTTTTGGTTTTGACCCTTTATAACTTTTTTGCCTGTTAACTTGCTTTATTTCACCAGATAGTGTCAGTTTGCTGTAAATTTTACTGATTGATAGAACTTTAGGTATATATTTAGTAGCAGCAGACAAAACTGGATATGACTGTGTCATTTATGAATGTGAATTGTTGCCAGTAAATTGGAAAATTTGGTGCTGTCAGCATGCTTATATATTTTTGAACTTTTTCTGCAGTTAGCTTTAGAGACAGTGGTTTGCTGGTTTCAAATCTAGAGACAATAGGAATGGGGTTATGTTCTGTCTGGAGACACTTTATTTGTGTGTGTGTGTGTGTGGTGTGGTGTGTGTGTGTGTGTGTGTGTGTGTGTGTGTGTGTGTGTGGTGTGTGTGTGTGTACATGTGCATGTTTCCTTGGCTCTGTGAGTATACATATATTTTGTGTGGAAAACTGCGTGATTTATAAAAAATCTGTATTCACAAGTGTTTACACAAAGTGCTGTATAGCCAAAAAAAGTGTGGCATTGATGATTGTGGTGTGTTGTTGGTGCAGTTGACAATCTGAGGAAGACGTTTGATCTGAAGGGAGAGAAAGGGAACTGTGGCGAGGTCACGGTCACGCTGCACGGCCTGGAGGTCAACATGAGGCGCTACCCCAGGAGGACTGCTAATGGTGGGTCACCCGGGGGTCACTCAGCCACCGCACTCCGTCACACACACACACACACACACACACACACACACACACACACACACACACACACACACACAAAAAGCGGAAAAAAACAACAACGTTGAAATGTTCAGCAGTCTGATGTGTGTTGGAATTTGTGTGTGTGTGTGTGTGTGTGTGTGTGAGTGTGTGTGTGTGTGTGTGTGTGTGTGTGTGTGTGTGTGTGTGTGTGATGATTTTATTTATTTATTTATTCTTTATTTATTTATTTATTTATTTATTCTTTTATTTCAAGGATAGTGGAAAGCACTCATGTGCTTTTTTTTTTTTTTACATCTTGTCCCTGTGTGTATGCAGTATTGTAAATTTTGTCATCCATTCCAACACTGGACCTCAGTTTATGGTCTCATCTGAAGGACTTTAGGGAAGGAGTGGACTCGGCACTGATGTTAACTCCAGGGGGAAATAGCCCCATGAATGGGATTCAAACCCAGGTCAACAGATCATGAGTGCAATGCTTTGTGAGTGTGTTTTGTGTGTGTGTGTGTGTTTGTGTGTGTGTGTGTGTGTGTGTGTGTGTGTGTGTGTGTGTGTGTGTGTGTGATCATTTCTACAGCGGCAGTACTTACAGTTTCCTGACAGTTTAATATTGTTTTGAGATGTGCCATTTTAGAAATATACTGGTTGATGGTTAGATTTTGTTTTTTGTGTTGGAGATGAGAAGAAATAAGGTTTTGGAAGATTGGAATGCTGCATTAGGGTTTTAATTAATATGCAGTGCAAACCTTTGCCATCTGGCCAAAGCATTCAACACATTAAGAATAGGTACGGGGGGATGGGAAGAGATAGATAGGTATGTTATGGAAATGTTTTTGCATAAATGTGTGTACTAATGTTTACAAAAATATACCCTTGATATCTCTAGTTTTTCGTAGAATGCACAAATGAAAATAAGTAGAACCAATGTACATAAACCTACACCAAGCCAGTACATAGAAAAACATTAAATCATGTTCACAAATGTGCATGCACCAAACTACTGCCTTTATTCTTGATGTTCTTAACCCTCTTGCATTCGGTGTCTCTGAAACATGCCCCTAGATTTCGCATTCCATCATGAAATCAGGTCATGCACACATGCTGGCTGGCCTTTTCCTCCTTCTAAGTACATACCATTAGCTATAATATTCAATTTCTTCTCCTTCTGGCCTGATAGAGCTTTGATATGTGGCAAAAATAAGTGATGGTCACAGCGTGATGGAAATCTACTGTGTAAATCCCGGATCGTGACTTGGGGGGGTGTAATTATTCAGTCCCGGCAAATCCCAGATCGGGACTAAGAGGTTAAGCTATTATAGAATGCACAAAATGAAGATGAACGTACACCGTTCCAACCCACAGAAAAGCATGGGTGGTGGTGGTGGTGGTTTTTCTCTGTCTGCTACCTCTCACACGCCCTCATGGAGCCCACACTCAGTGTATGTATAACTGTTGGCGTGATGGAAAAAAGCAAATCGATGCTTATTCAATGTACCATCTGGAAATAGAAATCTGATTATGGATTGACTGTTGTTGGTGTTGCCCCGCCAGGCCCCAGAGCGTCGGTGCCCAACGGCACCACCAGTCCCCCCAGCACGGGGGAGGGGCGGTCGCAGCAGCCGACGCCGACGTCGTCGTCCAGTCGCATGACCCGCAGCTCCAGCCAGCCGTCCAGCAGCCCTCCCGGCAACGCCACCAACCGCCACTCCATGCCCCTGCCCCCCGCCTCCACCTCCCTCACCCCTCCGCCTCGCCCCCCCCGGCCCCCCCCACTGCTGCTGTTGCTGCTGCTGCCAGCACCTCCACCACCGTGAATGGAAATGCCCCGGAAGCGGGAGGTGAGCTTTTTTTAAATTTTTATTTTTTTATATTTTTTATTTATTTACTTTTTATTTTTTATTATTTTTTTTTTTTTTTTTTTTTTTTTTTTTTTTTTTTTTTTTTTTTTTTTTCAGGAGGTGAGCTCTTGTAGGGGTGACCTGTCGGTTTGTGACATGGCCGATAAAAGACATATCTCTCTCTCGGAATATTTATTTTATTTATTTATTCTTTTATATCGAGGATAATAGAATAAGCACTCATGCTTTTTTTTTTTTTTTACATCCAGTCCCCGTGTGTATGCAGTTTTGTAAATCTTGTCATCTGTTCCCACTGGCACACGATGGCCAACTCTTACGAAAAGCGGAACAGGATTTAACATGTGTGCAAGATGCTCTGCTAGAAACAGTGTCTGGTGCCTCGAGCAGAGGAAGCGTTGTATGGGTGCTCACTGAGGAGAATGAGTAGGTGGATGTTCAATTTTTTTTTCTTCCAAATATAAGAAGATTCTGTTCGCTGACTGAAAGTAAGAGATCATTTCCTTCTCTATACACATGCTTTCTTTTTCACTCTCTCCCTTTTTTTTTGTTTTGAGCTGCAATAGAGCCTAGTTACTTTTCATTTAAAACGAGAGGAAGAAAGATGGTCATGGTGTGCTTGATAGGCTCATTTTGATGAAGGTTTTGGTAGGTGTGAGGTTTTGTGGAGTAACAAAATTCTGCCTGAGAAAGTAGTTAGCAATAAGAATTCATGAGATATATATAAAGTTTTTGTGCATGTCTTTTTCTCAAGCTCTCAGATATAACACACTAGTCCTTTTTAAGCAAATGTTGTATGCATTAGTACGAGTTGAAGATTCCAACCTCAAGGATGGTATCTAAACACGATACCTTTGTGCATGCAATTTTTTTCTATTTTTAATTTTGTCATCCATTCATACCAGCACACAATGGCCCACTCTTCCGAAGGACTTTGACATTCAGTTTGATGTTTTTTTCGTCAAACTGGGAAGAAAAGCCAGGCTGGGAATGGAACCCAGGACCTGACGGTGTACATGTTAGACAGGTGAATGTGTTAACCGTGTTGCCACATCTTTCTGAAGCAGTGAACTTTTTTCTTTTTTTTCTGAAGCAGTGAACTTTTTTTCTTTTTGTTCTCTGAAGCAATGAACTTTTTTTCTTTTTGTTTCTGAAGCATGAACTTTTTTTTCTTTTTTTTCTGAAGCAGTGAACTTTTTTTTCTTTTTGTTTCTGAAACAGTGAACTTTTTTTTTTTGAGCAGTGAACTTTTTTTCTTTTTGTTTCTGAAGCAGTGAACTTTTTTTCTTTTCTTCTTTTTTTACTGAAGCAGTGAACTTTTTTTTTTATCTTTTTCTTTTTGTCTGAAGCAGTGATTTTTTGTCTGTGTTTTTTTTCTAAGCAGTGAATTTTTTTTCTTTTTCTTTCTGAAGCAGTGAACTTTTTTTTTTTTTTTCCTGAAGCAGTGAAGTGGGTTGTTTTTTTTTCTGAAGCATTGCACTGTTCCTTGTTGTTTCAGCTCCACCAGCCCCCCCTTCTGCAGAGGGTGGGGGGTCTCCAACAGATGCAGCAGACCAGCCCCTGCCCCCTGGGTAAGACACGTCCTGCATGTGTCATACACCTAAAATTTTGACTTGACACCTGGGATACAGGAAACATAGAGTAGCCGCAGTCTTTTCTTTTTGTTGTGTGTTTGCTGTGTCACCAGCTTCCATTAGTGTTGACGGGTGGAAAGTTCTTAGGAAAAAAATGTTGGGATTTGTAAATGGGATATTGCTCAGATCATATCTTGTAATTTATATGAATAAGCTGAGAATGCTTTTTTTTTTTGCTTTTTTTTTTTTTTTACTGTAGGATTTGAAATTTTTTTTTCTTGTTCATATGTGAGCAGAAAAAAAAAAAAAACGCACAAAAAGCACACCTTCCCTGTCTTCTTTTGTGAACCATTATTCATTGAGACCAGAAACTACTTGTCATTCAAAGCTTTTCAGAGCAGGTGCCTAAAACTGTATTGTGGGAAGAGCTGAATGAAGGCTGCTAATCTTTTTAAAGAATGTTTAAGAAAGGAAAAAAAGCACAGTAGATCTCAAGGCTGGAAAGTGTGTGTGTGTGTGTGTGTGCATGCGTGCGTGCGTGCATGCGTGGTGTGTGTAGGGATAAAGGGCAAGGGTATATATCTCTGGCTTAGTTTAGTTCTACATACAAGCATATTGTTTTTAACATCTTTAGGACACTGTATATGATATCAAAGACCACACGAAAGTTACCCATGTAAGATGAGGAAGAGACAATGAATTTGTTGTTTTGATTCTCAAGGGGGTTTTTGTGTGTGTGGTTGTTTTTTTTAACCCTCTTGCATTCGGACTCTCTGAACACAAACTGCCCCTAGATTTCACATTCCATCATGAAATCAGTCAGGCACACATGCTGGCTGGCCTTTTCCTCCTTCTAAGTACATACCAGCAGCTATTAATTACTTCCAGACTCTCAACAGGGTTTCTCCTTCTAGCCTGATAAAGGTTTAACATGTGGTAGCAATTAGTGATAGTCACAGTGTGATGGATATCTACTGTGTGTAATCCCGGCTAATCCCGATCGGGACTTTTGGGGGGGTGGTAATTATTCAATCCCGGCAAATCCTGGATCGGGACTAAGAGGGTTAATTTTTGCTAACACTCTAGTGCCAATTTTCTCCATCCACCCCAGGTGGGAGATGAGAAAAGACGCTCAAGGAAGAAAGTACTATGTTGATCACAACACCAGGACAACTACCTGGGAACGCCCACAGCCTCTACCACCTGGGTATGTTGACTGATCTTTATGTTTTGTTTGCTGTTTTGCTTTGTCACCTGCCTGCTCTTATCTGACAGGTATTTAAAACCTATGACACATTGACTGATCTTCATGTTTTGCTTTGTCACCTGCCTGCTCTTATCTGACAGGTATTTAAACCTATGACACATTGACTGATCTTCATTTTGCTTTGTCACCTGCCTGCTCTTATCTGACAGGTATTAAACCTATGACACATGACTGATCTTCATGTTTTGCTTTGTCACCTGCCTGCTCTTATCTGACAGTATTTAAAACTATGACACATTGACTGATCTCCATGTTTTGCTTTGTCACCTGCCTGCTCTATCTGACAGGTATTTAAAACCTATGACACATGACTGATCTTCATGTTTGTTGTGTCACCTGCCTGCTCTTATCTGACAGGTATTAAAACCTATGACACATTGACTGATCTTCATGTTTTGCTTTGTCACCTGCCTGCTTTTATCTGACAGGTATTTAAAACCTATGACACATTGTACTGATCTTCATGTTGTGTCACCTGCCTGCTCTTATCTGACAGGTATTTAAAACCTATGATACATTGACTGATCTTCATGTTTTGTTGTGTCACCTGCCTGCTCTTATCTGATAGGTATTTAAAGCCCATGCCCAAAATCTTTAATCATTCTGCTCGTGAAGCCTAAAGTCTGACAAGGGCATAACAGGAACTATTTTAGACTGTTTGATAGTAGAGACATAGATAATAATAATAATACATGGTATTTGTATAGCGCTATATCTTGTAAAAACAAATCAAAGCGCTTGCATTCGACCCACACAACACACAATCAAAAAATCTTAAGGCTTTAAGATGTGCTAAATGATGTTTTAGTTTGTGGGTTTTGGAAGGGGGGGGGGGGGGTTTAAACCAGTGACATATTTATGATTGAGTATGCTTTATTCAGTTGTTTTGGAGACATTTTTTTATATGGGAAAAAAAAAGTACACTGAATTGCAAGAATAGAGTCATCCAGATAGAGCTGCTTTACCAGAATCTGAATCTGCTGGGGGGGGAGGGGGAGGGGGGTGTACCCAAAGTTATTGAGATAGATTGTACCCAGAGTTATTGAGATTGTACCCAAAGTTATTGAGATTGTACCCAGAGTTATTGAGATAGATTGTACCCAAAGTTATTGAGATTGTACCCAAAGTTATTGAGATAGATTGTACCCAGAGTTATTGAGATTGTACCCAAAGTTATTGAGATAGATTGTACCCAAAGTTATTGAGATAGATTGTACCCAAGTTATTGAGATAGATTGTACCCAAAGTTATTGAGATTGTACCCAGAGTTATTGAGATAGATTGTACCCAAAGTTATTGAGATTGTACCCAGAGTTATTGAGATAGATTGTACCCAGAGTTATTGAGATTGTACCCAAAGTTATTGAGATTGTACCCAGAGTTATTGAGATTGTACCCAGAGTTATTGAGATAGATTGTACCCAGAGTTATTGAGATTGTACCCAGAGTTATTGAGATTGTACCCAAAGTTATTGAGATTGTACCCAGAGTTATTGAGATTGTACCCAAAGTTATTGAGATAGATTGTACCCAAAGTTATTGAGATAGATTGTACCCAGAGTTATTGAGATAGATTGTACCCAAAGTTATTGAGATTGTACCCAAAGTTATTGAGATAGATTGTACCCAGAGTTATGAGATTTGTACCCAGAGTTATTGAGATAGATTGTACCCAGAAGTTATTGAGATAGATTGTACCCAAGAGTTATTGAGAATAGATTGTACCCAGAGTAAATTGGAGATTGTACCCAAAGTTATTGAGATAGATTGTACCCAAAGTTATTGAGATTGTACCCAAAGTTATTGAGATAGATTGTACCCAGAGTTATTGAGATAGATTGTACCCAGAGTTATTGAGATTGTACCCAGAGTTATTGAGATAGATTGTACCCAGAGTTATTGAGAGATTGTACCCAAAGTTATTGAGATAGATTGTACCCAAGTTATTGAGATAGATTGTACCCAGAGTTATTGAGATAGATTGTACCCAAAGTTATTGAGATAGATTGTACCCAAAGTTATTGAGATAGATTGCACCCAAATTATTGAGATAGATTGTACCCAAAGTTATTGAGATAGATTGTACCCAGAGTTATTGAGATAGATTGTACCCAAAGTTATTGAGATAAGTGTACCCAGAATTATTGTGATAGATTGTACCCAAATCATTGAGATAGATTGTACCCAAAGTTATTGAGATACAGTGTACCCAGAATTATTGTGATAGATTGTACCCAGAATCATTGAGATAGATTGTACCCAAAGTTATTGAGATAGAGTGTACCCAAATTATTGAGATAGATTGTACCCAAAGTTATTGAGATAGATCCCATCAGATGCGCTCAACAAAGAAACAGTGCTGTAGCACCAAAGTAAGCGATAACACGGATGAAAAAAATAGGTAAAGAAAAGAAATACCATGGATAAAAAATTTATTAACAAAATAAAATACCATGGATAACAAATAGATGAATAAATAAAAGAAATACCCTGGACAAAAAAAACAAAAACATAAATGAATAAAAGAAACACCTGTGATGCCCCAGCCGCCGCAGTAGTCTAGTGGTTAGGGCGTTGGACTCGTAATCTAAAGGTTGCGGGTTCAATTTCGGCTATGGCGTTGTGCCCTTGGAAAAGGCACTTTATGGCTATTTTCTCACCCCACCCAGGTGTAAAAGGGGTACCAACCTTGTGTTGGGGGTTAACCCTGCGATAGACTGGCGTCCTATCCAGGGGGGAGTCTATGACTCTCAGTCGCTTAACGCCACAGAAACCGGGATAAGCGCCGGCCTGATGAGCTTTAGGCTGGGGACAGACTTGAACTAACTCACTGTGATGCCCCCCCCCCCCCCCCCCCCCCCCCCCCCCCAGGTGGGAGCGTCGGGTGGACCAGCGAGGACGCGTGTACTACGTGGACCACAACACGCGCACGACCACGTGGCAGCGCCCCAACACGGAGACGCTGACCAACTGGAACAACTGGCAGCAGTGGCGCAACAACCGCACCATGGACGCCATGAACCAGCGCTTCCTCTTCCCCCAGACCCCCCAGCCCTCCACAGACAACGACCCTCTGGGCCCCCTGCCTGATGGCTGGGGTGAGTAGTGCTCTCCCCATGAACCAATGCAGAAAACAAAAGCGCTCTCTCACGCCATAAATGTAACACTCCACCACATAATGGGTCATACAGCACCAGAGGTAAATTTCTAGTTATTGGCATTTTATCAATTTGCAATGAATTGGCTGTACATTGCAAAAAAACAGATTGAAAATTGAACAATTCTGTCAAAAGTTATTATAACTTGAAGTGATACACTGTAGATAATGACGAAATGAGAAATGGACAAGTTTAGCATCCTAATAGGTGGTCAGTTTTTAAATCATGTTTAGGGGCAAAAGGAAACAAAACTGTGCCTTGATATTTCACTGCTATTGTTTTATAATCAATCAAAATTGACAACCTGACCCCCACCTGCCTAAAATGGCTACTTGCAGAAGAGAGGGTTAGGTGCTAAAGCAACTCATTTTGTGGTGGAACGTCACAAATGTGGAGTTGTTAATATCAGAAAAATTCTGTCTTTAAGGCACTGGATAAAAAAAAAAGTGTTTTTTATCTTCTCGTGTTAACAGTAAGTGTTCTTATGTAACTGGAGGGATGTGTTTTACAAATGGTTTTTTGCCCTTGAGGCAAACTAACAACTGTGTGTGTGGTTTGGTTTTTTCTTTGCTTTCAAGAAAACGAGCAGACCCCAATGGGCGGGTGTACTTTGTCAATCACAAGAACAGAACCACCCAGTGGGAGGATCCACGCACACAGGGGTAAGCCTCTACGTCTTTGAAACACATCTATGGAAATACTGAGCGTTCTGCATGCACATCCAGATGCGGTACAAAATGACATTTTCACTTGCAAAGATGCATTCAAATGGCTTATGTTTCGTGTAATTGGAAATAATTGTGGACATACACATGTGCTTGCGCGTTTGATTGTTTTGTTTGTATATTATGAAAATCCAGTCTGTTTCAGGAAACGAAAAAATCACGTGTATATTCAGGTACACTAAAATGTGAACACAATCTTATCATGGAATCTGTAAGAGAGAAGGAAGAACTCTCTCTCGCCCTTCCCCATCTTTAAAGTGTCTTCAATTTTGCACCCGATCCCAAAGCAAAACAATCATTCAGACTGAAACAAGCATTATGTTAAAATACAGGAAAAGTGCTGATGTTTCGTTAGACGCTGTGATGATAAAAAAGCAAATGCATTGGTTGTGGAAAGCAGCATCTGGAGATAAAGTGTTGACGTTGACTTTGCAGCATTATGCAAGAAGATCCGTTACCATCTGGAGATAAAGTGTTGACGTTAACTTTGCAGCATTATGCAAGAAGATCCGTTACCATCTGGAGATAAAAGTGTTGACGTTGACTTTGCAGCATTATGCAAGAAGATCCGTTACCATCTGGAGATAAAGTGTTGACGTTGACTTTGCAGCATTATGCAAGAAGATCCGTTACCATCTGGAGATAAAGTGTTGACGTTGACTTTGCAGCTTTATGCAAGAAGATCCGTTACCATCTGGAGATAAAGTGTTGACGTTGACTTTGCAGCTTTATGCAAGAAGATCCGTTACTATCTGGAGATAAAGTGTTGATGTTGACTTTGCAGCATTATGCAAGAAGATCCGTTACCCGAGGGATGGGAGATGCGCTACACGCAGGAGGGGGTGCGTTACTTCGTGGATCACAACACGCGCACCACCACATTCCAAGACCCCCGGGGAGGGCCATCCAAAGGGTGAGAGAAACGCACACAGTGCTTCTGATGGCAACAAGTCCCAGAAAACAGTCTGACAATGCAGCTGTGATTATAGTCCTAGATAGTGCTTGTGATGGCAACAAGTCCCAGAAAATAGTCGACAATGCAGCTGTGATTATAGTCCTCTATAGATAGTGCTTCTGATGGCAACAAGTCCAATGAAACAGTCTGACAATGCAGCTGTGATTATAGTCCTAGATAGTGCTTGTGATGGCAACAAGTCCCAGAAAATAGTCTGACAATGCAGCTGTGATTATAGTCCTAGATAGTGCTTCTGATGGCAACAAGTCCCAGAAAACAGTCTGACAATGCAGCTGTGATTATAGTCCTAGATAGTGCTTCTGATGGCAACAAGTCCAATGAAACAGTCTGACAATGCAGCTGTGATTATAGTCCTAGATAGTGCTTGTGATGGCAACACGTCCCAGAAAATAGTCTGACAATGCAGCTGTGATTATAGTCCTAGATAGTGCTTCTGATGGCAACAAGTCCAATGAAACAGTCTGACAATGCAGCTGTGATTATAGTCCTAGATAGTGCTTGTGATGGCTACAAGTCCCAGAAAACAGTCTGACAATGCAGCTGTGATTATAGTCCTGTGTCATGCTTATCATTGATTCTGATTTTGTCAGTTATTGTGGATGTGCGGTATTCTTTATCACTTCACAGGGAAAAGGATGGGGGATAGATATTCTTCATATATATTTCCAGTTTTATATTTTGTGGGATAAGGGGAGGGGGCTGCCTAGCAGCATTGTCTCCCTCCCTCATTCAGGCTCACAAACTCTTATGCAAATAGTCAATACTCCCACACATATGCTTATGCAGTTCATGCCATCGCTTCTAGACACCTGTGTGCTTAAATCTGATTAGTGAGTGCTTATTCCATTGTCCTCAAAATAAAAGAATTTTAAAAAATAATAAAATAATAATAATAATAATAAAACAATAATAATGAATGATAAAATAATGTTCGTAACTTTTTTATTCTGAAATCTGTGTTTACAGTCTCGTGACAGTTGTCATCAGCAAATCACCACTGATGTTGTTGTTGGTGTTTGTTTTTCCAGGCCCAAGGGTGCGTATGGTGTTCCTATACAATACGAACGCAGTTTCCGGTGGAAGCTTGGTCAATTCCGATACCTCTGTCACTCCAATGCCTTACCTGGCCATGTGAAAATCAACGTTTCTCGAGACAACCTCTTTGAAGATTCATTTGCACAGGTTTGTCTTCAAAGAGCATGCATGTGAAGGCTAAAATTTTGTTTAAGGGGGACCGCGGCATAGGTTTTCACCAAAAAAAAAATTAAAATGACTTTTGGGATTATGGTTGCATTTGGTCAAGTAATGTGTCAACTTTGCTTTTCAATCACTCATTTTGTTTGTTTTGACCGATTTCATTGCAAATAAAATCATTTTCTGAGGTAGGGGTGGGTGAATTTAGAGCAATTGTGGCCCAAAAACGCGAAATTTGCTTCAGTTTGGAGATCGTCGCGCTTGCCGACCAGTTTCGCTACCCCCCCTTCTTTGGTATCAATGTGAAGGTCATTCACTGACCTACTTTCTGACATCACCTCTCAATGGATAATTTCACTCACGGAAACACACGAAGAGTAAATCCGAAGGAACCCGAGAGGCATTTTCTACAGGCATACTGTTGAGTCGAAGTCTCTGATTGGCTTGTGGCCGTAAAAAAATAGCTGATTGGTTCTAAGAGTCATGTGACTTTTATCCAAGATGGCGGATGTTTACATCTCGAGTCTGTTCGATGCACGTATTCGACAGGTTTTCAGCCAAAGTTTTTTACTGAAAGTCTCAAAAATGCCAAAATATGCCGAAAACAAGTGTTGGACTACCAATGCCTTTGGTAGAAAGAATGAAAAACAGAAGAAACGGAAAATAGACTGGCGATCGCTGGCTGGAGTGGTGACCTAGTTTTGCTGTGCCATGCACATCAACTCGCGATGTTGCCGATAACCACTCGCTTACTTCATTGATGCGAAAATTGAAGTTTTTCTCCGAAAAAACGTGTGTCAGTGGCTGACAGCGACACTAGTTTTGATAAAGACTCGATGCGCAAGAAAAATAAACCGATCCGCGGGCCCGCAACTTCAAAAACGACAGAACATCATCAGTGATGTGTCACTTTTGGAAAGTTGGATGACAACATAAAGGTGCACTCCGTGAAATTACAAACTGCAAGCGAAGTTTGAAATAGCTACATTTTCCATCGATTTATTACTGTTTTGGGAACATAGTGGGGCACTTTTTTTCCCAATAAGTTATGTGTTGTTGGGACTTAGCAGGAATGCAGTAGTTCCTGAATTTCTGGTTTGCAGTCTACTCTTTGACAAGGGCTATTCAGTATACACTTTTTTCCCATATTCTCAGTTTTATTTTTATTCAGTTGTTTGTGTTTTCAGAGGCAGTTTTAAGTTTAATGATAATTCACAAAAGAATTGTTTTTACTGAGTTTGACACAGTGAATGGTGTTAGAAAAGAAAAACCTTCACCCATAATTTTTTCTTCTCTCCCCCCCCCCCCCCCCCCCCCCCTTTTTAAATTTTTTTTTTTTTTAAAACTTTCTCCTGTATTTTCCACAATCACACAGTTGTTTTGCATTCTGTTTTGCATCCTCACACATCTTAGTTATCACATTATCAACAATGTATTCAAAGCTGAGATGAAGAAGACAGTCAGCCTGCAGTCTGGAGGCGAGATACTTTTCCAGCAATATTGTGCTTGCTGGACTGGATTTTGTGGCAGTGAGCAATGCAGAAGTGTTTGTAGATAAATCAGACATTCTCAGAGTGAAAACAGCCACTAGAAAATCATCTGATAGGGCCAAAGAGAAGAGGAAAAAAAAAAAAAAAAGTGTAATGCATGCGAACATGAACATAGCCAAGCAGGCAAAGGGGGGGTGTATGCCCCAGGAGCCTCCTGAAAAATTTATTCTATGAGAAAAGCTGTTTCTAATCACTCAGTAGTGTTGGCCTATTGTTATTTTACCATGCATAATTTTTTGGTAATGTTTAAACATGATTTTCATTGATTAAATTGTTAACTAAATCTTTACGGGCATTTTTCTCAAAACATGGTTTTTTCGGCCGCATCTGTTATTTGGCCCACCTGTAACTTCTAACCTAATGAAAATAATCCAATGAAATTTGGTATGCTGGTGTAGAAATGTGTGCTGAGTGCAATGAGACAGTTTGAACACTGTAGCTATTATAGTTTTTCAATACCATGAGATAAAAATTAAAAACCTGGAGCAAAATTTTTTGGGCATTTTTGAAAAAAAAAAGAAAAATATATTTTATGAATTAAACTATATTTTTTTGTGATCATTGCACACAGTGATGTCAAATCAAACAGGAAAAATGATAAACTTCATTGTGTATAGCATATTTTGAAAGCAGCAGATGGGCCAAACACTGACCCGTATTTTTTTGGAAAAATTATCACATTATCATATCTGTTGGACTTACATACTTCAAACTTTGCACAGATAGCTTTATTAATGCAGTTAGTATGTGTACCAAATTTCATGAAGATATCTTTAGTAGTTTCTGAGAAACAAAAATTTGTAAAAGTGACGCAGTGGTCCACCTTAATGTTTAAGAAGAAGAAAAGAAAATTATTGTGACTGTTGCCTTTGGTTCCTTGCTTGTCTTTCATTTCCATCTTGTTTGTCTGTATTTTTAGTAAAGCAAGTATTTGGAACATGAGGGAGAACTTTTGGGTTAATATTTTGTCTTATTTGTTCTTTGCATGGGTTTTTCTGTGCTTTTTTGTTTTGTTTTGTTTTTAATAGTTTTAAGTGAGGGTATGTCCAAACAAATTGGGACAAAGTTTTTATTGTACCGGGCAAGCCCTCAAGAAAACTTGTTTATTTTATTGATATTTTGTAAAAGAGGCCTAAATTACAGAATATCTTCAGTAGTTCCTCACCCAGTTTGGAAGAAAGGGTTTCATAACTCAGCTTAGGACTTTACATTTAGAGAGAAGTATAAGGAAAACTCATGAAGAGATCTTCACCTTTACCTTCACCTGTCCCGTAGTCCCGTGGACCGTGGGGGCACAACTGAAGATTCTGCAACCAGCCTCCTCCATTCTTAGATTCTATTCATGAATAGATATTTGCGTATAAATCAACACATTGAAAAAGTGCTTTCTGTATCTGACTTGAAAAAAAAAAAAAAAAGGTTGTCTACCATAGTGCTTTTTTTTATGCAATAAGCAATCCGGGTAGACTTTCAGGCAGAGTAATACTTGAATTAACTGCTTTATTTTATATGGTTTTGTCAGGAGAACATTTCTGCTCTGCATGTTTTGTGATATGATTTGTTTTTGCTTGATGTTTCCAGATTATGAGACTACAGCCATTTGACTTGCGGAGAAGATTGTACATAATATTCAAAGGAGAAGAAGGGTTGGACTACGGCGGAGTAGCCAGGTAAGTA
>CM060330.1:3083663-3161163 GCA_030674155.1 Stramonita haemastoma
CTTTTATAACGTTAAAAATACATTGACGTGATTAGACTGGGCTTGTGTCGCAGAAACTCGCTCTAAGCTTACTACTCTACCTTATGGTAAAGACTGATGAGATTGCATAGAGTTTGTCCTCATTTCATGTCTGGTTTGTTTTGTTTTTTCCAGAGAGAACAATATAGAGGAATGTGAGCTGGAGTTGTATTTCACCACCGACTTTGAGGTTCTGGGCAAGATCGAGCAGCACGACCTGAAGCCTGGAGGCAGCGATATACGTGTGGGCGAGGAGAACAAAGAGGAATACCTCAAGTAAGTGATACAAAGAGGAGTACCTCAAGTAAGTAATATGAGGAGAACAAAGAGGAGTACCTCAAGTAAGTAATATGAGGAGAACAAAGAGGAGTACCTCAAGTAAGTAATATGAGGAGAACAAAGAGGAGTACCTCAAGTAAGTGATACAAAGAGGAGTACCTCAAGTAAGGAGAACAAAGAGGAGTACCTCAAGTAAGTAATATGAGGAGAACAAAGAGGAGTACCTCAAGTAAGGAGAACAAAGAGGAGTACCTCAAGTAAGTAATATGAGGAGAACAAAGAGGAGTACCTCAAGTAAGGAGAACAAAGAGGAGTACCTCAAGTAATACTACGTGTGGGCGAGGAGAGGAGTACCTCAAGTAAGGAACTAACGCCTTTCTTCTTGATGTTGTTGTTGTTGTTGTTCCCCAGCTTAACACTCTGGGGGGTCACCCAGAATGTGCACTCTGACTCACTAATCCCACCTGGGAATCCCTGTGAGATTGAAATGCACACTGAATGAGAAGTTTGCGTGTATGACTGTTTTCAAGTACCTCGCCATATAGGCAGCAGCCATACTCCACTTCAGAGGATGTGTTCTTGCTGAGGAATGCTTGTCTCATCAAGTGCTTGAATGTTGACTCTGTAGACCAGGCCTTCAACTCATTGATATCTGCATCCATCTGGCGTACTCTGAGCTTTTCTTAATGCCCCCCCCTCCCCTTACCAAATCGTAATATCCCATGGCTTGTCATTTGACAGAAAAGCATCTTATTCGTTTCATTGAAAATATGTCTGGTTTAAAGATTTTTTTCTGCAACATTTCACACGTGTATCTTGGACCACAACTTGTCTCTCACATAATGCATGCTCAATCATTCATGTCCATCACAATAGGAGTAGGAAAACAAAGATTCCCTATTCAGTACTCCCATGGCTGCATATGTGATTCTATCACATCGTAGTTGATGACAGAAAATTCTGAAAATCTGATCACACACACACACACACCAAAAAAAAACAACCCTTGTCTCTCACATGATTGAATGGTAGTTGCAAGATTTGACTTCGCACATGTAACTTGTGATGAACTTAGGACTGTTTCCTTCAGAACAAGTCATGTTGTTGTTCCCCAGCTTAACACTCTGGGGGGTCACCCAGAACATGTTCTCTGACTCACTCATCCCACCTGGGAATCACTGTGAGATTGAAATTGCACACACTGAATGAGAAGTTTGGGTGTATGACTATTTTCAAGTACCTCGCCATATAGGCAGCCATACTCCGACTTCAGAGGATTTTTTCTGCTTTAAAGGAGAGTGCAGGTTGTTATGTTAAGAGCTTGTCATGGCTGAAGGCAATCTCAACAGAACATGTTAGTGTAGGCCTTGGCAATGAGGTGACATCAATAACTGACACAACTTTTGGCCTAGGCCAGTTCAGAATAAGTCATGATCTGGACGTGTTGTTGTTCTCCACACCAGCCTGATGACGCAGTGGCGCTTCTCTCGCGGCGTGGAGGATCAGACCAAGGCGTTCCTGGAGGGCTTCAACGAAGTCGTGCCCCTGCAGTGGCTGCAGTATTTCGACGAGAGGGAGCTGGAGGTAAGAGGCGTCCGTCATTTTGTAATCCATCCTGACCTCATTCACACTCTGTATGACCATTTTCACACCCTGACATGGAAAAGTAGTTAGCGGTTGACACCAATTTTACGTTAAATGAAGATCAGGAGCATGACAAAGGGTTTAATTTTAAATGAAGGATTTAGTTAAGATTATTAAACTACTGGTTGTGGGTGGGTGAGGGGGAGGGGAGTTATAATTTTTTTCTCTTTTTTTTTTTTATAATAATTTTTTTCTCCTTTTTTAATTTTTTTTTATTGAACTTAGGTTTGTTTGAGGTTGTTTTTTTTATTTTTAAATTTTTTTTAAATCTTATTTCATTAACTGTATATTATGATTGATTGTTTACGCAAAGATAAGTGATGACTGCCTTGAATGAACAGGAATTTTTGCTGGCTTTTATCATATTACACCCATTGTTGCAGTGTGATAGTGATTGCATCATTCTGTGTTTCCTTGTAGTGAATTCAGTCCTTTTCTTTTCCTCCCTGTGCAGTGTGATAGTGATTGCATCATTCTGTGTTTCCTTGTAGTGAATTCAGTCCTTTTCTTTTCCTCCCTGTGCAGTTGATGCTGTGCGGCATGCAGGAGATCGACGTGGATGACTGGGAGAGGAACACCATCTACAGACACTACCAGCGCAACACCAAGCAGGTTGTCTGGTTCTGGAAGGTAGGCAGGCTCTCTCTCACATAGTTGTTTCACCAGTGTTGAGTGGGGGGGGGGGTGTTTTTTGGGTTAAATTTAAGATTCTGTTCACTGCTTTTGAAAGACATCTGTTGTATATTTTTTCTTCCTTTTAAAAAAAAAAAAAAATTCCTTGATTATTGTGTATTCATTTTCATTAGAAGTCTCTAACAAATAGATCCTCCTCCTCCTCCTTTACACCCAGTGGTGTGTAGGGCAGCAACAAAGTCTTTCCACCCCTGCCTATCCTGGGCCAGCCTGGCCAATGAACTCCAAGAGTGCTGCATGGCTTCCATCTCACATTCCACTGTTCTCCATGTTGTTCTTGGTCTTCCACTCTTTCTCTTGCCGTCTGGGGTCCAGTGCAGTGCTGTTGCAACAGATTGTGTGTCTCTCTGGAGTACATGCCCAATCCATCTCCATCTTTGTTTGATAATGATAACAAATGGATACATGTATACATATAGCCGCCGCTGTGGCCTAGTGGTTAGGGTGTTGTACTCGTAATCTAAAGGTTGCGGGTTCGATCCCAGCTATTCCGCTATGGCGTTGTGCCTTGGAAAAGGCACTTTTCGGCTATTTTCTCACCCCACCCAGGTGTAAAAGGGGTACCAACCTTGTGTTGGGGGTTAACCCTGCGATAGACTGGCGTCCTATCCAGGGGGGAGTCTATGACTCTCAGTCGCTTAACGCCACAGAAACCGGGATAAGCACCGGCCTGATGAGCCTTATGGCTCGGGACAGACTTTAACTTTAACTAACATGTATACATATATGATGGATGTGCATTGACCTGTGTGAGCATTCATAAGTCACAAAATGCTGACAAGAGGTTTTCAACATTGTTTTCAACTTGTCTTTTTCGGGTGTTTCACTGTAACTAGAATGGTTTTGTGAGCTATTAGGAAAGTTTTGCAAGAGAACACTCTTACCTCTCATATGGAATTAAATAATAATCATTCATAGAATTTATATAGCGCTATATCTTGCAATAACAAATCAAAGCGCTTGCCTTCAACCTATACAACATACACGCAATCAGTAACAATTGATAGTTTTAACAGATTTGAATGCACACACACACACACACATACACGTTTCTATTAGATAATTCTTTTAGACTCACCACTGAACTGTCATACTGGGCAGTTCTATTTGCTGTAGTGTGTTTTTCCTACAAAGCAGGTTGAAAGCAATCGTTTTATTCATTCATATTTCATGTAATTGGAAAGAGTTTTTTTATGATAACTGTCGGCCACATCAATGACTCAGTTGCCCCTGGTTGTCATCTGTCAGATATACCTCTGTGATTAGTATTCAAAGTTAGTAGGTGCTGTAATATTTCAACAGTGACGTTAGAAAAGGAAATCCCTGATCATGTGTATTATTTCCATGTTTGTTGTGTTTGACTTGGTCAGCATCAGCTATGTTAGCTGTTTATGTGTGTGTGTGTGTGTGTGTGTGTTTGCTTTTTGTTTTGGTTTGTTTTTTTGCATCAGCTATGTTAGCTGTTTGTGTTTGTTTTTTTAAACAAGTGTGCTCGACGTTAGAAACACATTTTGCATATAGAGGTTGTTTGCAATGACATGTGTATTTGTGTTACTGCTTTAAGTTGGGTTGTGTTTTTTAGGTAAAGGTCCTTAAATCTCATTCTCAACAGCAGAACAGAAAAACATGTCCATGTTTGAAGCTCACCACTGGTGTGACACCGCCGTTACTTATTGTAGCAGACAGAGCCCATCAGAGTGGCATGTCAAGGGTTGTTTGAATGTGGTGATTTCAGTTTGTCCGTGAGATTGACAACGAGAAGAGGACACGGCTGCTGCAGTTCGTCACCGGCACATGTCGACTGCCTGTAGGAGGGTTTGCAGAACTGATGGGTCAGTACAGCACACCATGTCTCCTTTTGTCTGTGTGTGTGTGTGTGTGTGTGTCACTACGCCCCGTCCATCCTTCTCTCTAATTTCAGAACTTGATAACTCTGTCATCTGGATCTCTAACAGCAGAATACACATTTTACTTCAGAGTAACCAGAGTCGTTACCCTTTTATACTGTATGACCTAATTTTGGAAAAGAAAAAAAAAATGACCAAAATTTTGTGACTCACTTAGCCAGGCACATGATTCACACACAGTCTTTCATTTCATCCTTATCATTTGGATTTTGATAAATACTGTGAAAAAAACCTTGTCATTAGATCACGGGGGGGGGGGGGACAGTAGCCTAGTGGTCAGAACATTGCGCTGGCAATTTGACGACCCGGGTTCGAGTCCGGTCGAGGAGACTTTTCTCCTGGAGTTAACATCAGTGCTGACTCCACTCTCCCCAAAAGTCCTTCGGATGAGACTTTATACCGAGGCCCCGTGTGCAAACGCACGCAGAAGATCTTGCGCACACGTTAAATCCTGTTCCGCTTTTCGTAAGAGTAGGCCATCATGTGCCAGTGGGAACAGATGACAATATTTACAAAACTGCATACACACAGGGACCGGATGAAAAAAAGCACATGATTGCTTATTCTGTTATCCTCGATATAAAAGAATAAATAAAAGAAAAGAATAAATGGCTTTGAATGATTTTTTTCATTGGACCGCGGTGTTGATGTTCCCGTTTCTGTCTTGCTCCTCCTCCTCAGGGAGCAACGGCCCCCAGCGTTTCTGCATCGAGAAGGTGGGGAAGGAGACGTGGTTGCCGCGCAGTCACACCTGCTTCAACCGCCTGGACCTCCCGCCCTACCGCTCCTACGATCAGCTGGTGGAGAAACTGAACATGGCCATTGAGGAGACGGAGGGCTTTGGGCAGGAGTGATGGATGCCCCCTGCCCCCCCCCCCCCCCCCCCCCCCCTGAAGCAAGGAACTCTTGTCCGTAAACTGGAGCCAATCACTGTGATCTGTAAAAAAAAAAAAAAAAAAAAAAAATCATTGCGCTGTCTTTGCCTGTGGCGTGGGGAGTGGCTACATGTGTGACGTCTGTGATAAAGGTGGGGGGGGGGGGGGGGGTCAGAGAGCGTGGCATGAATGTGGGGGCTGGGCTGGGCTGGGGTGTCTTTTGCAGAGAAACTGGGAGCGCAGTGTGATAGCTCGAGTCTGTACTTGTTTATAGCGTTCTGAATGAAGCGACTTGCAATAATTCTGTGATGTTGGACATGTTTGTAAATATGTGTTACTTTGAAAGGGGAAGCAAGTGTGAGTGTCTGTAGACTGTAGCAAGGCTTTGTTTTGGTTTGCAAGTGGAGGAGAAGACTGGGGTATGTATGCGAAAGTTGTGTGGGAAGAGTCTGAAGCTGAGTGAATGTTTATGGCTTACAGCACAGATCAAAGAAATGAGAGACGAGCTCATTTTCACGCGCTTGAAGTCAGATGGATTAGGCAGATGTTTATTTCCGCTTCATCTCATAGTGGCATGCAGTGCGTGAAAATATGGAAATATACGGAGGTAGTGATTGATTGGGGAAAAAAAAGAACAACCCTGAAACTGTCCTGTGTGGAAACTGTGTGAAGGGAGAGTGCTCCTGACAGTGCGTTGAGTTCTGGACCCCTTTCAGCTGCTCAAGCCATGCCTGGGAGGGATTCTCACTTCGGGAAGAGGGACACCGGGCAGTGTTGAGAAGCAGAAGCTGCCCCAGACTCTAACCACCTGTCTACAAGTCGCTCTTTTCTAGCGTGTTTTGCCAGACAAGCAGATCTGTGAACACTGGTGGGTAGATTGTGATGCTACACAGGCGGCTGTTGTGCAGCCGAGGAGCGGTACTGATGGCACGGTTTGAGCTGTGGCACTGCAGACTGGTGATTAGAGTCAGTGTCCAGAGGTATGGTCATGGTGAAATCTATGCATGTGTTCATACCTGTCTATATATCCATTTGTGTGCTCGTCGTACTCCTGTGTTTGACTGGACATGCGTTAGAAAGTTATAACTGGACATGCATCAGAAAGTTATAATCAGAGCCGCCTGCGTATGCGCACACATAGTGAGAGCGCACGCACACACACACACTGAAATAAAAAATAGAGAATCGACTTTCAAATGGTTTTCTGTTTTTAGTTTCCTCTGTAAAAGCATTTTTAACAAGAACATTGAAAATATCTAAGAAGATTTATTTCTAATTCTAGACACACTATGAGGAAAATGCACTTTTTTTTTTTTATAGTGTTATCTTTTTGGGGGGGGGTTATGGTTAGGATGAACTTAATGAAATAAATGTATCTTACTGCTGTTGTGTTGGCACTTTTGGAAGAAGAAAACTTGGGTCGAATGGCAAATTGATAGATGTAGAAATATAAATTATAAAAGTCATCATTATGCAATTTTTGACAAAGCAGTTACCTCAAGTAAACAGTGAAACAAAGAGATGCGTGACTTGTTTTCTGAGCACTTTGTGTCTGTTTTAATAAGGCTTTTATCAAGCGTCGTGTGGATACCTATGTTAGTATATGCATTCAAATCTTACAGTGTGGTAGCATCGGTCTGAAGTGAAGTGAAGAAGTGTGAATGTGTGTGTGGGGTGGGGGTGGCTGGGAGTGAAAAGAGGGGGGGGGGGGGGGGGGGGCAGTAATCATACCTATACAGAATGTATTGAAGTATAACTTCTTTGATTTCCATCCCTGTCATACATGTGCATTTGATTATTGTCATGAAGTAAACAGAATCAATTTTGTCCTATTTTCACAATGCATGTTGCTTTCTTTTGATTTCCCTTTTTTTATGTGGATCATAATCTTAAGCATATGCAATATCTATTGTATTTGTTAGAATTGAAGGATAGATTATTTAGAAGGGAAAAAATAGGATCATGAACAGCCATTACTGTGGTGGCTATTACGTAAAGTATTTCAGAAGACCGACTGTAAGTATTTTATTTTCTCGTGTATCGGACAAACTGGGAACTGAAGTCTAAATATGTATGCGTATGAAAACTGCCAAAATTAAACAAACCCCCCCAAAATCAATATGTGTGAAGTTTATATATAGAAAAATCTGGGAAGAACATAAGTAAGCCAAAAGAGTTTCTCCAATAAAATCATCTGACCTGTCTTCTGGTTCCTGATAGTTTTTTTGTGAATGCTTTTCTTATTTATTTAATTTGTTCATTCCACATTCAGTTATAGTCCTGTTTTTGATCAAAATGTGCTGTTTGATCTTGTCTGAGAATACAAGAAGAGGGATTTTTGTAATATAGGAATCATTTGTGTTATGGAGAATCACATCCACATTTCCATTCAAACATTGCTTGCAGATCTTACAAATTTCTGAAAACGGATTATGGCTTGGAAATGTGAGACTGGAACCAGTCTTTCATGAGTCAGTATATGCATGGGCAGAGGTAAGTGTTGGAGTTTCTGCCTAGAGACACAAAACTGCAGCAACAACGCCAGAGTGCTGTTTCTTTTTTCAGTCTCTCCGTTACTGTCTTTGACGGAAAGTTTCACTCAACCAGTTTAACTTCAAAGGAAAGAGCATGTTTGGCTGCAAGCTTTGTGTTGTGTCCAACCCGTGAAGCCCAGCTCAGTGTGTTATGCCTCTAAGACCTACTTTGCCTAA
Source organism: Stramonita haemastoma (assembly GCA_030674155.1). Taxonomy (NCBI): domain Eukaryota; kingdom Metazoa; phylum Mollusca; class Gastropoda; order Neogastropoda; family Muricidae; genus Stramonita; species Stramonita haemastoma. The sequence goes on from CM060330.1 coordinate 3,091,791, forward strand.
GGCTGCAATGTTGATGTCAGCCCAGCTTGTGGTGATGGTAAGAATTGGTCACCAAAAAGAGTGATGCTGTTCTTTAACAAAGGCATACAACTGAAGGTCATTGATACACCAGTCACCTCTTGTACAGTTTGGGGAAAATTAAGAGGAAATTATAGGGTATGCGGGTATATATGTCATGTGATTTACACATAGCAAGAAAGATTCAAGCAAGGTATATATACAAGGTATAATATATATATACAAATAAAGCATTCAGAATAAGGTTTCACCATTGGATCTCTGATAAGTCGTCATTCTTTTGTTGAGGGTGAAAGTCTCTGTGCTGAATGATGGTCGCCGTGTAGCAAAGGCAGAAGAAGAAAAAACAATATGCAATTTATATAGTGTAACGATGATACAAGTTTTGTTGTTTGGTTTGTTGTGGGTTTTTTTTAGGGGAAATTCTACATTTGATTTGCAAGAAAGTGTTTGAGTGGAATGGGGGGTGAAAGTTCCTTATCTTGTTTCAATATTAGACATTGACCTGTTGTGTCTTCTGTATGGTTCACTGTTCAGCAGTGCTGGATCCTGTAGCACTGTTGTACCTAGGAGAACAAATGTGTTTAGGTTAGTCAGTGCATTCATCCCTTGATGCTCAAGCTCTGTTGCTAGACCAGACATTGTCACCAAAGAAACGCCACACACTGCTGGAAAACTCCTGTGTAGGAAAGGGTTAGCTGTTTTTAATGGTTCAGCCGGTATTGGAAAGAAATCAAGATGGTCTCTGAGAGCGTGTAACCACTCTGGTGTCTGTGTGATGGAGATTGATAGTTGTAAGGCACCTTTTTACTTTCTTCTTTTTTTGTTTTGGTTTCAGATAAATGTGGTTAAGATTTCTGTTTTCAAGATAGCATTATTTTTGTGAAATACCGATAGCAGAGCAACAAAATGATTAGTTTTGCAGTTTATCCAGCAGTCCTGTCAAAGCTGTTTCACTGTGTGTTTGGACAGTGGCAGAGAATCTTGATTTGATTAAAGCACTATGGAACAGAATTTTTCAATTGCACAGCAACTTAAGAACTAGGCTACAGGCATGAAAAGGACTCAGTAAGTTGATTTTTTTTCCAGTCTCCCTTTTTTTTTCCAGAAGAAAGACGTGAACAATATCAGTTGGAGATGTCTTTCCATTTTTTTTTAGTCTTTCGTGGAGGGGGGGGAGGTGAAGTCAGTTTTCAGATCATCTCATCAGTTGCAAAAACAAATTTAACAAATGTTAAAAACTCCATGGGTGGGGGGGGGGGGTGTCCATAAGCCATTTTAAGGTGGGGGGCAAATTGCAGAGAAGTAATGTAGCGCCGCCAATCATAGATGAAAATGTGCCTTCTTGATGGACATTATTTTCTGTTTCTCTGTACAGACCCCCCACCCCACCCCCCATCCCATCTTGTTCTTCAAACTGTACTTTGACCAAGGTTAAAGTGTTTGTTCGTTGGGTTAATCGAACCTCTGTTGCTGTAACAATGAGCTGTGAAGTGATAATTGTGCTTTGTTGTGTCCTCATATATATGTCTCTGTTATCTAGTAAAAACAGGAACAACTTGGAAAAGATTTCACACACTGTTATATAAATGATGAGGATGTGTGGTGTCTGGCCTTTTTTCGTTTTGTTTGTCAACTGACTGTGTACAGAAGTGAATTGCCCTCTTGTTTTAGCCTGGAGTTTGCCATGGGTTGTGGTCAGTTTGTTGTTGTGAATGGTGTCCAGTATGACGGTCACTACAGTCATAGTTTGGGACTCCAGCTGTGACTGTAGTGTACAATGGTAGACTTTACCCCCTTTGTTGTATGTGTGTGGTAATGGTTTGGGTTTTTTTTAATGCAAAAATGTATGAACTGTCAGAGAGTAAAGGCTGGGAAATGGATCGGAATAGGGCTCTGAAATATTGGAATCTGGTTCGCTTGCTTTGTGTATGTATGTAAGGAAGGTTGAAATTATGGAAAATGTGCACAAGGAGTGCGCATGATTTGTTTCATTTCTGAAGATACTTGCTCTCTAATGAGAGCTGTGGATTATGATATGTTTACTGTTTGTGTTGCGTATGTATATGAGGCTCAAGGGGTTACACTGAATGGAACATCAGGATTGGTTGTGTTTTAAAAAAAACAACACACACACACAAAAAAAACGATATTTGATCTTGGGGTGCATTTGCACACTTGAACATATATGCACACCGATGTTGCAAGCATTTCCAGGCTTAATCAGTTGCATCTGCTTGCGTGCATGTACCATTACACTTAACATACACTGCAGACGAGCAGGCACACACACACACACACACACACACACACACACACACACACACACACACACCACACATTATCCTCGATATAAAAGAATAAAATAAATAAAATAATAAACACACACACAACACAAAATATATATATATATAATTTATATATATAATGTCATGTGCATATATAACATGTAATACTCTGATTATCGCAGGCGATGGTCATATGTGTTCTTGCAGTATCCTGGTGAGACCTGTCCAGTCATATTGGAAATTGTTTCCCTTTGTGGAGAATACAACAAAAGTTATAAATCTGATAAATAACAGTTCTTTCAGAGACTGTCAATTGTCATGTTTTTCAAAGGACATTCTCATGTGCCAGTACTGGAAGTAAGAAACTACTTCAAAGTATATTTTTGTTCCAGCTTTCTCCTTTGTAAATTTTTTTTTTTATCACATTTTTCCACAGTAGTTTTCACAACAACTTTTTACCCTCCATTCATCCTGTAGGGTTGTGACTTAGTGGAAAGTTGGTTGGCGTTTTTTTTTATTGTTGTCGGAGAAAACAAAATTTTGTGAGGAACAAAAGCATATTTTCAGCACTGTAATTTGTTGTAGATTAATTTATCTAGCAGAGATGTTGGTGGTGATGGGGTTGTTTTCAACATTTTTTTTTTTTGTCTTGGCTGCCATGAATATATAGGGAGGTGAATTGTATCTGAGAACAGTGCTCACACAGTCGCTGTGTTGGAATCCTTCAGAATCTGTCGTGTGTGGGGATCACCTTGTCCTGGCCTTGACAGTCCATTAAAAAAAACAACAACAACCTTTCATTGCAGGGTTCCTCAAAGCACATAGATTTAAATGTTGTTGATTCTGAATAAATTGTTCATCAAATACTGTTTTTGCTTTATGTTTGTTTTGTTATTTTTTAACATGTAAAAAAGGAAAGAAAGCTGCCTGTGTGTGTGTGTGTGTGTGTGTGTGTGTGTGTGTCTTCTCTGTTTTTGCTTTACGTTTGTTTCGTTATTTTTAACATGTAAAAAAGAAAAGAAAGCTGCCTGTGTGTGAGTGTCTTCTCTCTCCGCGTTTACTGGCCATGCTGTAAATGTTGAGTCTGATCTGAATGGCAAAGTCTGGAGTCTTTTTTTTTTTTCTCTTTTTTTTTTTAGATCAGATTTTCCTGTCATCAGCTACGATGTGATAGAATCACATATGTAGCCTCGGAAGTACTGAATAGGGAATCTTTGTTTTCCTACTCCTATTGTGATGGACATGAATGATTGGCAAAGTCTGTAGTCTGTTGCAGCCACCTGGCCAGTCCCCCAGTTTTTCCTGGAGCTCTACTGAGCTAGGCCACGTCTGGTGTCTCAGACAGAATGTTGAAGGTAGGGCAGAACTGCAGGATAGGGGAGGGGGGTGTGGGCCTGTGCCACAGGGGCAAAGGTCAGTGTGGGGTATTTTCAGCTCTGGAGATGGGAAAGAAGCTGGGTGTTTATGCTCAATCTGATGACCGCACCAAAATACTAAGAGCGCAGACGAGATGAAGATGACAGCGGAATGACTGTATCACAGAGAGGTGTTTGGTTTGTTGTAGTATAGTGCTTGAAGTTACAGCGGATTTCTGGGTATGGAATTCTGGCATCTCTCCCTTCCAGGGAGGGTGCATTGCTACAGTGTGACTCTAACCTTTTTTATTGGGGGGGGGGGGGTTCTCTGCATGTACATTTGTTAGCCCATAAGAACGGCTTATTCCTACAGAATTTTGTTAGAGACAGCTTACTCATTCTCATGGCTTTTGTCACACATGGTAAATGCAGGGTGTGCAGTAGATCTCAGTTTGTCATCTTGTTTGAAAGATCAGCGTCTAAACAGTCACTCATTACCCTCTTGATGGGGGAAAGTTTGCCAGATGGGGTCAATCATGAACCTCGCTTTTTGAACAAGTGTTGCAACTATACCACTGATCCTGTAGAAAAGTAGTGTTCTCTTACAAATGTTTAAATGACGCACTCCGCCAAGAAGTTTGTATGATTCCTTTGATATGTTTCTCAAGGAAAACAAAATGCTGTGTCAAACTGGATTATTCAGCATTACTACATCACTGACTCCATGTTCCATGCAAACCCCCATCTTATGTGTTAATTAAGCATTCATCAGTTGGAGCTCAAGGTTTTTGTGTGTGTATGAATCTGCTTCCATTCCTTCTGCTGTCGATTTTAACTTCTCCATCAGTTTGATATTGACAATTTTCTTTTGTTTAGTAGTTGGTGTTTAGTCAGAATACACACTGGTCATGGTGTTAGGTTTACAACATGCTGTCATGTTGTGTTATGCACCTTTTGTTGATATTTTGTAGGACAGACATGTCTGTCAAAGTTTGCTCCTCCCCACCAACATACTCCCTTTTTTTCTCTTTTAAAAAAAATTTTTTTTTTTTTTTTTTACTTTCCCCATCCTTCTTGGTTTATTTTCTGATTGTGCCTGCAGTGTTCATTTTCTGTATTGAAAATCAGAAAGGTTTTAAATGTGATCTTTTCCCCATGTAAATAGCGTTATATTCACACATGGTTGTTGCTTCTTTCAATCGCAAATATTTTCAGGCAGCCAAAAAATGAATGAGTACAAAGGGTTCGTTTGTACATGCACACATACAAACCAGAACAGAAACTGATACACATGCATGTATACACACGTAATGTATGTCCATCTGCATACACAAATGCACAGCATTGCATTCGTGCATGTGCACTCACACACATATGTACACACACAACACACACAAACTGAGGAAGACGACTTAATTCCCACAAGGAATCTGAAAGCACCTTCATTATCACTTTTTGTTTTGGTTTGTCAGCTTGGTGTTATAAGATTTTTATCCCTACAGCACGTTGTCTCCTCATGCACAGGTATCTCCTAGCCATTATGTCATTGTTGTCCACAAACAGAATATGTGTCTGTAATTTCCCAATGATGGAAAATACTGAGCTGTTTGTCTCAGATCCTTCATAGGGTCATTCTGAAGCTCTGTGCATCTGAAAAGCATAGCAAAGTGTACCCTCTTTATCCCTCTTTTGTTTTCTTTCTACACGGGATACATACTAACCAAAAAATATATATATATGGTTCAGGACATCATAGGTAATTGGTTCAGCAAGTGTAACACATTTTTTGCAGACATTAACAACAAAGCTTATGTGTTGAACAGTGCCAGATTTTATGTGTGTATACTTATATTCACATTTGTGTACTAAGTGTGTGTGTGTGTGTGTGTGTGTGTGTGTGTGTGTGTGTGTGTGTGTGTGTGAAAGAGAGAGAGAGAGAGAGAAAATCTGGTCAGTTTATATGGGGTGCATTATGAATTACAGAATGATGCGAGTAATCTTATCCTACTTTCAGCAGATTTGGTTCTCTTTGCTTGTTCTGTGAGTTGTTGCTTGCTTCCAGGTTTTTAGCAAAAGAAGCAACAGGAAAGACAAGTGGTGATTGGATTTCTATGACTTGACATAGGCAGACACTGCTCTCATTGTTCATTCATTGTCACAGATTCTTCTCTTCTGTTCAGTCATTGATTTCCGATATTCCGGGATGAAGTATAGAAGATTTGTTGATTTTTGCAATTTCTTTGTATGCAGAGGCCTATTTTTGTTGTTGTTGTTTTCTTTTTATGGATTGATTGGTTGAGGACAGGGAAGGGGACTGGTTTTGTGTGGGGTTTTCCAGGTTGTGGGAGATTTTTTTTGGTTTTGTTGTTTGGTTTGGGTTGGGTTTTGTTTTTGTTTTGTTTTTTAATGAGGAGAATTGTTGATGTCTTTGTTTTGCTTGGGATTTATGTGTTATGTCTGCAGTAGATTCTCTTGTTTGGAATGATCAGTCGTGCTCTTTTGTTTTGCCTCCTAATCAACTGTGTGGTCGGTCATTGGGCGCTTGTGTCTGGAAACTACAGTAATTGTTTGAAACTATGTGCATGCACATATGCAATTGTACCCACGCGCGCGCACATGCACACACACACACACACACACACACACACTTTTCCGTGTAGGACAATCACAAAATCAAAACGTCCAAGGTACAACTTAGACTTGTCATCGTTCTCTTTTCGTAAGGGTTTTGTTGGGTTTTTTTCATTTATTAAGGTTTGGGTAAGTTTGGAAGACGTGTGCTTAATTATGTTTTATTTTGTTGGTTTTTTCATTGTGCTAAAACAGTATAACAGGTATTGTAAAAAGTAGACCAGTTTTCCCCCCCAGAGTCTTGTGTGAACATTATTATCATCAGATATACATCAGCTTCATCACATTTCTTCCTCAGCTACATAGAGCCAGTGGGTAAAACGAAAGAATGCCTCCACTGGTGTAGTATGTATGTCATTATCTTTCTTATGGTGATTTTATGTTAACATACATTTTCTGTGCATCTAACCAAAGGGTACTACATTCTCTTTGATCTTCTCGTTATATGAGACTAAGAGTTAAAAGTAAAAGGGGAAAAAAATGGTTGAGTTTCTAAACTTTGTCAGTCGAGTTCTGTGCTGTGTTAGTATATGCTGTTTCCTCCCACTTTGTCGTATTCACACTAGATGTTCAGTTCTTGCTGCAGAACACTGGATTAGTCCTCAGAACCCAAAGTCAGATGATCCTGTGGACAGGGTATGCTGAGCTCATCCAGAATACACTTGACACACAGTGCAGGGTCAGAGAGGAGGCAGGTGACAAGGAGTAGGAGCTGTGTGTGCAATGCTGGTACTATTTTTTGTATAATCATAGGGTGGGGTTTTTTTTAAGTGGGTTTTTTTTTTGGGGGGGGGGGTGGGGTGATTTTCATTAGATTCAGGCTGAAATTGAATTCAGGTCAGATAGGGAATGCCAGTTGTACATTGTCATTCATATTTGCACAGAAAGTTGTTGGGGGGTTGTTTTATTTGTTGTTATTGGTGGGTTGGTTTGGGGTTGGTTTGTTCGGGGGTTTGGGGTTGGTTGTTTTGGGGTTGTTTTTTTTTTGGGGGGGGATATGCTTATCTTTTAGTTGTTTAGGATTGTGTTAACCCTTGGAACAGAAAATGCCTTGGTGTGCATTTGGTATCTCTCAAAACTCAATCCATGTTGAATTAGCCTACATCATCGGCTGCAAAAAAAAACAAACCTGGCATGTCTTACATGATCTTGTGCAGTTTTTTTCTGGGCTCCTGATAATATACAAATTTATTTCATCAAAAGTTTTGCTTTTTTTTTTTTCATAGATTTTTTTTTGTTGGGGGGGGGGGGGGGAGGGGGGGGGGTTAAGTTGTGTTTGAACATTTTTGTGCTGTGACTGTTTTCCCTTCTAATATAGGCCTATTCCAAAATTTATTCTAGTACTTCCTAGGAATTCAGCAGCTAATTATGTCATTTGTCCTCAGTTTTGGTGTTATTTCATGATAGAAAATGTCAGACCATTTTTTTGAGTGGTTGCCCCCTTCCCCCCAAAACAACAACAACAAAACAACAAAAACCAACAACAAAACAGCAACAAAACAACCAACCAATAACAGTTATGTGATCATGCACATTTGGTCTATCTATGCGGATGTGGGTTGAATTTTTCTTATCATTATTTGTTAGCTTTGAAAGGCATAGAAGGTGAGCTTTTATCAGGAGTGAATAACTAATTTTGCTTTAACTGTGATGAAGGTTGGATATCTATCTCACAAGGTCAATAACATTTTATCATTGGATGTTTGGTTCAGATAACGTAATAACAAACAGCCTTGATAATTATGGTCGTACTAATGGACTGGGCTCAAGCACAATTTTTTGGTTGGGTTTGTTGTTTTGTTTTGGTGTTTTGTTTTTAGGGGGGGGGATTTACCAAGTGTGTGCAGGTTGCTTTCTTTGTGATTAGAGTTCTCTGACACACCGCGCGCGCGGTAGTCGAGTGTTAGGCTGGACCGTAATCTAAAGTTGCGGGTTCGTCCACTGTCGGCTATGGCGTTGTGCCCTTAAAGCACTTTAACGCTTTTTCTCACCCCACCAGGTGTAAAAGTGGTACAACTGTGTTGGGGGTTACCTGCATGAACTGGCGTCTATCCAGGGGGATCTATGACTCTCAGTCGCTTAGCGCCACAGAACGGGATAGCACGCTGATGAGCTTGCTGGACAGATTAAACGCACCGTCATTTCTAGTTTTTGTTCTGTGTATCATTATCAGCACCTGTATTTACTCTTACCAAACTACAGACCATCATTTGCTTTGTATGTTTGTTTGTTTGTTTGTTTGTTTTACTCAGACTGGAAAAAATATTTATTTTGGCTTTACTGTGTTTTTTGTGTCCTCCGTCTTTCCTGAACATAGCAGCATTGATGTGTGAATATTTTTTTTTTTAAAAAACATATATGACGGTGATAAGCTATTGAAAACTGGTGTGCCAAGATTTGATTTCAAGGGTCTGCTGTATGAAAGAAAGGCTGGAGTCTGCTTCTATTCAGTTGTAGAGTGCAATTGTCCGTCTGCGATTGTGTATTAATTACTAAACAGGCTCTGATGCACACTCTTCTTTTTCACTGACAGCATCTGACTGTGGAGATAACTATATAATTATATCATGCTATGATGTACTCTGAATGTCATTGCGTTAGTCGGGAATAGCTCCTAGGAGCAGTCTGGTCTTTTGTAAATAAACCAAATTCTTATTTCTGGAATTTTCGTGTGTGTGTGTGTGTGTGTGTGTGTGTGTGTGTGTAAGAGAGAGAAACTCACAGACAGACAACAAACATTTTACAACTTAGTCTTGATTTATTTTATTTTATACCACTTTATGTCACAGCAGATTTCTTTGCGTGAAATTCGGGCTGCTCTCCCCAGGGAGAGCGCGTCGCCACAAGTGCAGCACCTACCCTTTTTTTTTTTTTTTTTCCCCAGGGATGGTGTCTAAACATGACACTGTGTGCATGCTGGGTTTTTTTGGTTATAATTTGTCATCTGCTGCTACCGGCACACAATGGCCTGCTCTTCTGAAAGGCGGAACGGGGTTTTAACGTGTGCACAAGATGTTCTGCGTGCGTTCGCACACGGGGCCTCTGTTTATAGTCTCATCCGAATGACTTTGACATTCAGTTCGATTTTTCGTCAAACTGGGAAGAAAGGGCGAGGCTGGGTACGAACCCAGAACCAGAACCTCAGGGTTTACTTGTTGGCAGGCAAACATCTTAACCATCCTGCCACCTTCCTTCCTTAGTAGTCCCCTACCCCATCTTCCATTCATTCTCTCTCTCTCTCTCTCTCTCTCCTCTCTCTCTCTCTCTCTCTCTCTCTCTCTCTCTCTCTCTCTCATTTTCCTTTTTTTTTTTCTTTTTTTTTTACTTTTGAGTTCTTTATTCACCTGCCTTTTACTCATCACATTAACTTGGTTTTCTGTAATCATTTCATTTTTCTCTACCGGCATAACAGTTTTAAAATGTCCACAACCTTACCCTGCTGAGGGCCTCCTTAAGAAATATATAATGTTACTTAGTTCATTGTTCTTTGGATAGTGAGACAAGTATTGTGAGATATAAAACATACATGCCCGCACACACACACACTCATAACCCCACCCCCACCCACCCACCCAAAAGTCCTTCAGATGAGACTATAAACTGAGGCCCTGTGTGCGAATGCACGCAGAACATCTTGCGCACACGTTAAATCCTGTTCCGCTTTTCGTAAGGGTAGGCCATCGTGTGCCGGTGGGAACAGATGACAATATTTAGAAAACTGCTTACACATGGAGACTGGATGTAAAAAAAAACAGCACATGAGTGCTTACTCCATTATCCTCGATATAAAAGAATAAATAAACACACACACACAATCATCATCTCCACAATCACCATTACCAGTACCGTACTTTACATTCACCAAAGCAAACACTGGATTAAAAAAAAAATATAAGTAAAGCAGTAAAATGAAACCAAAACAACAGAAGAAAACACCCAACTCATACTACCAACATCCAAAGAATTAAAGCAACTTTAATGGGGATCTGTAACAGGCATATTTGATCTTCTTCATACTTGTATGAAGCCGCCGCTGTAGTCTAGTGGTTAGGGCGTTGGACTCATAATCTAAAGGTTGCAGGTTCGATCCCAGCTTTCGGCTATGGCGTTGTGCCCTTGGAAAAGGCACTTTACGGCTAGTTTCTCACCCCACCCAGGTGTAAAAGGGGTACCAACCTTGTGTTGGGGGTTAACCCTGCGATAGACTGGCGTCCTATCCAGGGGGGAGTCTATGACTCTCAGTCGCTTAACGCCACAAAACCGGGATAAGTACCGGCCTGATGAGCCTTAGGCTGGGGACAGAATTTAACTTAACTTTATACTTGTATGAAGAAGATCAAAACATGCCTGTTAAAGATCCCCATTTCCTTCCTAAGTTGCTTCAAATTTCTTCATGTATATATAACATAAGAGAATTAAGAACACTGGCGGGTGTGCAGTTGAAGTTGTCTTGGGAAGTTGTAAAAATCTCACCCTTAATTCACCAGAGGCCACAGAGATTCGAACACATGGACCTACGAAATTGAACAGTATATAAACCCTTCAGCTATAGCCTAGTGGTCATTGGTGCCCTGTTTAGAAGTCAGATGCCACTACCTAAAAGGTGGGGGGGGGGGGGGGGGGGGGGGGGGGGGGGAGGTCACACACGCAAAAATCTCATCCTTGGTGAAACCGTGGAGCTCCAACCGAGGAACCAAAAAAAACAAAAAAACCCAAGCCCCAAATTTTAGCTCAAGTAAAAAGTTTCAGTCCCAGTTCTTCACATGAAACTTCCACCCATGGGGATTGCCAAGATCCTGTCATCAGTATAAGTTTCACCCTCCTCACTTCTAGAAGTTCTGTGTAGGTATTCCTTCTTTATTATTCCTCTCTTTGTTTCTATCTTGTTCCTTTATTTTCTATTGCTTCCTCCCTGTATATTTTCTGCCATCTTCGTCCATTTTTCTGCCCATTTTTTTTTCCAAGAAAGACTTAAAAGATAGGGACAGGGTATTCCTAGGCTACAGTGCCTCCCATTGGATGTTCTCTCACCATAATGTGGTGAAGAAAAATTTTTGAGCACCTTATTGCGAACCCCTCCCATCACCTATTACAAACATGTTAAGGTACAAGTCTGTCAGGCAGTCAAGATAAATCAACTATCTGACCGTTGGGCCCTTACCCTTCTTTATTGGCAATCCTCTCTCCCTGGCAGCCTTGCACTTAACCAATCAGAGACTAATATTAAACCAAGTTTCGATTTACCGTCCTGTTCAATATCTACTCCAAATTCCATAAGTAAGTCTGCATTTACGTCCTCCACTTAACCTGCTGTAGTGTATGTGCGTTTCACTTTAGTAACATCGACATAACACAAATCATTAGCATAACCAAGCTTGGGCTCTAAATATACTTTGTCCTTAAAATTCAATCTAAGTATCTTAAACCTATCTAAACCAGATTGGTCTAGCTTGTCTTTATCTCGCTTGTATTACTTTGGGTCCATCCAGAACTCTGGAAAATGAATCTGCATTTTAACTATCCCTCCGGCGAAAAGTATTACAAATTATAGTACACTCTAGAAATCCAACCTCTAGCAAGTTTAGCATATTTCAACCTATGTTTTATCTTAACCTACTGTTTCTCCATTTCATCTCATTTTAACCATGTCCCATGTGCCCTACTCCAATGAAATTATCTACTCACAACAAAGTGTAATAAAATAACCATCTTTATAAAGTGTGTGTGTGTGTGTGTGTGTGTGTGTGTGTGCGCGCGCGCGCTCGCGCATGTTGTGTGTGTGTGTGTGTGTGTGTGTGCTTGTGTGTGCGCTGCCTGTGTACGTGCATTCGAATTTGCTAAAACACAAATTGTTTTTGATTGCTTGCGTGTTGTAAAGGTCGAATGCCAGCGCTTTGATTTGTTTTTACAAGATATAGCGCTATACAAATTCCATGTATTATTTTATTATTATTATTATTATTTAAATCAGCAACACTGTACCCCCCCCCCCCTCACCTCCTTTGTTGTCTGCTAGCTTCCTCACCACAATATGCATGCGCGGGGTCAACACAGTAGGTCAATCCTCAATTTTTGATGATCATTTCCCACTTTCTTATCACTACCTGGAGTTGATCTATGCCTTAATCCCCCAAAACAAGTATACAGTGAATATTTTTGTACTTTGAAAAAATCTGTAAAAACCAGCAAACATGTTTCTGGCTGGCACTCTATACAAGATATGCTAAGACCTACTTGACCCCGGAAGTGTACTCGTACGTGTAGCCTACCCGTGAACTTTTTCTTTCCCGGCAAATTTCCATGAAACCATAGGCCTAGGGTTTCTTGTTCTGGTGACTGTGTCAAAATGCGCTCTTCGTTGTATTTTCCTGAGCTATTTCGGGTGAGTAGAAAGCGTGGGATAGTTGAATTGTAGTCACTTAGGCTAGTATATTATTGTTGGTGGTCTGGTTCTGACTTTCTGCCTATCCCGATCCGTATTCGTTTACATGAACTTGAGTAGCGTTATAAGAGTCGGTGAGCATTCAATTTTCAAACATTTGAAAATAGCCAAGGCTTAAGGCATAGGCCTACATGTAAGTATCAGCTACTATTGGGCTATTACAAGGCTACTACTGTACTACTAGCCTATCAGGTGTTAGGCCTAACGCTATTTAACGTTAAAGTCAGGGCTTCAATTTTCAAACATTTGAAAATAGCCTAGGCCATTACAAGGCTTAATACTACTGTACTAGGCCTAACGCTTACGCTTATCAGCATCAAAACACCCATAGCAAAGCTTTTCTTTTCTTTCTGAAGTAGTAACTTTTGGAAGAGTTTCATTTCACTAGAACTAAGAGGATACCACCACAGCACAATTTTTATCAGCTTTCCTCAAGCTCCGGTTTCAGTTTAGTTTTAAAGTTTTAACTTTTGGTTTCTGGGAGGGTAATACCTTTTAAGGGTGCAGCCATTTTGTGTGATTTTGTTTGGTCAGTGGAGCTTTGGAGTGGTCAGAAATTGGCTTTCATTGGTATTGATTACTGCTTCATCATGTAGATTTTCCTATGGTACACAGTATACACAATGGGGTATGTAACTCCTTATGACAAATATGAGGAATAAAAAAACAACTGAATTTATTTTAGTTATAAATTTGCATCTCAGCATGGTGGTTACTTGTGATTATTTGACTTTGACTAGTATTAGTCATAGGTCAACTTGCTGAACAGTCAATGGAGTGGTTGTAACTTGTTTGTACAGTTTAGCAGAATTGAATTGGAAATTTACTGTACAGGGTCTTTCCATGATGCCACACATACTAGTCGGTACACACACTGACATGTGACAGTACTCAGTAGTGATGAACAAGTGTTACACAGTGTCAGGAGAGCAGACAGATTTCTGAGATTTGTGATTAGAGTATTGGACTTGTGAACTAGAGGTGAAGTTTTGACTTTGAGTCTGTGTTGAACTGTTTCAGTGTTTGACTTTAAGGGGATTTTTTTCCCCTTTGAGTTAACACTGGTTCTGATCTAACCCTGTTTGCCAACAACAACTTGAACAACTTATCCATATGCAATGCTTGTAAACATTCTTTGCACCCATATCTTCTGTTGAACAGTTCTAAGAGAAAACCAGTCATGGGTGGAAGTGTGAAGGTCATTAATTACTTACTTCAGTATCCATTGTATTCTATTCCTAGCAATTTCATCTTCATTTCACCTATCCTGTTATGGTTCTGTTGGGGCACCATTAGAGATTTAAATCATTTAGTGTTCAGGATCTAATGTGGATTTAGCTCTGGGGCAACACAGGATCCCAAATAAGAGTACTAAAGGTGGCCCAAGCATTGTCTGGTATGTGCTTGGGAGCTTGTTATAATGTTAAATTCTGTTTAAAGTTCAGTAATTTAATCAATTGACAAGGTGAGTGTTGATAGCCCTCTAGTACTAGTTCTAGCTGCTCTTCAGGTAGTAAATGGCTGAGAGTTAGATGGTGAGATGGGTGCACATACACAATCACACACACACAGCACTTCACAAACACACTCACACTCCTCTCTCACACACACCACACACACACACACACACACACACACACACACACACACACACACACAACTTGTGCTCAATGATTTCACTTTCAGGTGAATAGAAACTTAATGTTGAACAAGGCCTTTATATAGAGTTTCTAACACTAGTTATAGATATTTGTGATTTGTTAAAAACTGTGATACTGAATTTAGTAAAGTGCTGATTTTGCCCAGAGTTAACATGTTCAGCATTTATTCATTGTTTAACAGTTCACACTTTATTTTTGTAATGTCACTGTTGGAGACAAATGCACATGTATTCATACAGCCATTACAGGTATTAAACACTTTCACACGCACGCGCTCACACACCCACACCCACAAACGCACGCACGCACGCACGCATGCACAAACACACACACACACACACACACACACACACACACACACACACACACACACACACATATGAGCATTGTACTTGCAGTGCTGTACAGCTACTTTAAACATCATTACCTGATCCTTGTTTCAGATTGACCACTGCAGCCTAATGATGGTGCAGCACAGCAAAGCTCACATATTGGGCCCAAGCTTCATTAGAAGAGCCAGACCCATCCACCAGTGACCATAGCGATGGCAGGGGTAGGTCTTGACTCTGATGATGCGACAGAATCGGAGAGTTTGGACCCCGAGGGTGTTGAGTTTGAGAGGGAACAGAACAGTTTGTGTGAACCGGTGTCTGGGTCAGAGCTGCAGCCAGCAGATCAGACCAAGAAAGATTGTACACCGGCTGTCCCCGAGGAGGAGGAGGAGGCGGGAAAACTTGCGCAGAAGCTGGGGGGGCTGCTTTTTCAAGAAACAATGGAGGAAAATGAGGAGGGTACGTCTGTTTCGTTCATGCTGTTTGCAAATGGTAAAGGATATCGTGTATACTGATGCGCTGTACTCCTGTGTGTATGTGTGTGACACTGTGTGTATGTGTGTGACACTGTGTGTATATGTGTGTGTGTTTTTTTTATTTATTTATTTTTTCATTCTTTTATATCGAGGATAATGAGATAAGCACTCATGTGCTTTTTTTCATCCAGTCCCCGTGTGTATGCAGTTGTGTAAATATTGTAATCTGTTCCGACCGGCACACAATGGCCTACTATTATGAAAAGCGGAACAGGATTTAACGTGTGCACAAGATGTTCTGTATGCGTTCGCACACGGGGCCTTGGTTTACAGTCTCATCCGAAAGACTTTTTGGGGAGAGTGGAGTCAGCACTGATGTTAACTCCAGTGTGTGTGTGTGTGTGTTGATCTATGATCTGTTGATTGTGTGTGTGTGCGCCTGCCTGTGCGCACGTGCATGCACAGGGAATCTATACGTGAATACAGTGTATGTTTCTGTGGTCTGATAGTGAAACAGTAATAGTTTGCGTTTTGTTAATAGAGGCAACGTTGTTTGCAGGTGCCACCTCCACAGTAGTAGTTGAGGGTCTGAAGCCCAGCACCACAGACGAGTCCATCCAGTACTTCTTTGAGAACCCCTTCAGAAGCGGAGGGGGGCCTGTGCAAAGAGTGGAGAGGCTGGCAGAAACCACAGCACTTGTTCACTTTGAAGACAGAGACGGTAAGTTGGCTTTGTTTTGAGAGAGACGGTGGTTTGGTAGAAACGTGGCATGGCCTAAGCATTGGGTTTTTTGTTTGCTGTTGAACAGATCTTTTGTCACTGTATCACATTCTGGGTTTTTTTTTTTATCTTTGTTTTTTTTTTTTTTTTTGAAAATTTTAAAATACTATTTCTATTAAATAATGTTATAAATACAAGAATACCCTGCATGTCTATTTTCAAATAGGCTGCCTCACCATATATATACTGTCATACTCAGACTTCAAAGGATTTTGTTTCCCTCTTTAATAGAGGAGAGAGGTTGTGAAGTAAACCAGGAGCTGGTCATGGATGAAGACACACCTTCATCGTGTTTCAAAGCATAACATTTTAATATTTGTGTTGTTGCACATTTCCCATCTTTACACTTTTATGGGTTTCCCAGAAGATGCAGCATACTAACTCACTTATCCCAGCTGGAAATCACTGAAACTATAAATACACACTGGATGAAAAGTTTGCATGTACAACCCTTAACCCTTTGCTGGGCACAGCAAATTCATTTGTTTACTTTCTGCTGGGAAGAGAAAATGGAGGTGGATGGCTTGTGAGTGGGTATGTGTATTCAACATGCAATAACTCTACGATGGTCTAGTGGATTTTGATGAAATAAAAACAGCAAGATGCAGAAATGAAAAAAGAAATTGCTATTTCCCATTTTGTGTCGTTCTTTTTATTTTCTTTCAGAATTGTAATGCATAAAGACACTAAGTAATTGATCAGTTTGTGTGTGTCACAGTTAGTGTTGAACTTTGGAATGCATGCATGGATTTTGATTAAATAAAAACTAAAACATTCAGAAACAATTACAGAAAAGCTATTTTCAACCCACTGTTGGTTTTTTTAGGTGTTTTTTGTATGAATGATGCATGAACACATGAAACATTCTGATGTTCCGCCATTTTGTTTGCCAACAATTGCGATCTGTGTTAACATTAAAGTATGTGCCCCTACCGTGTCAAAATCTCAAATAGCAGCCAATTCACAAAATATATCAAGTTCTGAACCATTGCCAGACTTGAAATCAGTGATAATTTCTTCAATTCTAAGAGAAGAATTCAAAATGTGCATCGGCCATGTTAGATTTGATGATCGATTTGTGTCTCAAACTTAATGGTTGTCAGAGTCATCTCTCGCGCTTCAATCAACAAAGTCAGAAGTGCACACACTACAAGGATCGCCTACATCGATATTTGAGCCTGGATACACATCTTGGAGCGTCATATTTTTGGCATAGAAGCTAAAAAAACCGATTGTACCTGTCCGATTTGAAGATAGTGTCCATCTTGGAAAAAATTGCAATTTAAAAAATCCAAAACTTGCCACTCTAAACGCCGCCATTTGCAATAAACATGTGGAAGTTTTGCGGGCAGTCTCGTTGTCTCTATTTTCACGAGATTTGAAGTGAGATTGGCGGGAATGTCGATTGTGTGAACTCTCTGAAATGACAGTCATGTCGCTGAGTGCTTTGGGGCGTTTTGCACAAGGACATGGTTGGGGGTTTTCGGCTGCCGTGCCAAACAAAGGGTTAAAGTTCCTTGCCCTATGAGTAGCCATACTCTGACTTCAGATTTCTTCCTCCTATGAAGAAGAGTAGGCACCAAACACAAACTCTCCTCCATCTCAACAACTTCAATAGAATTCGGTAATACGTCAGTTCCGCTATCCACTTCTGTGAAGTATCTAGGGGTTGTTGTCGACAACACACTCTCCATGCTCTCCATGTGTGTGTGTGGGCGCGTGTGTGTGTGTGTGTGTGTGGGCGCTTGCGTGTGTGAGTACGTTCAAATTTGCTGGGACCATAGATTGTTATTGATTGCTTGTGTGATGTATAGGTCAAATGCAAGCGCTTTGATTTGTTTTTACAAGATATAGCGCTATATAAGTTCCATGTATTATTATTATTATTATGTTAAGAGCTTGTCATTGCTGAAGACAGTCTCCACATAACCTTTGAAAGTGTAGCAGCAACATTTTAATTAATGTAGGCATATTGCATTTTGCTGACAGCAGTAACTGACACATCTTTTGACCCAGGCCAAGGTATGTCAGTTTCAGTTGCATGCTTTTGTCTCCAGATGCCGAGTCTGTGAGAGCAAAGCCACGCCTGGAGTTGGAAGGCAGCATACTGCACGCATCTAGACCAGGACATAGACACGAGAGTCTAGTCACAGAGACTGGTTCACTATCACCGCTCACCCCTGCAGTGCCAGATTATTCAGCTGCTGAGTTTTGCGAACACAAAGCTGCAGGTTTGGACAAGGCGGAATCCAGCCAATGTAACGCTTGTCAGGACCCAGGTCATCCACTGAGTACTGAGGCTGTCACAAGAAAACAGACCATCCCCAACCTGAACGTTTCTCAGCTAAAGATGTTGAACAACCCAAAGGTGCTGGACAGAATACATCGGGAGTTTCCTGGCGTGGAAGTCTGTGTGGATGTGGATGCTCAGACTGCTCACATGAAAGCTTCTGAGAAAGTAGCACAGCAGTTGTGTAGTCATGTCCAGTCACTCATCAACTCTGTTGGAGAGGTCAAAGTTCCTGTGAGCCCCGCCCTTTTGAAGATGCATGACAATGAGCGACACAAAGACTGGATCTGGAGAACCGTGATGGACGATCTGAACCTGGTGTGTCACTGGGAGGTGGTAGACCAGTGCTTGGTTATTTGCGCTCCACACTCCAGCCTCTTGCTTCTGGAGCGCCTGTTCAGGTCGCTGTTTGTGGAGATCAGGCTGCTTCTGGAGGAGTGGGAAGTGCACTTGTTGCAGAACAGAGCGCAGCCGTCATGGGAGGAAGTTTTGCAGAAACACCGAGAAGAAGAAAGCCTGACCCCTGTGCTGCTGCTGGACAAGAACAGCGTCGTCATCGCCGACACCCCCTCCGCTATCGGTCAGACACAGCTGGCTGTGAGACAGTTCCTAGACCAGCTCCGGAATAAAGTCACCACATCATGGGCTGGCCATGAGGCTGCTTCTGTAGAGGATTCCCACGTTTGCAAAGAGATCCCCAACCTGAAAGCAGGGCAGTTGAAAGTTCTGAGCTGCCCCAGAGTAGTTGAGAGGTGGTACAGGGACTGTCCTGACCTGCAGATCTGTGTACACCAGCAGAAAAAGATGGCTGTCGTCAAAGCTTCAGAGACCACGATGAAGAGAATGTTTGTGGAAGTGATGTATTTTGTGACGCTTGTTAGAGAAGTGGGGCTGCACTTGAGCCCTGCGCTAGTGAAAATGTACGAGAAAGAAGAGAGCAGAAAGTGGGTTGATAAAATGCTTGTGGATAGTGACTGTAGGTGCCACTGGGAACTGTGTGATCAGCATGTTGTCATCAGTGCTCAGAGCTCACAGCTGTGTCACTTGGAGGAAATGTTTCAATTTGTATTCAAAGAAGTCACAGTTCACCTGGAACAGTGGGAACAGACTGCGTTGACGTCAGATGTATGGACTTCATTTCTGGAAGACCAGCAGAAGGAAAAGGGAGAATGCCCATCGCCTGTGCTCGTGCGGGAAGATGATAGAGTTATCATTGTGGACATTCCAGAACGTGTGGAACACACACACCTGGCTCTGACACAGCTTCTGAAGGAACACAGAGCAAATGGTGGCTGCCAGGACGATGCCAGTCTGCCAAAACGGTGCTTGCCCATTCGCATTTGTGAAGACTGCATTCCAAATCTGACACCAGGACAGTTGAGTATTGTGAGTATGGCAAGAGCTCTTGGTCAGTTTTACAAGCAGTTTCCTGGCCTGACTGTGTCTGTAGACAGGGAAGAACCGGTGGCGGTTGTCAGAGCCCCACAGAACATCATGCAGGAGGCGTTTTCTGCTGTGCTGTGCTATGTGGCTCTTCTGAAGGAAACCAGGATTCCACTCAGTCCACCTCTGATCCAGATGTACGAGAAAGAGGAGAACAGAGAGTGGATTCGGCAGTCTCTGGTCGACAAGTATGAGTTGGTTTGTCATTGGGATGTGTGTGAAGGGCACCTGGTCATCAGCGGGGAAAGTGCCAGACTGCGGCGCTTGGAACAGATGTTCAAGTCTCTGTTTCAGGAGGTGAAGGTGCGCTGTAGCAAGACTGACGCCAAGATGCTGACGTTGTCCTTGTGGGAGCTGTTTGTGGACAGGCAGCTGAAGGAGAGAGAAGACAGCCTGGTGCCTGTTCTGCTGTTTAGTGAAGCCTGTGTCACCATTGTGGACATTCCCTCCAGAGTGAGCAGGAGGCAGGAAGCTCTCCAACAACTCCTGGTTGATGCCAGACGTAAGGTCCTGTCTTCACCTGACCCCTCTGACACTATGGGAGCGTGTCTTGAACAAAAGACGATCTCAGACTTGACTCCGGGACAGGTGAGAGTGTTGAGCTGCAAAGCAGCGTTTCGTAAGCTGCACAAAGAGTATCCCGGTCTGCGGATAAGTGTAGATAGGGAAAGCAAAACAGTTAACATCCATGCCCCTGAAGTCTTCATGGCGAAAGCGTTTGCGGGTGTGCTGACTTTTGTGAATGACATCAGAGAGCTGAAGGTTACCTTAAGTCCAGCTTTAGCTCAGATGTTTGAGAAAGCCGACAGCAGAAAGTGGATACAGAGAACTCTGATAGAGAAGTACGAACTAGTTTGCCACTGGGAGCTGTGTGACCAGCACTTAGTCCTCAGTGCTCAGAGTGTGAACCTGTTTCGTTTGGATCACCTCTTCAAGTCGGTGTTCAAGGAACTGCGGGTCAGCCTGAAAGAATGGGCAAGGGGCACACTGACACCGTCTATGTTCAAATCCTACGTCAGGGAACAGGAGCGAGACAGGGGAGAGATCCCCACACCTGTGTTGCTGTTGAATGACGACAGCGTCACCATCATTGACGTCGTCGCTAAAGCAAAGGAGACGCAGTTGGCGCTGGTGCAACTGATGAACGATCTGGCATCATTGGAGGACTTGGGGAGTGAGCCTGCTGTCAGTTAGAGCCTGCAATCAGTTGATGATCTGGCATCACTGAGAACATGGGGAGAGAGCCTGCAGTCAGTGGATGATCTGGGATTCACATGGGCCAGTCTCTGGGAAAGTCCCGCTCAACAGCTCAGGTAATGAGAGGGGAGAGAAAGTGTTTTTGATAGTTTGGTCACAGTTGTTTGCATTGCAAGTTATGTAGCTTAAAAAAAAAGAAGAAAAAAATGCTCAAGAGTATCAACATTATAACAGTTGTTTTAGTTATAGTCCTGAAAAAAATGCTCAGAGTATCAACATTGTAACAGTTTTAGTTATAGTCCTGGACAGTGTGAGTCACCAGACAGGCATCTTAACTTTGCAAACAGGTGGGCTATCAGTGCTTACAGATTCTAAAATAATATATTACACCTTTTGACAAAAGTTATTATTTTGTTGTTTTTTTGTATTTTTTAATTTGTTTGTTTTTGTTTATTATTATTATTATTATTATTTATTTATTTTTTTTTTTTACACCTTTTCACCTGCTTATCAGGTGCTTACCTTGCACTTTTTTTTGTGAGATGAGATTATTCAGAATCAGAGTGTACATTGAGCAATGGAAAAATCACATCTGTGATAAATTGTACCGAAGTGGGAATTTTTGTTTTCCTATTGCTATTGTGATGAACATGAATTAAGCATGCAGTAATACTCTCTCTTGTGCGCACATGCTTTGCAGTGGGTGGTTTTCTTTCTGAAAGCTAAAAAAACGTTCACTTTCGAGGCAGTTGCTGTTTATTCTTCATCAGCTGGTCTTTCCTTTTTTATAATTGTTTTGTCAGGTGTGTGAAGGTGCTGGGAATGTTTTTCTTGGTTCCAAAATCGACACTACGTCACTAGTCTTCATTGTTGATGATATAATGTACGTATATTAATACAGCGCCAGAATTGCAGATCATATTAAATATGTCTTTTTACAGTTTTTGCCCATGTATCGCCTCTCTCAAGACATTTATCCATGAAACTTTTTTCACAGTGGAAAGAACTCATGAAAAAAACCTTCAATATTGATCCCCATTTCTCTGTCTGTCATATGCTCCTGGTTGCCCACATAGAAAGTGGCCCCTTTGAAAATGAAAAGGTTTGTGAGCAGTGCTGTGTGTTGGGGTGGGTGAACAGGTATAGATCTACTGTTCCTCCTGCATTGTGCTGCTTTCACTTTAGAGAATGATGTGATTTATAAATCAATCCCGCACTTCTTGTGAATTTGTTAATCCACATGAAATGTGACTATAGAGGCATTCAAAGTGATTCCTTGTTTTATAAATTAAAAAAAAATCCTCGCTCCAACCTATACAAAAAAAGATTGCAAAATCTCTGCAGCAGTTTTACTTAGTATGCAGATATTTTTTGTTTCAGGAATCTCACCTATTGCTTTGAAGAGGTAGAATCTCTTTGGCCAGGAAA
This sequence comes from Stramonita haemastoma, assembly GCA_030674155.1. NCBI lineage: Eukaryota > Metazoa > Mollusca > Gastropoda > Neogastropoda > Muricidae > Stramonita > Stramonita haemastoma. The sequence goes on from CM060330.1 coordinate 3,114,133, forward strand.
CACTTTATGCAGACTTCATGTTGTATCAATGTATGTCTTGACCAGCTCAAAGTCTTCCACAAACCATGTTCTCCCGTTCATACTGAACCTGTTCACATTCCAGGCAAATGCAAACCTAGCATCCACAGAATCTGTTTCAATGGAATCTGGCCACTTGAGTGCATTTTTGTTTCTCCAGCCCCTCATAAACGCTATGGTGGCTCTTGATTCTGACTCTACTGCAGTAACCTCTCCAATGTAGTAGCTGTCATCATGATACACAGCCACTTTTACTGCAGTAACCTCTCCAATGTAGTAGCTGTCATCATGATACACAGCCACTTTTACTGCAGTAACCTCTCCAATGTAGTAGCTGTCATCATGATACACAGCCACTTTTACTGCAGTAACCTCTCCAATGTAGTAGCTGTCATCATGATACACAGCCACTTTTACTGCAGTAACCTCTCCAATGTAGTAGCTGTCATCATGATACACAGCCACTTTTACTGCAGTAACCTCTCCAATGTAGTAGCTGTCATCATGATACACAGCCACTTTTACTGCAGTAACCTCTCCAATGTAGTAGCTGTCATCATGATACACAGCCACTTTTACTGCAGTAACCTCTCCAATGTAGTAGCTGTCATCATGATACACAGCCACTTTTACTGCAGTAACCTCTCCAATGTAGTAGCTGTCATCATGATACACAGCCACTTTTACTGCAGTAACCTCTCCAGTGTAGTAGCTGTCATCATGATACACAGCCACTTTTACTGCAGTAACCTCTCCAATGGAGTAGCTGTCATCATGATACACAGCCACTTTTACTGCAGTAACCTCTCCAATGTAGTAGCTGTCATCATGATACACAGCCACTTTTACTGCAGTAACCTCTCCAATGGAGTAGCTGTCATCATGATACACAGCCACTTTTCCCCTTGCTGGGTGAAGGGTTTGGGGATGGTAGCTTGTCCCACTTCCTCAGCCATGTTTTGAAGAGCTGTGTTGGGGTCTGTGGGTGCAGAGACAGTGCCATGATGAGGTCTTTTGGAAGGCAGAGGGAGAGGCTGTCTCCTCTGCCACAGGTTGTACGGCATGTCCAGCAGTGTCCTCCAATCCACCCACATCAAGGCTCTCAACATACTGACACAGAGAACTTGTCAGTTCTTTGACAGTTTTTCCCCCATGGTCAGAAGAGAACTTAGGACAAATTTATGATAGCGCAACTGCTGCTTGAGTGCATCTTTTTTTGTACCCAGTGTATCTTGAGATCTTACATTTTGCACGACTTCCTCTGGGGTAACCCAAAGACCCCCCAACTTCTTCACAGCTTTGTTGTTGTTGATGTGCTTGATCTCTCAAAAAGTATGGAATGCTTGTCCCTGCCCAGGTTTCCTGACACACTCGCTCCTTCAAAAGTCTGCAATGCTTTCTTTGTAGCATGGGACAAACCCAGAAGGAAGTGAGCATTGCAAAAAAGAAACTCCCAATTCATCTTCTGACACCATTTCCTTCCTCACATTATCAATTTTTTTCCCATAGCTTTTCATGGTAGCAGCGCTGTCAGTCATGGTAGCTGTCATATCCTTAACCCTTATACCCCTAGGTCACATAGCACTAACTACAACCCTGAAATCCCACGCCAAGGGAAGCAACTCTTCCATTTTTTGATAGGTACTAACTTTAAAAATTAATTAAAAATACAATAACCTTATTCAGCTGCTGAAAAGTATTTTTCCTGCATCCTGCATACAATAAAGCACAAAAAGAACAAGTTTTTTGTTTAGTACATGGATTAATTTACTCAAAAAAAAAATCGGAATGTCAAATTTGTCTCTGAACGTCACACACAAAAAAGGGTTACATAATACAAATGACAAAATATTACAGCAGAACACAACAGAATGGCTAAATTATGTATTTACAAAGTAGAGGAGACCCCACTGCAGGCTAGGACAGCAGTTCAGCATGGAACTGTGCGAAGCAGTGGCCTTTGCACAGGTGGGCTTTGCAGGTAGTGCAGCCAAACACAGTCTCCTTGTTGCGGCCACTTTGCTGTCGTCTCCCCATCTTCAGGCACTGGACACAGCTCTTCTTGCGTCCAGGCATGCGGGCCAGTGGGTGCTGTTCAGGCTCAGCCCGAGCCCGTCCCTCTGTGCTGGGCTGCAGGGTTGTCTCCCGCTTCTTGATTACAGCATTCCGCACCAGCCCATCAAACACGGCCAACCTGAAGTAGAGTGGATCCTGTTTCCGCCGGGCCTTGGGTTTGGGAGAGTTGGTCTTGCAGAAAATGATGAAGGAGTTGATGATACTGCTCTGGACAAAGAACCAGAACATGTATCTCCACCACTTTCTGCCAGGTCGTCCCACAGGGTAGTAGGCCCGGTGCTGGTCGTGCAGATCCACTCCACCCATGTTGAGGTTGTACTTGATGATGGGCCATGGCACGGATACCTCCTCTCGTACACCTGCAAACAAAGCAAACTTTTGAGCCTCTTGTTCTGAAAACAACAGTCTATCAATATTTGTTTATAAGTACAAACTAAGGAGCATGTAAATGTTTACAACAAAAAAAAAAACTTACCGTATTGCAAGTGTAGATTTGTCTTCCCCTCAGCTAGAGACTGCAAAAAAATATATATTTAGATGACTAGTATGTTTACTGACCTCTGCCAGTATGGCGAGTGGCCCTCCCCATCTCTGGATTGGAGTTGGTAGACAGGACAGCGATGGGGCGCTTGTCCTGCCACAGGGTAGCCACCTTGGAGCCCTGCTGCCGGAAATGCACCTCTCCTTTCCTCATCTTCTGGCGGCCCCTCGCAGTTGCCTTGGTTTTCAGGTCTTGTGGCCAGCCTTTGCGGTTCATGCGGATGGTGCCACACGACCGGGTTTTCCTGGACAGAAGCTCTTCAGCCAAGGCAACGGAGGTGAAGAAGTTGTCGTAATAGAAGTGGTACCCTTGTCCAGGTAGTTTTGGCCCAGCTTCATTACGACATGGTGCCCCAGTCCTCCTGTAATAAAATGAAATACACTGAGTAAAAACATACCAGTGTTGGGTTTTTGTTTATTTTTGGTTCATTTGTTGCTTTTTTTTTTAGAGAGAGAGAGAGAGAGAGAGAGTTTCAGCTTGTGAAAATGCATGAATAATAAAGGTGTGTGTGTGCGTGCGCATTTTTATATACTTGCCTTGGTCCATGGCCAAACCTGTTCCACACAGGTAATTTCTGTAATAAACATCCATTATTATTCCACACTCACTTTTCTGTGTGTGTGTGTGTGTGTGTGTGTGTGTGTGTGTGTGCACGTGTGTGTGTGTGCACGTGTGTGTGTGTGCACGTGTGTGTGTGTGCACGTGTGTGTGTGTGTGTGTGTGTGTGTGTGTGTGTGTGAAATACAACAAACTTTTTCTTTCAAAAGTATGTTTATACTTATAATCCTTATCTCTATGAAAATATACACGAATAAAAGAAAACTAAATAACAAAGCACTAACCTTGCATAGGTGTGGAGGATCTCCCTGTGTAGACATCGCAGTCCAACAGGTAGCCGGATGTAGGGTCAGCACAGCACCACACCTTGATTCCCCAAGGTGTGGGCTTGGACTTCATGTATTGCTTGAAGTGCAGCCTGCCATTGAACTTCACCATGGCTTCATCTATGCTTACTGCACGTCCAGGCTTGTATAGTTCCCCACATGTCTTTCTGAAAATGTCCAGAACTGGCCGAATCTTGAAAAGAGGATCATATTCTCTGTGACCTCGAGGATAAGATTTAGTTCGGTCATTCAGGTGAAAATATTGTCCAATTTTTTCGAACCTAGTTCTGGACATCAATCTCGAAATGCAGGGAACATTCAGCTTGTCATCCGTGGACCAGTAATTTTCTTGTCTGGGCAGAGTTTTTATGCCCATCATGATATTTATAGCTAGATAAAGCCTGATGTCGTCCGACGTGACAGACTGCCATCTTGGGTCCGGCCTTCCCTTTTCCTGTTGGACTTGGGTGGCGTACAAGTTTGTCTGGTCAGCGATGTCGTCGAGCATTTCGGAGGTGAAAAACAGTGAAAAATACTCAAAGGGGTCTGCATCAACCGGCAAATTATGCACAACCCCAGTATATACTCTGAAATCATCATCCGAAACGTCTCCGAACACCTCTGTCCACATCGTCGTCGGAAGATTAGGCAGGCGATTAACGCCCGACACATCTTCATCGTCACTGTCATCGTCACTGTCACTGTCAGATTCCCCCATCAAAGCACCGAAGTCGATGTCGATATCACTCTCCACACCTCGTGCATCGACTGGCACCAAATCTTCGGCTCTAAAGCCAGCAAACTCCTCCTCATCGTCCGAAGAATTGTACATCAGATGCACCAGTTCGGAAGTTGAGATCATGTTGACGGCGCTCATCTTGACCAAACTTGAAAAATTCGTAACTTTGTTGATACGCGGTCGATCGTGGTGAAACAAAGAGTAGCAGACAGGCGGGAATCTCGCAGAAACGATAGTCTCGCTCTCGCGAGAGTCACGTTTATGTAAACAACAATGGCGGCGCCCGTAGTAAGCACATGTTTTGCGGGCGCTAAACGGCGCTGCCGGATTTCGGACCGCTCTTTTGAGCGCGGCGCTAGCGGGCGCAACAGGGGTATAAGGGTTAACCTTAACCTTAATTCTCTCCGTGCCAGAAGGCACATAAGGCCTGGACATTATTTTTCCACTGGTTGTGATCTGTAGCTGCACTGTGTGCTGCGCTTCAAGAGCTCCATCAGCTCCATATGTTTAATTATAAATATCTTTTAGAATCTCATCAGCCTCATCACTAGTTGCGGTGCCAAGAGAAGAAATTTTGATGCAGGAGATTCATTGTGACATTGATGAGGCTGTCTGCAGTTTCCCTGTCCACAGTGGAGAAACCAAGTGACATCTGTTTGTCATCTTGCAGTGTCACCTCATGTCCAACAATTTTTTTATGGTCTCTGCTGGTCCCATCTAAATGCTTGTTAAAACGTGAAGATTGCAACTCTTCAGAAATCTGCATTTTTGATAAAGCGTGCACTATGTGACGATACTATGTCTACAAATCTCAAGCATGTGGTCTTACTAGGAAGATCAGAATGGTCAAATTTCTGCATTGGACAAATATGGCTAAGAACAATTTTTATGATGGGGCCGACTCGGTTTGCAGCAATCTCAAATCTCATTAGTTCAATAACACAAGCTTGAACAGCTGGTGTATAGTGACCTTTGGTCTTGAGCTGTATTTCTAGGGGGCGCTGTCAGTGGCTTATGTACAAGTTTGTGGTTAATCTCTTTGTCTCAAACACATTGTATTTTTCCTTTGGTTATCATTTTTTACTTTTCTTTTTTGCTTGTTTTGCTTTTTCATTTTGCATTTTTTTGTTTTTTTTGCTGAGCGGGATTTCTTTGCATAGTATCTGCTCAGTTGCGCTGGTGCCAGCAACAATCTTTTACCACAAAAATTGGGGAAGGCGCGTGAATGTTATTTTATAGACTAGAAATAGGTGAACTGCAGGAAACGATGATGGTTTAGATAGATGGGGACATGAAAATAAGTAAGCATCCCATGTCCGAGCAGATTGCCCAGTCCTCCCTTCGGAATAGCTGAAAAACATCTTTGATGGTTGTCATGGAGAAATGTGGTGCCCTGATGTACTTGTTTAAAGGTTTTAAATTTATGATAGGTCTCATAGTCCTATCTGCTGTGGGGACCAGGAACATCTTGCTGTAGAATCCTGGACCTCCTGGCTTATTTTCGATGGCTCCTTTCTCTAATAAAGACTTGATTTCCTTCTCCATACATTCTGCTGCTCTTCCCTTTAAAACTGTGTGAAATGTTCTTGCAGCTGACCCTGACATCATGGTGGGTTTTCCTGTCGACTCTAGCCGATAGCCCTGGACAGTCTGCAGGACAAAAGGACTGTCTGTCAGCCTTCTCCATGCTGCAATGTGCTTCCCTAACTGCCCTGCCGTTCTCTGCCCCTGCTGCTGTGTCTTCCTGACAGTCATGCCGTCTTGTTGATGTGTGGCTTTTTGTGGAAAGGCGGTGCCCATCCTGTGCTGACCCTTTTGGCTGACCAGGGCTTTGATGCAAGGAAGGACAGTTAAGTTGGTTTTATATCCCATTTTAATCTATATCGTTGTACGGTTTTAATCTGAATTTTAAATTTTACAAGGTGACAGCCCTGAAATGGCCTGTGTAGTCGGTGGGGCTATAAACAACATTGGATTGGATCTTGTGGAAAGGCAGCCTCTTGTTGGTTCTGTTCTGCTTCCTCCACTGATGTTGGGCAGAACCTGTGGGGTTGAATCCTCGAAAAAGCTGTGTAGGCGAGGAAGAAGAAGAGGGGCTCCTCTGGTGGCGAAAGGGCTGAGCTCCTCCTTTACCCTGCCTGCTTGTGGACGCCTGTTGGCGTAGCTGCCTGCGGCGGTGGTGAAAAGACTGCTGCCCTGGTCTGTGTTGCTGGCGAGTCTTACCTGTAAAAGAGCTCTCCACCTCCCTTCTGTTCTTCATGGCCTTGATGACAGAGGCCAGGTCCCCACTGAAGAGCTGTGTTTCCGATGGAGACAATCTTTCCAGGGCTGCCCTGCCCTGAGTGTCTGTTAGCGTGTTCAGGCATAGTTGTCGTCGTTCCTTGCTCAGGGCTGAGGTCTCAGCAGCAAGGATCCGCAGAGCGTGACCCAGGGCATTGGCCATGTCCTCGCTCAGTAGCTAGAGCACCTCTCCACCCCTCCCTACACATCCCTCTGAAGTGGATGTTAGCAGGGGGACAACCTCTCCACCCCTCCCTGCACATCCCTCTGAAGGCAAGGCAAGGCAAATTCTTTTATTTGAGGATAATGAATAAGCACTCGTGTGCTTTTTTTTACATCCAGTCCCCGCCCTTTTCATGGATAATATCAAGATAAAAAGATAACCTCTAACTAAACAACAATAATGATCCAAATACCAAGAGCAAGAAACCATACCAAGTATGAAACAATAGACAAGAACTAAGAGATACAATAATAAGGTAATGATAAAAAAAAAAAAACACTTAAAATTTTCCAAATCAAAATCATTCTTATTTTCGCTTCTGAATGAGTGCCTTTTAAAAAATTTTTTTTTTATATCATTACCTTATAGAGAGAGAGAGAGAGAGAGTTTCCAACAGGATGAGGTGTGGTTTGTTATTTTTGGTGCATTGAGTGGATTAGAAGGTGATTTTTGAAGGTTGTTAATGATTGGTGCTGTTAAATTGAATCAGGGAGTTCCACATCATAGGGCCTGAGTACAGTAAACTAGATTGGAACAAGTCTTTTCTTGGGATGGGGACATTTGGCTTTTCAGTATTTCTGGAATGATTCGTTGGGAACTTATCTCTTAACCCTATTCGTACCAAGTAAAAAAGGGGAGATCAGCACCCTGTGCCCAAGCAATTTTGAGTTTACTGACTTGAAAAGTGGGTGACCCAATACAAAACGTCATAACAAAAAAAACTACTGGTTTGTTTGTGTTGAAATTTGGCATGTACATGGCAGAGTGTGTGTTACTTTTCTTGCAACAAAAAAAACTAACTCAAAAGTGAAATTTTTTCTTTACCAACTATTTTAATCAGTACATAAAAAACAGAAACCGGTAATGCACTTGACAAACTTGCACAAAAAGAGTCACTGACCTGTTTTTTGAGGTGATGATTCACAGTAGCTCAGGAACAGTCCAAGCACAACACATAATAAACACATAATAATCCAATTGGAGGTTGAAAAACACTTAAAAAAAAAAAAATTGTCAAGAGTTCCAGTGACTATGAAGGCGGTGGATTTCTCAGCAGTAGACTGTACACTCTATAGGAACACACACACACTCACACTATACACTATACACATAGCTATGTACAAATGTTTATGTACACTTCTATTAGTCTCCTGCATCCAACCTTGGTTTTTTGTAGGCCAGGTTCGTGTGGTACTGTTCAAAGCATTCCCCCAGACACAGACCCTTGTCACATTCCCGGCATTCGTACCTGGTCTCCTTCTGGACTTTGTACCCCTTCCCTGTGGCTTTCCTCTTGGAGCAGACAACACAGATTCTTGTGGGGAACTCCTTCTTGGCTGTGGCAGGTACTTTTGCCAGGAAGTGTTTTTCTTGCAGTCTGGCTGGAGGATCTGCGATTTGGCGCTTGAATGGTTTGCGCGCTGGTGGTTCTGCCATCATCTGCCTGATCAGGTCCATGGTGAATTGCAACTGGGTGGTCTTGGTGCCGGGGTTGTTGATCCGGTAGACCCGGAAGGCTTGCACTTTGGCCAGATGAAGCAGATGAAAGCAGGCCCTTTTCCACCACTTCCAGGTCTTGCGGTTGAAGGAGTAGTACTGAAGGTGTTGATCAAACTGATCCACACCATTCATGTTCTGGTTGTAGCTGTGCACTACTCCTGGAACCATGATGGGCTCGTTGGTGGTCAGATTTTTTTCCCCACTGTCCACTCGTCTGCCAGTACTGCATGTGGATAGCATGGTCACCATCTTCTTGTCGTTGTATTTCAACACATGCAGACTGGCATCTGAGTCGTCTTGGTCGTCATCATTGGGTAGTATTGTACGTTTCATTTCCGCAGTCTGGCCCTTCTGGAGAGGCGTTTCTGCCAGCTGTGTAGGCAAACCCCGCCTGTCCTTCCTGATGGTGCCAGTTGCTGTGGCTCCTTTCCGCCGAAGATCCGTGAACAGATCCAGGGAGGAAAAGAAGCTGTCCATGAAGATGGTGTGCCCCTTCCCATGGAATCCCTCAGACAGGCGCTTCACCACATTGGGGCCGTGGTCTTTCTCCCGTTGCTCCCCTTTTTTGCCAGAGTAAATCTCCAGCTTGCTGACATATGAGGAGTCACTCTCACAGCACAGGTACATTTTTATCCCATACCTGATGGGCTTGCTGGGGATGAACTGGCGAAAGCCAACTGGGCCCCGCCACGGCATCATGGATTCATCGATGGCCAGGTCCTGCTTGGGACTGTACACAGCTGCAAACTTGTCTTGCAGCTTGGTCACAAGAGGCTGGATCTTGAAGAGCTTGTTGTGGGCAGGATCCTCACGAGGCAAGTTCTTCGTGTTGTCATTCAGATGGAAAGCCCTGAGAATGGCCTCGAAGCGGTTCCTGCTCATGCTCTTCCTGAAGATGGGGGTTTCTATGAGGGGATCTGTAGACCAGTAACTCTTGATGCCTGGTTTCTGGACAATCCCCATCAAAAAGAGCAGCCCCAGAAACACCTTCAGCTCCCCTGTAGTGACCTCTGTCCAGTCCGCAAGCAGGTTGTGGGGTTTGATGGCCGGTCCAAGGGCGGTCTTGTACTGCTGGGCGTACAGGTTGGTCTGGTCCACCATCTGCGTCAGCATCTCGTCATCAATGAGCTGGAGGTACTCCCAAGCTGAGGCATCGGGCTGAATGTCCACCTTCGTGCCTGGGCTGCCTGAAACAAATATTTTTATATTAGATCTTGAGCAAAGCTGAATAAAAAAAAAAATTATGTGGACAGTGAAATCAAGATCTGAAATAAAAATGTATTCACACAATCATATAAAACTCCCACAGCACAATAAACTTGTGTGCAAACAAAATATGATTTTATTTTTGGTACAGTGTGTGTAAAACACACACAAACACACACCTAAATATGGTTTTGTACACAGAATGTATAGCAGCTGTACTATGCCTCTGTCAGGCTCAATGACTAATTTTGACTTTTATGCCTGTCAGGCTGACTGTCTGTCTCTTTCTTTGTGTGTGTGTGTGTGTGTGTGTGTGTGTGTGTGTGTGTGTGTGTTCTGTCTGTCTGTCTGTCTGTCTGTCTGTCTGTCTGTGTCTGTGCATGTGTTTCAACAAATATATCTGTTTATATATTTTGTATTTATAATTGTGCAACATGAACTTGGAATAAAAAAAAAAAGAGAAAAAAAATCCCCTCTATGATGTTACTCATTTGCATCTGCACTCCAGTATAAACTAATAAAATCCCTGCTGAAATAAAAAAAAGAAAGAAAAATAGCTGTGAAAAGCATGATTGTTGACAACAATTCATGTTCAGAAAACCGATTTTGAATGCCACGCCCACCTCACACACTCTGTGTGTGTGTGTATGTGTTGTGTGGGTGTGTGTGTGTGTGTGGTGTGTGTGTGTGTGTGTGTGTGTGTGTTGTGTGTGTGTGTGTGTGTGTGTGTGTGTGTGTGTGTGTGTGTGTGTGTGTGTGTGTACATGTGTGTTGTGTGATGTGTGTGTGTGTGTACATGTGTGTGTGTACATGTGTGTGTGTACATGTTGTGTGTGTGTGTTTCAACATATCTATGTTTTGTTTTTATAATTGTGCACTTGAACTTGGAATAAAAAGATAAAAAAATCCCCTCTATGAAGCTACTCATTTGCATCTGCACTCCAGTACAAACTCATAAAATCCCTGCTGAAATAATAATAAAAGAAAAAGGTGTGAAAAGCATAATTGTTGACACCAGTTCATGTAGAGAAAAAAAAAATTCAAATGCCACGCCCACCTCACACACTCTTTCATATGCATGCACTTGCACAACACAAGAGCAACAAATAACAAAACAAAAACAATGCAAGACTTACCTGTAAACCTTGGGATATGTGGCTGGTCGTCAGTGCCCTCTTCTGTCCACAAAACATCAGTCTGGTGCCTCTCTTGCCGGCGTGCACCCCCTCTTCTGGTTGTTGATGAAATTTGAGGTGCACCCCCCCTCCTTCCTCCTCGAAAACTTCGACCAGTTGCAGTCGAGGTTGATGGTTGTGGTTCGGCAACTAACTCTTGAGCTCGTTCTTCGATCTCCTGTTCATTTACAATCGAAGTTTCATCTTCATCACTTGGATGAAACTCGTCAGCGCTTTCTTCAGCAGCATCGTCGGAATCACTGTCAGAGTCCAAAAACAGTTCGTAGTCGCGAAACTTCGCTGGCATTGCTCGTCGCTTCGACATCTTGTTTGGCGGTCCTACAACGTTCTACCGACGTTTGAATAGCCTACAGGCCTACTAGAGTTAGTTCCCTTGACAGTAGCGCCATCTATAGGCCTGTAGGAATAATAACTCTCACGAGAGAAGTGCTGAAACGAAAGTACCCATCGAAAACGAGAGTGTCTCGTTCCTGGTCTACAGAAACGTTAAGACGAAAACGAGACTGTCTCGTTTCTGGTAGGAAATGTGTTAAGGATGTGGGAACAGTTCCTGCCATTATCTTGAACATCATGATTCCTGTGTTATATTTCAGTCTTTGGTGAAGGGGAATAATATTTAACTGAGTATAATCCACTTCTAGTAAGGTTGTTTTCCTCAGAAGGACCAGTTTAAGAGCACGTTTATACTAAGTAATGGTTTCAAAGTGTTTGCACTGGCAGAATTCAACAGGGTTGAAATATAATCTATTGAGGATTGTATGCTTGAAAGAATAATTTCCTTGAATGAAAGTCAAAGTTTTTATCAATTGGTATACTCTTTGGGACAAGTATTTGCATAAGTGAGATACGTGGTAGAACCAGCTGAGATTTTCATCAATTGTTATTCCTAGAACTTTGTGGTAAGAGGTTTGTTCAATTGCTTCGTTTTTGATATGGATAGGAAGTAGTTCATCATCTTTATGTGATAAATTTTGACGCTTTTGTCTGGTGGTGATAAGCATGCATTTTGTTTTTTTGGGGTGTATAGACATGTGGTTCAGTTCTGTCCATTTGACAAGATCATCAGCGCTTTTTTGTAATATGGTTGCAAGAGAGTCAGTGTCGTTATGACTTGTACGTATGATTGTGTCATCAGCAAATAGTTCACATTTGGATTTGATATGTAGAGGAAGGTAATTTATGTATAATGAAAAGTCACACATACGCACAGAGGTATGTATGTAAGCATAGGTAGGCACGCTCATGCGCATGCACACACACACGCATTGTTGTTGAGTGCTGGGTGGGTGAAATGATTATACCAGTTTCTAGACTACACACTGTGTTGAGCTGGTGGTATGGAACACTGGACAGGAAGGCTGGAGCTGGGTGAGGTCTGGAGACAGACACTGCTGGGTAGGGTGGGGGCAGGTGGTGTGGAGGTCGTAGGGTCATCACAGATCATGGATGTGGGAGGGTCTGTCTGTTGACCCTGACATTGTCCTTCTGGGGTAGGTGGGCGGGAAGGCGTCCTGACATCTGCGATGAAAAAGGGTATCCAGGGACACTGGATTTTTGTTGATACCCTTTTTGCAGTGTAGATGGGGCTCGTGTCCTGTGTACATGGGTGGGCCATGTAGTAGGAGCTGTCAGGAGTGGCTGTCTTTGATGTCGGGGGTTGGCGTTGGGAGAGAAGGTTTTCCCATGTCTCAGTGCCAATGTCATCATCTTCGGATGTTGCTGGCAGCCTGCAGTCAGTCACCCCAACATGAATGGTGGCACTCCTCACATTAGAGGCAGGTGGTTGCTGACTGAGCCACTTTGCTAGTTCCCCAATCCTTAAATCAGGGACACATACTTTTTGTGAGAAGCTGCCTGGGGGGGGGGGGGGGGGGGGGGGCATATGTCTGTGAAATGTCTATTCCCTGAATTGAGGAATCACCTAGTATGATTTTGGATGCATTGTTGTTTTGACTTTTTTAAGTGAGTGATCGGGGTCTTTAGTAGGAGAGGAGGGAGGATCTTTATTTACAGGGAGAGCGTCTTTTTTAGCTGTGGAAGCAGAAACATCCGTGGCCAATGGGAGGGAGGGAGAGGATGCTTGCTTATCTGATGGACAGGCTTTGGACGAGTTTTTTTCCGTTAGGCTTGTTTTGGGGCATTTGGGTGAGGGCACCTTTGAAGACGCATGTCTTTTGGACAAGGTGGTTAAATAGTTAATTTCTATTTTAATTAAAGGACTGTATGGCTACTCATATCCTATCTTAAAAATGCACAATGAGTTTCAACAGCTACATCCTATGTCATGCTATCACATTACATACACTGTGCAGTAGCACTCTCCCCTTGTACTAATGCACTTCATCTCGCTTTCTCTGATCAGAAGGTTCACGGCTGATGGCCAGTGCATGCAAACATGGCTGTTGAGGGCAGAGGACCTTGTATTTCAGATACAGCAGCATGAGAAAGTCAGCTGGAACCAGTTCACACTTCTGTGTTCCCTGGCCATGCTCATTTTTTATTTTGGTGTGGAAGGCAGTCAGCAATCTGCTGTATTGACCCTGCTGGGAAGCGTCGATTTAATACCCTGTTTTTAATCTGTATACAGTTGCACAGTTTTAATCGGAGATTTGACGAGGTGACAGCCCTGATATGGCCTGTGTGGTTGGCAGGGCTATAAACAACACGATTGGATTGGATTGGGTCCCCATAGTTGTTCATGGAGCTCTACAGGGCTGGGCCATGTCTGGTGTCAGAGAGTGTTGAAGATAAGACAGGACTGCAGGATGTGTGGGGGGGTGTGGCCTGTGCCACAGAGGCAGTGGTCAGTGTGGGAAATGTGCAGGTAGTTGCCATGGTAAAGGAAGTTCATACTTGAACAGTGGACACAGCACCCCAGTAAGGGATGGGTGTTTTGACAGCAGAAGTACGAAATAAAAATGGTAGATGTGTGCGGGCCAGTAGCTCCATTACATTCGCAACTTGCTGGAAAACCGCAAAGAGAAATTGGTGCGGCCACCATCGCAGTTGTCTGATGTGCAGCCTCTGTGTGTGGTTTGTTTTCCTGTGATCAATGACATTGAGGCAGGAGGTTTGGGGATGATTTTGCCCATGTGGCACCATGTGATTGATACTTTTTGGACTGATCAGAAGTTAGTTTAGTTTGGGCAGGTGAGTGTGCACCAGAGGGCTTCGTTCTTATAAAATGCATAAACTCTATTTAATAATAGTGGGGTTTTTTTTTTCTTTTTTCTAATGTCTTGCTTAAAGTCAGATCATTTTGAAATTGTATAATTTGCCTTTTTTTTCCCCCCAGTTCCCCTCGAGACCAACAGAATGAAGTACACAGTTTGTAGAAATTTCCTTCGAAGGAACACAGTCCTTATTTTTTGTTTTGTTTTTTTAAGTTTTCTTTCTTTGGCGTTTATTTGGCAAATGGCAACAGTCAGTATGTAGTATGTAATATATACTTCGGTGTGTGTTCCTCTCTCTCTCTCTCTCTCTCTCTCTCTCTCTCTCTCTCCTCTCTCTCTCTCTCTCTCTCATGATGATGGTTTCCTTTGGAATAATATGGCAAAAAATGAAATGGTTTGCAAATTTTTGTTTATTCTTTTGGCTCTGGATTTTTAACATACAATACAAATTAGTTTTGGAACACACTCTTAACATAAGTGAGAATCATTCCATTCAGGATCATACTATTATTCAAACATACACATCACCTCACAGACTTGTTCACACACAATGGATCTCTCTCTCTCTCTCACTCTCTCTCACACACACACACTGTGTCACACACAGTATCACAGACACTCACACAGTATCACACACACACACACACACAGTATCACACACACACACACACACAGTATCACACACACACAGAGTATCACACACACACGCTGTCTCAAACACACAGTGTCACACACACACAGTGTCTCAAACACACACACACTGTCTCAAACACACACACACACACACACAGAGTCTCACTATACAACTCCCCCACCCTGGAAGAAGAAAAAGAACCACCCCAAAACCTCCACACCCATCCCCCAAGTCACTTGCGAAGTTTCAAGACGTGTGCTGGAGGTGGGGAGGGTAGGGAATTCCAAACTGGTGGCAGAGTTTGTGCAGCGTGCGGTCGTAGTCCTTGTTCAGCCGGGTGGACTGCTGCAGGGCGTATTTCAGGTCCTCCACCTCCTCAAAGAAACCCTGCAACACCCAAACACCACACCACTGTTATTTATTAACTGCTCGTATCAAACTGGATCAAACATGGACACAGTGTAATTTCAGAAAGAGCACATAGAGCCGGTTAGTTGGTGACTGCAGAAATTTCAGAATATTGTCAACTTTCTCCTGCCCGTATGGCTTGTCACTGCTACCTTCTGTCTGTTCCTCTGATGGGGTTTTCTTCTCTTTTTTTTTTTTTTTTTTTGTGTTCCTCCTCGAAGAATGCCTTCAAAGGCTCCCAGTTCTGCAGTAGTCTCTCCACACAGCGTCCAGTACTGAGCCACCCCATGCATACATGTTTTAGCATCTTCCTCTGATCAGTGTCAAACAGTGCCTGAAAATGTGAAAATTCCTGCTGGTGCTTTTCTCTTTTCTGAAGGAAAAAAAAGAAGAAAATATCCTGCAAAATTTCTGCAATATCTGGTAGACAATTTGCTCCTTTGTGTGCAGCAGTGTGCACAAGATGTAGGCAGCATCCTGCCAAATACACACTGTGTACCTTTTTTTGGATAAAGGCTATCACCCCCTTTTTATGTCCGGTCATCACAGGAGCATTGTCAGATCCAAGTGCCAGGCAGTTGTCCCACGCCAAATTCCTTTTAGACAGTTCTGAGTCCATTAGATTAAAAATAGTTTCCCTTTTGCTGGCCCTGTGCAGACTGGCAGAGACAGCAGCTCAGAGTGGACATGGCCTGACTAGAGTCCATAGATTGGATCACAACAGGGAACTGTTTGCGGTCTCTTGTGGCTGGGCGGAGGCTTCTGATCAGCAATAGCCCGCTGAAATTTGCACCATGACTCTGTGCCCTGGGGACAGTGATCACGGTTGTGAGAATCATCTGTGCTTACTGTGTGGAAAAAGCTGGTCCACACGGCATTCTGCACCTCAAGGAGGTGGTCGCTGTGGTCTTTGATGGCTCTTCCATAACAGTTGGTGAGCTGCTTGATTCTCACTTCAGTCAGCTTGTCTCTGCCACTTATTGTTCCCCCTGTGCCTTTGTTTTTTCAGCCAGGTTTCGAAGCGCAGTCCCCATTCGCTTGGTGACATGGTTGACACACTCCAGTTTTTCACTGGGGCGTCCATTACTGGGATCCTCCTCCAGCAACCTAGAGTATGTTTTGGCATCACCGTCACCCAGCACCTCCATATACCTAAAACCATGCAACTGTTCAGAACGCTGAAATAAAACGAGAGCTCCCTCCATTTCCATTGCCTGAGAGGAACAGTTTACTGTCTTCTGGCACTGACTTTGGTGAGTGTCAAACCAGTCCGCATAAGCATCATCTTCTGGTGATGGTCCAGTTTCACACACCTGACAAAAATTGCTCATTGCGACAAAGTCTAGGACAAGCCCAGTCATGATGTCAATGACTGTCACTACCCCATTGTGTGATGTCTTTCCCCTTTTCTGCCACGTTCCATCAATGGACACAGAAATGTCGAGGATGCCATCATTGTCAGGAACGCTAATGTTCATGTCCAGGTAGGCAGCACGAACATGTTCTCCCGCTTCCTGCAAATGTTGATCAGCAGCACACTTAGCACCACAATATACCCGCTTCTTAAGACCATACCATGTCTTCTCACTCATTGGTGGAGGCATTCCCATCATGGCAAAGAATCCTTTGGTTTGGTAAAAACCACAACCATTTGCTGTGCTGATGCGGCGGTTGATGTCGTAGCCAGTGTGGACTGCACCCGTTTTCTTGGACATGCAGTCAGCTGACAGATTGCCACAGGTCAGACACGTGATTTCCAGCAGGCAGGCAGACCCCAGACGTAGCCCTGCACCTCCCTCAGGCTCTGAAAATATAGGATACTTGCATTATGTCTTTAGACATATCATTTGTGTGTTTGTGTGGAAGGAAGACAGGAGAAAGAGGATGGCTGAGGTGAGTATAAAAAATTATAATGTGAAAAAAGAACTATGTGATGTGCCTCTGGTGTTTTTTTTCCACACAGTATTGGAATGTATTTTGTCTATTTTAAACCATTATTAATTAACTTCCATGGGGATACCAGGGCCAGTTCTGGAGCCAAGGCCGCAGCAAACGTTTCAATTTCCATGGAGGTGTTTCGCTGGTCGATCACCTCCGTCATGATGCTGAAGGATGACTCAACAAGAGGCCCATGGAAGTCACTCATAGCAGCTTTCACCAGCTTTGTCAGTTGAGGGGACCTAGTGCTGTCACAGCTGCCACCATTCATCAACAGTTTGCTTCTTTCCATCCTTCTTCACTTTTGTGATCTTGTCCTGTGTTCCTCCACTCACATCCACATGATCAGAAGTTTCATCGTCTGCAGGGTGGCAACGTGTGGTCTGAATGAAATTTGCGGACTTTCAGTTCAAACTGGTCACTATCAGCAGGTAGAAAGTGTTTCATGACCTCCTTCAGTCTAATCATCATAGTCTGGGCCTCTTCTCTGCCTCTCAAAGAAGGGTTCAACCCAGCAAAACATCTCAGAGCCTTGTTCTTCAATGGCATCTTCAGCAGAACACGTCCACATTCTTGATAGGCCTCCTTGTTTTTTTCAAGAAATTCTGTCTCGAAGGCATGCTCTTTAGTCTTTTTTCTGTTTTTTTTTAAATATTTTATTTTTTTAACAATCTCTGTGCCACAGACCCAATGAAAACTTCTTCACATCTTGCTGAATTTCAGGGGAGGCCAGTTTCTCTTTGAGCTTGATAAGCTGACTTGGACCCGCATCAAGAAGTAACAGTACACTGGGCTTCAGGAAAAGGCCGAAGAACTCTTCGTCAGCAGCTCCTGTTTTTCACGCAGCATGTGCAAAAGGGGTTCATGCTTCTGGAACAACAGGATGGACTGATTCAAGATAGGGAGAACCTTACAAAACGAAGAGAGAATGAGAGAGAGAGAGAGAGTTGCTAAATAATTAATGGAGACAGCTGACCTGACAATTTGAATTTGAGAGAGCGAGAGAGAAAAATAGGAGTTTTAAAATATGACGAGGTGACAGCCCGATATGGCCTATGTGGTCGGCGGGGTTATAAGCAACATATTTGGATTGGAATTGGATCGGAGAGAGAGTGACAAGAGAGAGATAGAGAGAATGAAAGTATTCAAGTTTAAACTAACCTGCAAGAGTTGTATTTCCTGGGATGGAGTCGTCTTCTCCCTGTGTTTTTCCATTTGTAAATGGTCTTCAAGCGCTATGCAGCCCTTGCTAGCATAGAGAATGTCGCACTGGCAAGCTTTGCAACATGCTTTTCCTGCAGTACCCAGTTTGCGAATGTGCTCGCCAACCTGCACATGTCGATCCCCAAACATCAAATTCCAGCATGTAACCTGTACGTGGGTCAGCAGGACACCAGACCTTGATCCCCCATGGATTGGGCTTCCCTGTTCAAAGAAACACCAAAATGTCACTTGTTTTCATGTGTATATGTGTATGACAGTGTGTGGTGTGTGTGTGTGTGTGTGTGTGTGTGTGTGAGAGAGAGAAAGAGTGTACTTCTGAAAAAAAAAATTTTGCTATAAAAACTGCATAAAAATATATAAAAAAAAAAACACCCCATTGTCACTTTTTATTTTCTTACACTTTCTCCATAAAAGAAAGACAAAAAAAAAGCCATACCTTTGATGTATTGCTTGAGGCTGAGCCTGCCATTGTACTTGATCATCATTGTACGATGATCGTCCATTTTGCTGGGAACTTTTCGCGAGAAATTTTTGTCAAATTTAAAAAAATGACAGCAGCAAAACCACTCAACTGATCTCGTTGCAACAAAGTCCAAAATGGCGGCCAGTAAACGCTCTAGCTGAAGAGAGTTATCTCCCAGTTGCATGCTGGGATAGGCGATAGCAAAAGAGAAAGTCGCGAACCTACTATGACGCGTTCGATCTCAGTCGTGCTGGTCTCTTCAATACCGGAAGTCTGCAGTCAATCATGGTCGATACAGATGGCAGTTGGTGAGGCAGGTGGGGGTGAGGTTGTTGATTTTGATAGATTATAAAACTATAGCACCAATTCTACCTTGTAGTGAAATATCAAGTCATAATTTTGGTTCCTTTTGTCTTTAAACATGTTTTGAAAATAGCCAAGTCCTCATTCTGGCCACCTAATAGGATGCTTAACTTGTCAATTTCTCATTTTGTCATTTCCTGCAGTCTATCATTTAAATTTGTAATAACTTTTGATAGAATTGTTCGATTTTCAATCTGTTTTTTGTATTGTATAGCCATTTTATTGCAAATTAAGAACGTACCAATTACTAAAAATTGACCTCTGGTGCAAATGCGACTCGTTATGTGATGGAGCGTGGCAGTTTATCACAGTGTTAATTCTAGGAAAATCACATTCAGCCATGGAGCCTCCTTCACACTTGATAGTGTCGTCAACACATCCAGACTTTCTTCTTTCGGTCTGTTCCTCCTGGCAGTCTAATGGCATTCTGACAGCTGAACCCTTTTTTCAGTCAGCACTGTGGAAAGGCATTGTCAATGCCAAATTTGCTAGAGCAAGATTATTTGGCAAGCTCTCTTTGTGGAAGTCATGCAGGAGCTTATATAGCCTTCTTGTGGAGTCTCTAGGGTAGTGGTTTTGCAGGACTATTTCTTTGGCCATGGACTATTCCTCCATACAAGCTTCTCTAATGATCAGAGGCTCACTGACTATTGTCCCTTGTGTGGTTCTCTGACCATAAAAGTTGGTCAGCAACCTCAGCTCACTGACACCATACTCTGCCTGGTCTTCAGCAGACAGCAAAGACAAAGGGCGCATACCCAGGATGCCAAAGGCTGAAGCTATATCCGTGGAATGTGCAGGAAACCGATCTTCGATGTTTCTCATCAAATTGTCACAGAAATTCACCCTGATTTCCTCAATTTCTTTTGTTGTTACGGTCACACCGGTGCCAAACTTCAGCTTCTTTTTTTTGTACTTGACCTCTGTTGTCTTTCCATAAAGTTGGTCAGCAACCTCAGCTCACTGACACCACACTCTACCTTGTCTTCAGCAGACAGCAAAGACAAAGGGCGCATACCTAGGATGCCAAAGGCTGAAGCTATATCCGTGGAATGTGCAGGAAACCAATCTTCGATGTTTCGCATCAAATTGTCACAGAAGTTCACCCTGATGTCTTCAACTTCTTTTGTTGTTGCGGTTACACTGGTGCCAAACTTCAGCTTTCTTTGTTTGTACTTGACCTCTGTTGTCTTTCCATCACAGTCCCTTTTCTTTTCTAGTTTGTTCAGCAACTCACTCTGGTAGTGAGTTTTGTCCAGTTCTGGCCAACTGAAGTTTGTTCTGGAGTCCCCTCAATGCAGGCTGAGCACAGGCAGTGTCCAGATCTTGCTTTTGAAGTACCAGCTTTTTTTTTATATTCCATTTCCAGCAATTAATCCACAGCAAGACAGTGTGTGATTCAGCTGAATCTGCCAACACAAGTTTTTTTATACAACAACAAAGGCACGCAGCTTCATCAACCACAACATGCATACTGACTGCTTGAACCTGAACCATTTTAATCTGTATTATATAGTTGCAAATTTTTTTTTTTTTAATGTGACGAGATGACAGCCCTGAAATGGCCTGTGTGGTTGGCGGGGCTGTAAACAACATGATTGGATGGATTGAACTTGTATCACTCAGTGAGAATTCCTGGAACATATGATACAGGCCTAGACTAGAGTCAGCTTGCTTGTTACGGGCAAACAAGATCCTTTGCACTTTCTCGTACAAACTGACAGATGTTCTACCTCCAGTGGTTCTGGCGATCTTCTGATAGTCCAGGGGCTCTAAGCAACATCATTGGATTGGATTGGAACTTGTTCTTCTGGCCGCTGCAGTTGTCACAATGCAAATTCACCGCCGTCTCTCCCAGACCAAAGTTGTCCCCCCCAAAATGATGCAGCAAAGAAATCACCATGTTGGATGGATCCTGTGCTGCTTGACATCCCTTCATCTATTAGATAGTTTATCTGCTGTGGGAGCCCCTCACAGCAGACGCCAAAGATGCCGCATTTCCTCGGCACCATGAAGTAGATGGGGCCAGGCTGTAGAGGGCTGCTGGGGAAGTGGACTTGCTGAGCAAAGTCAAAGCTGTAATGCATCCTGGCTGGACAGGTGTTGGGTGGGTGAGGTCCCAGCTGTGTGATGTTGGCAGCAGATGCATTGGCTTTGCTGTGCTGTGCTGTGCTGAACAAGGGTGTTGTAAAACTTGCACTGCTGCAACAACATCCAAGTGAGCCACTGATCTCGGTAACTGACAGCTCTTTCCTCTTCTGGAAGACTGGAACTACGTCTTATCTTTTCGTTGTTCAGCTTGCACTGCCAACACCGATCCGACAAAGGCTTCCCGGCAACTCCAGCCCTGATCCTGTGCAAAGTTGGTGATGAAGCGCACCCCTCTCTCTCTGTGTCTTCAGGCTGGAGGGCATTGGTGTTGAACCTTCTTCCTCCACTCTTCCTTGAAGCGCACCCCTCTCTCTCTGTGTCCTCAGGCTGGAGGGCAGGTGGGGTCAGACTGATTTCTACACAGTTCAGTCTTTACTCTTACTTAAGTCTCTCTAGTACTTCTTTACTGTCAGTCTCCGGTTTTCTTTTTTGATTATTAAACTCATTTTTTATCCGATCGGCTTCTATTATATACCATTGGAAAGCTCATTCTTTTCTCTTTCTTGTGGTGTTTATCCGCGTTACGTCACGTGAGAAACACCGAAGCGACACTGCGAGAAACACCGGAGGGGTGGGACAGATCTGCACTTTTTTACCAAAAAGACTCATTTTCTTTATTCGTCGTTACCGTTGTTTATTATCTGATTGGAATATAATTTATATCATTGCAATTCCATCAATCCATTCATCTTTTCATCCATCTATCTGTCTATCCATCTATCTGTCTATCCATCTGTCTATTTATATATATATCTATCTATCATCTCTCTCTGTCTCTGTCTCTCTCCCTGTCTGTCTCTCTCTATGCATTGTATGAAAGAGAGACAGAAGAAAGAATACCCAGTCACTCTAGGTAGGTAGGAGGGGGAGAGATAAGAAGGGGAGGAAGGAAGGAAAGATGACAGACCTGTGGTCTGGGCCCAAGTTATACTCAAGTAGGCTTAGTGTCATGCCCTTGCACCATACCACTCAGACTCACTGTCTCTGCCCAGTCTCTGTGTCCAGCTGCCAGTTACCTAGTTAACCCTTATACCCCTAGGTCACATAGCACTAACTACAACCCTGAAATCCCACGCCAAGGGAAGCAACTCTTCCATTTTTTGATAGGTACTAACTTTAAAAATTAATTAAAAATACAATTACCTTATTCAGCTGCTGAAAAGTATTTTTCCTGCATTCTGCATACAATAAAGCACAAAAAGAACAAGTTTTTTGTTTAGTACATGGATTAATTTACTCCAAAAAAAAATCGGAATGTCAAATTTGTCTCTGAACTGGTCAGCGATGTCTTGGAGCATTTCGGCGGTGAAAAACAATGAAAAATACTCAAAGGGGTCTGCATCAACCGGCAAATCATGCACAACCCCAGTATATTCACTGAAATCATCGTCGGAAACGTCTCCAAACACCTCTGTCCACATCGTCGTCGGAAGATTAGGCAGGCGATTAACGCCCGACACATCTTCATCGTCACTGTCATCGTCACTGTCACTGTCAGAATCCCCCATCAAAGCATCGAAGTCGATGTCGATGTCACTCTCCACACCCCGTGCATCGACTGGCACCAAATCTTCGGCTGTAAAGCCAGCAAACTCCTCCTCACTGTCCGACGAATCGTACATCAGATGCACCAATTCGGATGTTGAAATCATTTTGACGGCGCTCATCTTGATCAAACTTTAAAAATTCGTAACTTCGTTGATACGCGGTCGATCGTGGTGAAACAAAGAGTAGCAGACGATTAACGCCCGACACATCTTCATCGTCACTGTCATCGTCACTGTCACTGTCAGAATCCCCCATCAAAGCATCGAAGTCGATGTCGATGTCACTCTCCACACCCCGTGCATCGACTGGCACCAAATCTTCGGCTGTAAAGCCAGCAAACTCCTCCTCACTGTCCGACGAATCGTACATCAGATGCACCAATTCGGATGTTGAAATCATTTTGACGGCGCTCATCTTGATCAAACTTTAAAAATTCGTAACTTCGTTGATACGCGGTCGATCGTGGTGAAACAAAGAGTAGCAGACAGGCGGGAATCTCGCGGAAACGATAGTCTCGCTCTCGCGAGAGTCACGTTTATGTAAACAACAATGGCGGCGCCCATAGTAAGCACATGTTTTGCGGGCGCTAAACGGCGCTGCCGGATTTCGGACCGCTCTTTTGAGCGGGGCGCTAGCGGGCGCATCAGGGGTATAAGGGTTAAGCAGCCCAGTGACTCTAGGGAGCCTCCTCCTCCTCCTTCCCCCTGCTGATCCCCTGTTACATGAATCCAGGAGACAGTCAGTCTGCCTGCTGCTATTAGGGTTAGGGTTAGAGAGAGAGAGTGGACTTGAGCCTGGCCTTTGATCTAACTGCTGTTACTAGGTAACTGACAGTAAAATAGAGAGAGAGTGATGGGGTTTTGGACCCAGTCACTCGGTTTTCATCAGTTTATCCACTTGCACCTCATTTTCAGTGTCAGACATGCTCCCTTAGCCCTTTTCTGCCACTATTGCCAAAGTGTGCCAAATTTTTTTTTGCCAAAATGATGTTTTTTCATGTTTTTATGGTACCTGGGGTTGTTTCCTATCATTTACAGTCAATTTCAGCAAGTGTTCCAAAAGTGTTCTTGGTCTCTAACGCGTTCCCTGGCCATTTTTAGGTGGGCCCGGATGCTTTGCCATTGATTTCCATCAATTTTAAGCAAAAAAGAAATGTGTTCCAAACTGTAAAAATCCGCCATTTTGTTGACAAATTATGCCATTTGCCTCCGTTTGGACGCCATCCCCCCCCTCTGCCATCCTCCTGTCCCCCAAACTGAAAAGGCAAGCTGGGGTGACCCCCCAGGACACATAGGGAACAGCACATAGACACAAGGTGCAGCTCTAGATCTACACCTGATTAACATATTTAAGTTATGTGCATACACGTGGCCCTCCCCCCCACAGCAGCGGCGGCGGCGGTTGCAGAGGCCGGGCAGAGGCAGTGCAGTCAGTGAGTGCAAGCTAGCAAGAAGAAGAAGCAGCAGCTCCTCCTCCTCCTGCTACTGCTACAGCTACAGGGATTATGGCAAGGGCTACCTACTACGACAACGACTACTAACGGCTGTGAATGCAAGGTGGGTAGGTGAGAGATGTAGTCTGCTTTCTTGTCTGGGGTTCAATCCCCCAGGTTAGGTTAGGTAGGTAGGTAGGTAGACTCAGCTTACTTACTTACTTTACTAGTAGTAGATGCTGGCTGCCTTCCTTGCTCAGGGCTGCTGCCCAGACGCTGTGTGACGTCATTTCTTTTCTTTCTTTGCAACAAAATGTTGTACTTTCAAGTGACAAGAAGCTAAACTCGGTACATAGGATAAAGAAGGAGAGGCAGCAAATGGTGTCCTTTCTGCTAGTGTTGGCGCTGGGTTTTGTTTGTTGTTTTCGCTGCTGTTGCAGAAGAACCTTGATCCTTGCCTGGCATTCTTCAGATGTTTCATTTGCCCCCCAAATGGTTAGCATTGTAGGCTGGTGTTGCTTCTGTTCTTGTATTGTCAGGTAGGCATAGTAAAACAAAAGGAGTGGATCCTGGATTTCCTGCACCCTCTTTGCAACATCCTGCATCTGGAGAAATCTGGATCCTACAGCCAGGGCGGATCACACTCTTTGGCACACAGCATTTCAGAAGCGTCTGAATTTCTCTGGAAACATCTCTGCCCTTGGGAGATTCCTCAGTGTCATAAAATACACTGGAGACGATGTCTGAGAAAGGGAGGAGTTCTTCAACTGGCTTGAACAGGGCTTTGCATGCACTGTTTACTGTTTTAAAATGTGACGATGTGACAGCCCCGGTATGGCCGTGCAGTCGGCGGGGCTCTAAGCAACATCATTGGATTGGATTGGTTTACATGCAATGTATCACTGCTGATGTCTAGAAGCTGGGGATTTTTTATACGGCAGTTTTTCCACTCCACCTCGGCAACCCCGCGTCACACTACAGTTGTCCATCAGGAAAGAAATGTGTTTTGACGGAATAGTGTATGGTCTGAAGTACGCCAAGAATGTAATTCTGGTGAGTTGATGTACATTTTATCTGATACTTGCTCTGTTTTTTTTTGGTTTTTTTTAACCCCCTTGGCACTAGGTATATTGAAAAGTGCATTCTAAAATAATGGCATATAATGGGACCGCAGACACGTCACTGGGTAATGTTAGATTTTTTAGTTTTTGAAGGTCTTCTATTAATATTAGACCAACAAACCTATACATTTTTTTAAAGAGCAGTGCTTGGACAATACAAAAAAGGAAAAATAAAAGCCATACCTTGATTCTTGTTCCTTTAATAGTCCCTGAAGCATCCACCACAAATTGCACAAAAATATCTTGAAACGTTCCTCACAAAAAGTCATGTACACTAGCACAAACATTGTTTCAGTTGTCCAAAACAACACAAACAGACACTGTACACAGAGGGGCACTGGAGTTGACAATTATTTTCTGTGGTACTTGATGAAGCACCCAGCACAGAGGCCAACATCACAGACTGGACACTCCCAAGATGATCGTTTTCTGCTTGCGTGTCCAGCAACGCAGTTCCTCATTTTGTTGGGTGGCAGCTTTCTCATCTGGTGGGCTACACCCACAAGATCTGGCTGGGCTGGGAGGACCTGCAGTGGTGGGTTCTCCCTGGCAGCCTGGATCTCAGCGGCGGTGCGGCGCCGACGCACAACCTTGGGTGGGTGGAAGTCACCTGCCAGACCCTCCACAACCTGCACCATGAACTGGTACCTGGTCATCTTGGGCCTGTCTGAAGTGTTCTTCTCGTAGATTATGTAGGCATTCAAGACAGCCCTCCCAAACAAGGAGAAGACGACCTTGAGTGACTACTTCATGGTGCGGCGCTCCGACAGGTAGACGTAGAGGCGTGAATCACTCAAGTCCACCCCCCCATGGTCTTGTTGTACTTGGCCACACACCTGGGCTTCCTCACCTGCTGTCTTCTCCTATTCTCCACCTGTTCAAAGCCTGCAGAGACAGCAGTACTTAGAAGAATGGGTTTCTTCCCACCGTCCTTGTAGGCAACACACAGGAGATTGCCTTTCCGGCGCTCAGCGACCTCATGGTTGCCAAGTCGTTGCTGAAGCGCCGCCCTTGGTAAACCTCTCCTGTGAGCCCTGACGGTGCCTGTGGCTGTTGTCCCTTGCTGGTACAGGTCCAGCAACAGCTGAGGTGAGGAGAAGTAGTTGTCTACTCCCAGGTGATGGCCACGGTTCAAAAAGTGGCAGTTGGTCAGCAGTCGCATGACCAAAGCGTAGGTCGCGCCCTGTGGATCTACTGCTCCTCCCGGGTTTCTGCCCTTGTACACCTCAAAGTAAGAGGTGTACCCATTTTCGGCATCACAGACACACCACAGCTTGATGCCAAAGCGTGCATGGCGCTTCAGGGGCATAAACTGCCGCAGATGTGGCGTTTTCCCCTTGTAGCCCTTCATGCTCTCATCAATGGAGATGTCTGCACCCGGGTGGTAGAAGTGCAGAAACTTCTTGGTAAAATGTGAGATCACAGGCTCGATCTTGTAGAGCTTGTGGCGTGGGTCACCAACTGGAGGCTGCTCTGCGTTGTTGTTGAAGTGCAGGAACTTCATCAGCAGCTGGAATCTGTCCCGTGAAAAATGTTCCAGGAACCACGGGGTCTTCTGGCTTAGGTGACTGGAATCCCAGTAAGCAGCGAGGGGGTCTTCCTGATCAGCCCCATGATGAATTAGACCCCCAGAAAAGCCCTCATCTCTTCTGGTGTTGTCACTCCTTTTTTAATCCACTGGTGGACAATCGAGTGTGGCTTCTGACGTAGATAGTCCTGGTGGGCATCTACCCACTGCTGACTGTACGTGTTTGTTTCTGCAACTATGCGATTTATTAATTCTGGGGAAAAAAAAAGATTGACATAGTCAATGGGCCTGGAGTCTGGAGGAGGAGCATGTTTAGGGCCTGGAACTGCAGTAAAAGCAATGTGTTCAGGTCCTGGGTCTTCCCCCATGATGGGCATCCACAGGCCATTGACGTCTGGGTCAGCAGCTTCACCATCACCCTCACTGTCCGAACTGCTGGACTCTGCAACAAAGATAAAAAAAGGAAAAACATTACAATTCAGTTTCAGAGCATTATAAATTGGTTTATAAATGATCAGTTCATCCATACATCTCTGTGGGGTTATTTTTGTTTTCCAAAATTAGCTATATAAATTAGAGCATTTCTTCACACACACACGCGCACACACATACACACACACACATACACATACACACACACATACACACACACACACACATACATACACACACACACGCACACACACACACACACTTACAAGTGCCTGTCCGCATACATACCCACGCTCACATATGCACTCACATATGCACTCACACACACACACACACACACACACACACACACACACTGATCCAAATACATCCTTGACTGTACACGCTTTCATACATGCTTCCACACCTAAATGTGTACACTTTTAGATGGGTCCATGCCAATAGTTTTTTGTTGTTGTTGTTGTTGTTGTCTAATATCACTTTGATGTGAACACAAGTAAAATTGAAGACCAACACACTAATAATACATTGCTTTTAGTTATATTAGCAATTCCAGTCAATAAGAAACAAAATCATCTCAGCAATAAAATCCAATTTCACATACTTCACATTTTCAGGTTATAAGCCCTGACACACCCCTTGTGCACCCTTACTGTTTTATCAACTCATGTGCTGATAAACATTACCTAAGTCTTCCTGACATAAAAATCATACAAACACTTATTTTATTCAATACTTTCAGCAATCAGAACAAACAGAAGTGGCCTATATGCTCATAATAATAATCACTCCCACACCTCCTCCCAAAACGTAAACAAATGAAACACGTGCGGTCAGTCACTCGCTGACCTTCACGATCTTTACGATCTACACTGCGTGCATTCATAGCTAAAAATAGCTGCATTGTCCCCTCGAACCCCCCTTGTACACTTACAAACAAAACTAAAGCCGTATTTACCTTCAAATACATCACCAGAGCCGCTGTCTGCGCAAGACTCGTCGCCGGTGTCATGGGCGATGTCGTCGTCTTCGTAAGTGCTCTCAACGTCGCTCATTTTGGCAAAGAAATACACGATAAATCGCTATGAAAAATGGCTAACCGTGTCGGCAAGAAAGGAAGAAGGCAAGGAGAAAAGCACAGCAAGCATTCTGATTGGTTATAAAGCTGTCTCGTTTGAATTTGCAACGCCTGTGGCGGGACATGAGTAATGAGCCACTTGACTGGCTCATCGTGTCGGGCCAGCAAAGCCAGAAGAGTGGCCCATCGTGGCAAGGGGGTTAAGAACGGCAATTCGGAAATTGAAATCGCCGATCTGGAAGACCCTTTCCTTTCAAGTTCGTCAATCCGGACAGCCCCGATATGGCCTGTGTGGTTGGCGGGGCTGTAAACAACATGATTGGATTAGATTCTGGAACAATCCAGCATAAAAATGCTTATTAAATAAGAAATATGGGGGTGCACAGGTCTGCTGTTGTATTAAAGAAGAAATGTCTTCTTGAATCCTGGTTCTCTTTGCCTTCAAGCCTGTCACTTTTTCTTCTTGTAGCTTTCGCTTCTGCCCTCGTTTTCTAGACGTTTTGACGAGGTGATAGCCCTGATATGGCCTATGTGGTCGGCGGGGCTAAAAGCACCATTATTGGATTAGATTGGTTTCTAGACTCTTCTTCCTTTTTCTTGTCTTCTAAATACTGCTGGTACTTGGCTCTTGCAGCTGAAGCTGACCAAAGCAACTCTTCTGTCACAGGAACATTTGTCACCCCACCACATCTTTGTCACCCCACCACATCTTTGTCACCCCACCACATCTTTGTCACCCCACCACATCTCCTCACCTCCGGGACTATGTACCCTCTTGCTATGAGAAAGGTCCCCGCAAGGTTCTCACAAGAAACCTTGTTGAAGGAGAAGCAAGCCCCTCTCAACTGTTGCCTGTCCAGGTGACAGCAGCAACAGGTGACTCACCACACCCCACAGCTTAGTGTCCTTGTCAGCCCCTGCAAGGCAGGAGTGTAGCCATGTATCAACTCTGCACACCTCATCGGAGGGGCAGAATTCTGTGAACTTGTCTTACACCTTCATTTGTCTGAAGATGTTCAATGAAGGCTGAAAACTGGCCAAGAACTCTGTCACAGACAGATTCCTCCACCCTCCTTACCTCCACCATGATGTTCAGGATCTTGGATAATTTCTTTATGTTTTGTACTTTTTTTTCTCCACAGCAGCCAACTCTCTGGGGTCCATACATGACAGGCATCTCACCACAGGGTAGATGATTGAGGCCATGGTCAGCAATTCTTTGTCAGGGCAATAAGAAAGTCCCTACATGTGCTGCGGAATTCAAACTTCTGGCGGTCGGATGATTTGTTGCTCCTCAGCAGCTGACTTTCTGCACTGAGGCCAACTGGGAAGGAAGTGTTTCTCCAGTCTGACTTATTTGTCGTGTCAATCTTCACCAGGGCAGCCAAAGACTTGCTCCTCTCTCCCAGGACTTCTGGCTTGATGAATTTCTCTAAGAGACTCTTTATGAGAAGACCTAAATCCTGCCCTATAAAGGGGAGCATGGGCCTGTCAGTTTGGTAAATCCGCAGGAAGGGTTCTACTTCCTTTGCAACCATAAGGAAGAAGTGCAGCTTTGCTGAGATGAGGGGTCCTGGACTGCCTTCTGGACCACAGTGCAGGAATGACAAGTGGGGCGTGTCACCTTCTTTCCCCTGGCTGCAGCACAGTGCTCCCCCATGTGGGGCAGCAGTGCTAGTGCTCGTTCAGCCGCCTTGGTGTTCTCCACCCACCTGAAAAATGGAGCAGTTTGCCATGTTTTGGCCTCTTATTGCATACGAGCTAAATGCCCAGGGCTGCCAAGTGTTGGGATGTTCAGGATATTAGGCACAAGCATTGTACCGCAGACTCCCTACAGATCCTTTTCCGGGATGTTCCACTGGACACCATTTAAAAAATCAGGGCATTTTAGAATTTGTGCAAACCCTGGATTGGAGTGAAACCAAAGAACCCCCAAAACCCCAGACCCCCCCCCCCTCTCATCCAGTGGGTTTCAACAGAACTGAAGATGTGGGTAGAACAGTACAGACAGCAGGTTTTCAAACATTGTACGTCGCATACATTGATCAACAACAATACAATAAAAAGTGCAGAGATTATGCACAGAGAGAGAGAGAGGGAAAAGCTCCGTCAGTGATGGTTTGTGACTGTTTTGTACATGGTGGATTGTGCGTACTGACTTTGTCCAGTCCTTTGAGCTCGTGTCGCAGCTTTCTGTTCTCCTTGGTCAGCCTGTTCCTCTCTGCAACCACCTCCCTCAGTAGCCAGTCCTCGCTGGGGGGGCCCTCTCCACCACCTGGCATAGACAGAACATAAATTGTTAATTTTTCTTTGGGTGTTTATTTTATTCTTCCATTTTGAGGATAATGGATTAAGCACTTACGTTCAGGATATTAGGCACAAGCATTTTACCGCGGACTCCCTAAAGATCCTCTTTCGGGATGTTCCACCGGACACCATTTTTAACTTCCTGAGAGAATCCGGCTTTTTTCGTCTGATATGAGTGAAAGTGGTATGGTTGGTCTGTACGGACAAGGTTGTTTTAAGGAATCTGGTTTTGGTTTTATCTTGTTTTTTAAGTGTGGGTTTTCCCATGACGCGGGGGCCGTCCTGGGCGGACCCTTATGGTCGACCGGGGCGTCGATACAAGCAAGGACAGTTGAGTTGGTTTTAAACTGTACATAGTCGCACACTTTTAATACAAGTTTTAAAATGTGATGAGGTGATAGCCCTGATATGGCCTATGTGGTTGGCGGGGCTATAAGCAACATCATTGGATTGGATTGGATTGGATTGGACCGTGGTTGTCCAGTGTTCCTAAACTCAACAGGATAACTGTAAGGCACGCCCTGGCCTCATTTGTGCCTCTCTCCGTGCTTCTCCTCCAGAACTCAGTGAGGCGAGCTCTGAGGCCTAGACCCCAGCGCCCGCAAGACTGGGACTGGCGAGCATCGACAAAGGGCTGCTCATTCCCGCCCTCCTCCTCCTCCTCAGCGTGACGTCCTCATCGGGGGCGGAATCCTCCTCCTCTTCCTCCTCGTCAGAATCCTCCTCAGGCGTGACATCCTCATCGGGGGCAGAATCCTCCTCCTCCTCGTCGGGCATGACATCATCGGGGGCCGAATCCTCCGCCGCCTCCTCCTCATCGGGTGTGACGTCATCGGGGGCCGAATCCTCCGCCGCCTCCTCCTCATCGGGTGTGACGTCATCGTGGGCCGAATCCTCCTCCTCCTCCTCCTCCTCGGGTGTGACGTCATCGGGGCAGAATCCTCCTCCTCCTCGTCAGGCGTGACATCATCGGGGCGGAATCCTCCGCCTCCTCCTCCTCGTCGGGCTTGACATCATCAGGGGCGGAATCCTCCGCCTCCTCCTTGTCAGGCATGACATCATCGGCGGTGGAATCCTCCTCCTCGTCAGGCATGACATCATCAGGGGCGGAATCCTCCTCCTCGTCAGGCATGACATCATCAGGGGCGGAATCCTCAGCCTCCTCCTCGTCAGGCATGACATCATCGGCGGTGGAATCCTCCGCCTCCTCCTCGTCGGGCGTGACGTCATCGGGGGCCGAATCCTCCCCTCCTCCTCAGGCGTGATGTCCTCATCAGGGGTGGAATCCTCCGAGGGGGTGTCTGTGGAGGGGGTGCCGGCACGCAGCCCCTGCTCCATCAGGGAATTCATTGGAAGTATCTCCGGCCAGAGCTGCCGCTGGCTGCCCTTGAGCGAGGTACGGGCCCGGACAGTTGAGTTGGTTTTATACCTCGTTTTAAACTGTTCATAGTCGCACACTTTTAATACGAGTTTTAAAATGTGATGAGGTGATAGCCCTGATATGGCCTATGTGGTTGGCGGGGCTACAATCAACATCATTGGATTGGATTGGACGTACCGTGGTTGTCTAGGAGTCTAGTAGCCAGTGTTCCTAAACTCAACAGGATAACTGTAAGGCACGCCCTGGCCTCATTTGTGCCTCTCTCCGTGCTTCTCCTCCAGAACTCAGTGAGGCGAGCTCTGATTCCTAGACCCCAGCGCCCGCAAGACTGGGACTGGCGAGCATCGACAAAGGGCTGCTCATTCCCGCCCTCCTCCTCTTCCTCCTCCTCAGCGTGACATCCTCATCGGGGGCGGAATCCTCCTCCCTCCTCCTCATCAGAATCCTCCTCAGGCGTGACATCCTCATCAGGGGCGGAATCCTCCGCCTCCTCCTCATCAGGTGTGACGTCATCGGGGGCCGAATCCTCCTCATCAGGTGTGACGTCATCGGGGCCGAATCCTCCACCTCCTCCTCATCAGGTGTGACGTCATCAGGGCCGAATCCTCCTCATCGGGTGTGACGTCATCGGGGCCGAATCCTCCGCCGCCTCCTCCTCATTGGATGTGACGTCATCGGGGCAGAATCCTCCTCCTCCTCCTCGTCAGGCGTGACATCATCGGGGGCAGAATCCTCCTCCTCCTCCTCGTCAGGCGTGACATCATCGGGGGCGGAATCCTCCGCCTCCTCCTCATCAGGCGTGACATCATCGGGGGCGGAATCCTCCGCCTCCTCGTCGGGCGTGACATCATCGGGGGCGGAATCCTCCGCCTCCTCCTCCTCGTCAGGCATGACATCATCGGGGGCGGAATCCTCCGCCTCCTCCTCGTCAGGCGTGACATCATCGGGGGCCGAATCCTCCGCCTCGTCAGGCGTGACATCATCGGGGGCCGAATCCTCCGCCTCCTCCTCCTCGTCAGGCGTGACATCATCGGGGGCCGAATCCTCCGCCTCCTCCTCCTCGTCGGGCGTGACATCATCGGGGGCCGAATCCTCCGCCTCCTCCTCCTCGTCGGGCGTGACATCATCGGGGGCCGAATCCTCCGCCTCCTCCTCCTCAGGCGTGATGTCCTCATCAGGGGTGGAATCCTCCGAGGGGGTGTCTGTGGAGGGGGTGCCGGCACGCAGCCCCTGCTCCATCAGGGAATTCATTGGAAGTATCTCCGGCCAGAGCTGCCGCTGGCTGCCCTTGAGCGAGGTACGGGCCCGGACAGTTGAGTTGGTTTTATACCTCGTTTTAAACTGTTCATAGTCGCACTCTTTTAACCCTCTAGCGCCTGAATGTACTTCTAGGCTAATGAAAATTATTTCCTGTGAAAATATAATGTTGAATACACCAAACTAGCACATTTCTGTTGTCAGTTTTAAAAAAAAATGAAAAAATGGTGAAGTTAGAAAATTTATCATATATGATAAGAGCGGCTTTTGAGGGTACATAGACTGATTTTATCATATATGATAAATTGTATCTGAAACAACAGTTTATTGTGGATTTATTGAGATGACTATATACAAATGACTACTCTATAGCATTCACTTCTAGTCAAGGGGTTTCTTGTCACTTGGAGGGTCAAATGGCATGTCCATCCCGCTGGGAGTCATGGTCAACGCTGAAGCAAGTTTCTTCACTTCATCTGGTATGACATCAACAAGGTGTTGACCAAGGAACTCAGCCAGCAGAATCTTATCCTCTGCATTGTCACCCACACTGTCTCTGGCTAGAAGCTGGGCTAAAGGACTGGCATCTTCTGCTAGTGTTGCTTGTTGAAGACTTGCCAGAGGGTGTCATCCTCCATGTCACTCATACTTTCACTTGTTGATGGTGTATCTTGCTGCTTGTGCACCCGACACTGCTTTTCTTTCTTCACCACTTTTGTTTGGCCTCTGGTGAGCATTTCATCATCCTTTCCTTCTTCAGTATCATCATCTGCTGGCATCCACTCATTTCCACTGCTCCCAGAAAGATTAAAATCACTGTCATCACCAGTCACCAACCGGAAAATTTTGGTGACAGGAATTTGTGCTGCCATGCTGAAAACAGACAATAACATGCAGAATTAAGTTACTTTTCTACATATACTACTCACATCCAGAATTAATAACAAGCATTTATTCACACACACACACACACACACAAACACACACACAAACACACACACACACACACACACACACACACACACACACACACACACCACACACACACCAATCACAGCAGAAAACAATAATATTTTCCAAACATTGGAAAAAAATTATGTAGAAACATTATAAATTAAGTTTGATATCAAAATATTTCTTCAAAACAATCATCAAAAGCAGCTAATACAGTTTTTTTGAAAAGAGCTTTTGCAACCACTAAGACCGTTTTTATCATATCTGATAAATTTTGGAAGAGTTATCTTTCCCTGAAGATTCCACAAAAGCCATTCTTATCAAATATGATAAACCAAATTTAGTGCCCTGTATTGACTAATATTATTATGCATCATAAGAAATAATTAATGCTGTCATTCTATATATACAAGTGATTTTATTAAAGCAAAATAATAGTAGATGAGTACTCACATGTGTGTATACCAGAGGCTCAAACTCAGGGGATCGTAAGGTGGTTGCTTCCTCCTTGCAGTCACCTTAGAAAGTGAAGTGTACAGAATAAACGATGCCATGCTGAGGACTGGGTCTATTGCACAGCTGGACTTCTTGCCTGTCTAGAGATGGTTATCTGGGAGGGAAGGGTCAGTGTCCACTTAGGTGAGCACCAGGGGGCCTCTAATTGGGTTTATCATATCTGTAGGCTTCGGCGCTAGAGGGTTAATACGAGTTTTAAAATGTGATGAGGTGATAGCCCTGATATGGCCTATGTGGTTGGCGGGGCTATAAGCAACATCATTGGATTGGATTGGACGTACCGTGGTTGTCTAGGAGTCTAGTAGCCAGTGTTCCTAAACTCAGCAGGATAACTGTAAGGCACGCCCTGGCCTCATTTGTGCCTCTCTCCGTGCTTCTCTTCCAGAACTCAGTGAGGCGAGCTCTGAGGCCTAGACCCCAGTGCCCGCAAGACTGGGACTGGCGAGCATCGACAAAGGGCTGCTCATTCCCGCCCTCCTCCTCTTCCTCCTCCTCAGCGTGACATCCTCATCGGGGGCGGAATCCTCCTCTTCCTCCTCGTCAGAATCCTCCTCAGGCGTGACATCATCGGGGGCGGACTCCTCCGCCTCCTCGTCAGGCGTGACATCATCGGGGGCGGAATCCTCCGCCTCCTCCTCCTCGTCGGGCGTGACATCATCGGGGGCGGAATCCTCCGCCTCCTCGTCAGGCGTGACATCATCGGGGGCGGAATCCTCCGCCTCCTCCTCCTGCAGACAGGGTTTGATGGCCACCTGCCTGCCTCCTTTCGGCATAGTCCTGTAAGCCTACCTACCTCAGAATAGGATCCTAGCACTCACAATAGGATTCTCAGTCTTTTCTCTCCTGTGATGGGACACGAAGGTAACCAGGAGTTTTGTGTGTAATGTGACGGCCCCAGTATGGCCTGTGCGGTCGGCAGGGCTCTAAGCAACATTGGATTGGATTGTGTGTGTATTCATGTTCAAGATTTTAATATGTCACAAGAGTGTGTGTGTGAGGATTTTTTTTATATATAAATCATGCATGTATGTGTGTAAATGTGACGGATTTTATTAAATCACAAGTTGTGAGGTGTGTGTAATAAATGATTTGAAAAAAAATAGGTCTCTTCTCACTTGCATTTACTTTGTGTGTGTGTGTGTGTGTGCTGCGTGTGTGTGTTGCAAGAGTGTGTGTGTGTGGTGGCAGTGTTGCAGTGTGTGTTGTGCAGGTTGCTAGATACACAGCAGAAAACTGAACTCTTTACACTCACATGAAGTTCTTAATAAGCAACTTTACACAAGGAAAAAAAGTTAATGAAAAAAAAAAGTGCATAAAGTCAGCTGATATAATTATGGACTTAACATGCACTTGATCTGTATAAATGTAACGGAGGCTTAGCACTACAAGTCTGCACTTGGAATTGACTGGTGACCGTAAAATCTCCACCCTAATTCAGCGACGCTGCTGATTGAACTAGACCGAGGACGACCGAATGATAACCACTCGCCTGGTGTCCGCAAGTTTCTTCTAAACTCGAGTACATAAAATCACACATGATTATAAAATAAAAAAACGCAAAAAAATCCATGATACCTAATTTCAGCTTTTTAACGTTCCTGCCCACATTCATACTAGCACAGATGTTACACGCTGCCACACTGTTGCATTCACTATGCATCTCCACATAAGTGTCGTATAACACACTTGGCACAGATCTCTCTTCACACACAACACAACCCCTGCAAATTGGGGCGATAGCCATGGTCACATTGCGTGGCAATTTGACACCGATGAGTCCGTCAGGAATTTTTCTCCTGAGAACATCAGTGCGACTCCACTCTCCAAGTCGTTGGATGAGACTTTAACGAGCTCGTGTGCAATGCACGCAGTACACTGCGCACATGTAACCTGTTCCGCTTCGTAAGAGTAGGCATAGTGTGCGGGACATGACAATATTTCAAATGCTCACGACGGACTGATGAAAAAGCACATGGTGCTATCGTATCCTTGAAAAAGAATAATAAGAATAAAAAAAAATAAAAAAAAAAATATAATAAAGGTTGAAGCTGAATGGTATTAACCACTCGGCCATGGTGTCCTTAAGTTTTTCTTCTGAATACTCGAGTACATAAAATACAACAAGAAAATAAAATAAAAAAAAAATTAAAAAAATCCATCAAATACCTTCACTTCAGCTTTTATAACATGTTCCTGCTCACACATGTATTCACATACTAGGCACAGATGTTTACACCGTGCACACACACAGTTGCATTCACTTACTGCATGCTCACACTTATATAGTGTCTGTATACACACACTTTGCACAGATCTCTCTCTCTCCTCAACACACACAAACACACACCCGCTTGCAAAGGGGGGGACGGATAGCCTAGTGGTCAGAACATTGCGCTGGCAATTTGACACCCGGGCTTTGAGTCCGGTCGAGGAAATTTTTCTCCCGGAGTTAACATCAGTGCCGACTCCCTCTCCCCAAAAGTCCTTCGGATGAGACTTTAAACCGAGGCCCTGTGTGCAACGCATGCAGAACATCTTGCGCACACATTAAATCCTGTTCCGCTTTTCGTAAGAGTAGGCCATTGTGTGCCGGTGGGAACATGACAATATTTACAAAAACTGCATACACACAGGGACTGGATGAAAAAAAGCACATGATTGCTTATATTCTGTTATCCTCATATAAATAAAAAATCCTTTCTCAGTGCCTATTTCCCACAGACAGGACAGAGAATGATCTTACCACAACTCCATGCTCCGCTTTCTTCTTCCCTGACTGTCGGCATCCTTTCAAGGCCCACAACTGCCTCTCCAGATGAGTGACCTTCTCCTGTTCCTCTTTCAACTGCTTCTCCAGTGCTGCCACTTTCACCTACCAGAATTTAAAAAAAAACAAACAAAACCCAAAACAGTTACTAAAAAATGGAAGTCAGTTGCACATCACACACAGTCAGGTATTGCTGAAGACAATTGTCTACCTTTTCCAAAATCTGTGCATCATTTGATTTGATTTATTCTTTTTTTTTAAAATTTATTTTTTTATATGAGGATAATGGAATAAGCACTCTTGTGCTTTTTTACGTCCAGTCCCCGTGTGTATGCAGTTTTGTAAATGTCATGTTCCGACCGGCACACAATGGCCTACTCTTACGAAAAGCAGAACAGGATTTAACGTGCGCAAGATGTTATTCTTCTTTGTCATCATGTGCTCAGCCAGCAACTATTGTCATAGGAGTGAAAATGTGTTGCACTGCTGTTAAGTGCCTGACAAGTCAGGCCCAGCACATCCAAATTCAGTGTGAATTTAAATTCAAACAGGTTTAGGTAAAATTGTGAGTAAAAAGTTTTCATCTTTTTTGTTAGTTGTTAGTTTTAAAATGTGACGAGGTGACAGCCCCGATATGGCCTGTGCGGTCGGCGGGGCTCTAAGCAACATCATTGGATTGGATTGGATCTTTTTTGTTGTTGCTTTTGTCAAATGGACAGCTCAGTTTGTAACAAAGACGATGATACTCTGCAGGTCCTCCCAGTCTCCACAGAGCTTCTTGGCCACTGGGGTGATAGGGGTCAGGTCATATCCTCTGTCAATGTAGCAAGCAGGCAGAACTATAGCACATGTTCTAAAAATATATATATATATAGCGCATGTTCTGTTGTCTGGCTGCCTGTCTTGCAAGGGCACTGCTCTGTGTGGCCTATGCAGAGGTTCATGTACACATGGCAGGCAAACAGACTGAATTCCTAACTTTCCCTCTCATAAAAAAAAATCCCTCTCATATAATTATATACTCACGATATATGAAAGCAATGCACAACATACTACAGTATGACATTCTCAATATTTAAAAACTCAATGTTTCAAAACAAAAACAAATAAATCTTGCAGTTTTAAAAAGGTGATGTGAAATGGCAGAAAAGAAAGCAAACAAACAAACTTTTGAAATCGGAGCATATGATACAGGTTTTTATGCTTTAAATTAATTACTCCCTACTTCAAAAATGTTCCCAACAAGGAACATTCACTTTACAATGCTTTTTTTTGTGTGTGTATCTTAAAAAGAAAATGCCCCCCAAATTTTTGGGAACAAAATCCAAAAACACCAACTCACAGTCATCTTAAAAAAAATCTTTAAAAAAAAACAAAAACAGCCACTCACAGTCATCTCTGAGATGGTTTCGGTGTGAGCCACATTCTGCTTCACTTCCTTCTCATACCTCCGCAACAGCTGAGCGTGCATGTCGATCATTCTGCACACAAACACACAATAATGGCAAAGGTAGTACACAACACGTCTATAATCCCTACCACCACTCATGGGCCTACTCTTCCTAAAGGCAGAACAGGTGTGCAGAAGATGTTCTTTGTGTGTTTGCACACAGGGCCTTGGTTTGTAGTCTCATCCAAAGGCCTGTGAAATACAGTTCGAGTTTTTTTGTCAAATTGGGAAGAAAGGATGAGGCTGACCATCAAATCTAGAACATCACGATTTACGTGTTGGCAGAGGAATGTCTTAACCATCCTGCCACCTTCCTTCTTCGATCCCCATTTGAACCTGAACAATTTTCTGTCTATTAAACCCTGAGTGGTGGTCAGTAACATGGACAGACTGCAAGCTTCACCATCCAAACCACAGTTAGCATGAGCAGGGAACGCAGAAGAAGAGACAGATAACATCAACTTCATCTTGAGGCCTCTGTGAAGAAGGGGACATTACCCTGGGTTGGCTTGTGTAATCGTCTCCCACTGAAAACTGCATATCAAACTTATTTCATGACGAATTTAAACTTCACTGAATAATGCTTGAGATTAATGCGTAAATTATTAATTACTTTTTTTCAAAAAGTGTTCTCAAGTTCTAGAAACTGTTTTGGTAGGCCCTTATTTTTTGTTATGCATACATCTTTTTTAATATGCTGCACAAACAATGCAGAATAATGATTCATGTAGCCCAAGTAAAAGTGGTTGTGCAACTTTGCAACAAGCTTCCCAAAGGATCAAACAGCATGTCAAAGTAACATGAGATAATGTTAGCCAGTTATGTGCAACATACATGTATACAAGTGATGAATAATGTTCGCCAGTTATATGCTATACACATGTATACGGGGGATGGTATAGCCTAGAGGTCAGAACACTGCCCTCACAATTTGACGACCCGCGTTCATTCCCATTAAAGGGGATTTTTCTCCTGGAGTTAACATCAGTGCAGACTCTCCACTCCCCCCAAAAGTCCTTCAGATGAGACTTTAAACCAAGGCCCCGTATGCGAATGCACGCAGAATTTCTTGCGCATACGTTAAATCCTGTTCCGCTTTTCATAAGAGTAGGCCATTGTCTGCCGGTGGGAACAGATGACACGATTTACAAAACTGCATACACATGGGGACCGGATGTAAAAAAGCACTTGAGTGCGTAATTCCATTATCCTCGATATAAAAGAATAATAAATAAATATACAAGAAATGAACAGCAGAAATAAATGGACTGTATACTTGTTTGTTTTGTCCAGCTCTGTCTCCCTTGCTTTAGGCTCGGGTCTGGTCGGCCAAACCCCATAGCCTCCCCTGGATGTCCAAGGTCGTACTTCAGTCTGGGTGCTGGAGCTGGATTATAGAGCACAACACATTAAAATGCATTATATCCATAAAAAAAATCCAGAGCACAACACATTAAAATGCATTATATAGATCTATGAAATG
The DNA here is from genome assembly GCA_030674155.1 of Stramonita haemastoma. Lineage (NCBI taxonomy): Eukaryota > Metazoa > Mollusca > Gastropoda > Neogastropoda > Muricidae > Stramonita > Stramonita haemastoma. The sequence continues at coordinate 3,154,404 of CM060330.1, forward strand.
GAATAAACACTGATGTGTGCAGTGCTGAGTGAAATGGCATGATGAAAGAACCAAAGTGATTTCTGCTGCATAAATCAAGAACACACACACACACACACACACACACACACACACACACACACACACACACACCACACACACACACACACACACACTCTGTCTGTCTGTCTGTCTTCCTCTCAGCACATCATCATAATGTGATTATCTCTTAAAATAATTTAACTACAGAGAAACTAAAAGTAAAGAGCTTAAATATGATTAAAATTTTTTACTGCAACAAAGTACAACTTGCGCTTTAGTCATGGTGCACACTCAAAGCTTGAGAGAGACAGAGCATGCATGACATAACCAACCCAGATAAACAAAGATCAAATAAGATTTGAAATAGTACTGAAGACAAAACCTGTACAACTCACTCTGAAGTTATGGTAAACATGAAAAGGCATGCCTAACTCATTCTGACATACTCTGGTGGTGCAGTAGTCTACACACTCTGACATACTCTGGTGGTGTTGCTACACACTCTGACAGACATACTCTCTGGTGGTGCTACACACTCTGACATACTCTCTGGTGGTGCTACACACTCTGACATACTCTCTGGTGGTGCTACACACTCTGACATACTCTCTGGTGGTGCTACACACTCTGACATACTCTCTGGTGGTGTTACACACTCTGACATACTCTCTGGTGGTGCTACACACTCTGACAGACATACTCTCTGGTGGTGCTACACTACACACTCTGACATACTCTCTGGTGGTGCTACACTAAAACTCTGACATACTCTCTGGTGGTGCTACACTACACACTCTGACATACTCTCTGGTGGTGCTACACACTCTGACAGACATACTCTCTGGTGGTGCTACACACTCTGACATACTCTCTGGTGGTGCTACACACTCTGACATACTCTCTGGTGGTGCTACACACTCTGACAGACATACTCTCTGGTGGTGCTACACACTCTGACAGACATACTCTCTGGTGGTGCTACACTACACACTCTGACATACTCTCTGGTGGTGCTACACTACACACTCTGACATACTCTCTGGTGGTGCTACACTACACACTCTGACATACTCTCTGGTGGTGCTACACACTCTGACAGACATACTCTCTGGTGGTGCTACACATTCTGACATACTCTCTGGTGGTGCTACACATTCTGACATACTCTCTGGTGGTGCTACACACTCTGACAGACATACTCTCTGGTGGTGCTACACATTCTGACATACTCTCTGGTGGTGCTACACACACTGACATACTCTCTGGTGGTGCTACACATTCTGACATACTCTCTGGTGGTGCTACACATTCTGACATACTCTCTGGTGGTGCTACACATTCTGACATACTCTCTGGTGGTGCTACACACTCTGACATACTCTCTGGTGGTGCTACACATTCTGACATACTCTCTGGTGGTGCTACACATTCTGACATACTCTCTGGTGGTGCTACACACTCTGACAGACATACTCTCTGGTGGTGCTACACACTCTGACATACTCTCTGGTGGTGCTACACATTCTGACATACTCTCTGGTGGTGCTACACACTCTGACAGACATACTCTCTGGTGGTGCTACACATTCTGACATACTCTCTGGTGGTGCTACACATTCTGACATACTCTCTGGTGGTGCTACACACTCTGACATACTCTCTGGTGGTGCTACACATTCTGACAGACATACTCTCTGGTGGTGCTACACTACACACTCTGACATACTCTCTGGTGGTGCTACACACTCTGACATACTCTCTGGTGGTGCTACACATTCTGACATACTCTCTGGTGGTGCTACACATTCTGACATACTCTCTGGTGGTGCTACACACTCTGACAGACATACTCTCTGGTGGTGCTACACACACACTCTGACATGTATACCTACTCTCTGGTGGTGCAGTAGGCCCTCAGCAAAGCCTCAGTCTTCTTCTTCTCCTCCAGCACCCCCACCCTCTCCTCCAGCTCCTCCCGCGTCTCCTTCAGTCTGTGCACCTTCTTCCGCAACGCCGCGTTCTCTGACGACAGCTGTGCCACGACAGAAAAAGAAATTGATGGTAGAAATTAGGAGTCTTCTTCTTCTTCTTCTCTCGTTACCTTTACACTGTCAGATGTGTTTGGGGAAAGAAATCAGGAGTGAGAGAGAGAGTAGAAGTGTCTGCAGTCTGTGAATTTTTTTTTTTTTTTTTGGTACCAGTAGTGAACTTTTATGACGACATTTTTGTTGTGGGTGGGTTAAATCAGGAGATGGAACTAAGAAAGAGAATTAAAAAACAAACAAACACCACCCCCTCTCCCCCTTAAGAAAGAGAACTTGTCCAGGAAATTTTCAATAACAAAATTTGGGGTCTTCTCCCCCCCCCTCCCCCCCCTCCCCTCTCTCTCTCTCTCTCTCTGTGTTGTTTTTGCTTTATTGTACTTTCCCCATTAAATGCCAAATGATCAAAATCAAAATGATTGAGAAGTTGGTACCTGCACTTGTTTTTCCTCCACTACTTTTTCCTCAATAATACTTTGTGGTCAAGTGGGAATTGCATCTCTAGTAGATCCAAGTGTAGGCCATTTAATTTTTTCCCCAACTTCTCTTGCCTGTGCTGCACTTAAAGTGTACTGCAATGTTTGGGTTATTATCCAGCTTAGACTGTCCACTTGGCTGGATACAAACTTTATGACCTCCCTTACACCCTTTAATAGGATCCCCAAACTTAAGGCACAAAGATTCACAAGGTGCTTGTTTTCTCTTATTCAATTTTTTTCAATATATATTCTAAGCATATTTTCTTTCTCTTTTATCATCGTCTTTTGAGGGCAGCTTCAAAAGGCCACAGGAATATCAAATATTCCTTTGAATGCAATTGACACTTTTAAATTCTGGAAAGTGTCTTACTGTAAGGTACCACAGCAGGTGGAGTTTCAATCAATGCCTGGTCCTCTGATGAGGGCTCATCCAGAAGCCAAAATTCAGGTCAGGCCAAAGACATGGTTCTTACTAAAAAATACTTACAATGCAGCCATGAGGACATTATTCCTACAATTTATTTTCATTTCAATTTTTTTTAAAATTTAAATCTTTAATAAGTCATTTTCATAATGATTGAGAATTTGGTACCTGCACTTGTTTTTCCTCCACTACTTTTCCTTCATTAAATGCCAAATGTGAACCAGCTACATCAAACACTGGGAAACAAATCAGAGAAATTTGATATACATGTGTTATTGGGAGGTTTGGGTTGTTGTCTTTTTAACCAACTCATTGTACATTTTAGGTCAAAGGTTAGTTTTGCTATCTAGCTTTCATAAATCCAGTTAAATTATCTATACACATGCAGTGATACTATAACTGCACTTACATAAGTTGGAATCAAGTCTAAACAAAAATTTGCTTTTTGTGTTCTAGTGTGAATTATTAATTCAACCTACCTAGTGATAAAAAAGTCCATGAGTTCACAGAATGAGATTGGGGATGCTAGGCTAATTCAAAGAACAGACAAGTGTTTGGTGTGATCTTTTTACAATATGTATACTGCTTTCATAAAAAAGGAACATCATTTTAAATGAATCAAACAAACTGCATAATCTAACACGGTTGCACACTTTTCACCTCTTGTGTCACTACATAAGATAAATCATTGGAACTGTTCTGCTACAAACACACAACACAGTCACTGCAGGGACATAAATATGATTTGCTCCATTTTATTGAATAAACAAAGGCAGAACTATAATGTTCAAACTACATAAAAATTATTTGCGCTAACATTTTATAGAATAAACACAAGCAGAACTATAATTTCCAAACTATTGCTGTAAACCTTAAATTAGGGAGCTAGTCTGGACATAACGGTTGCTCATCAACACAACAGTCATATCAAGTCTAATTATAAATAAATATCGAGCTTTGAAACTTCAAGCTAGAGGCTGAAAAGCCAATACGACGAACAGTTTTATGTCTAATGTAGGCCAATATGTAAAAATGTGTTTGACTGTCAACCATTACTTTCGATTTCTTTGCAGCCCTGAGAGGCACATGTAGGCTGCCTATCGAGGTGTAAGTACACTACAGTCTGCCTCCCGAAGTCAGGCAGTTGTCAAACCAGTCCGCGACTGAATCGACAAAATCAAAAGAAAATTATGTTTAAAGCTGAAACGTACCTTTGCACAACAGTGTATCGTTGGAATACTCATGGTAAATAGTTAATTTTATGGACAGATGTGGAGTAAACAAACCTAAACAACGACAGACTACAGCGTGTTTAAGCCTGCCCCCAACAACTAAATAATTATCTCCCTTTCAACCACTTTCGATTTTGAATGCATTTATCTTTTTGCACTATTTTCTACAAAAAGTAAAAAGTTTCTTCCTCTCCTCTCTCTCCTCTCTCTCTCTCTCTCTCTCTCTCTCTCTCCTCTCTCCTCTCTCTCTCTCTCTCTCTCCTCTCTCCTCTCTCTCTCTCCTCTCTCTCTCTCTCTCTCTCTCTCTCTCTCTCGTCTAACTCTCTATCTCTTCTCTCTCTCTCTCTCTCTCAATCGTCTCTTCCCCCTCTCATCTCGCTTACTTTTCACATATACTACAAATGTTTGAAATGTTTGGTTATTATAGTTGTTATATTGAATTTGAAATTGTATTCATTGTCGTCTAAATAAGGACAAATTTTTGGTGCTTTTTTTATGTTTGTTTTTGTATTTTGGGGGCTTTGTTTTAAAGTTAAAAGATTTGTGAAAAGTTTTGATATATGTCATTTTTTTTTGTTTGGGCTGCTATTTCCTCTATTTGGTTTACTTGATTATAATCATATCTGTCTCGACATCAATGGTCGGGTCAGTTGGGATTAGGTTTTTGTTGAATAAATTATATATACCTCTTTGTTTTATAAATTATGAACGTGTCCAGAAGGGATTATGCGTCTGTTGAATGTATACCTATCTCCTTTTTTAACATCATAGGTTCAACTTTTGTTGTTGGTGATGGTAGTTTTTGTGGGGAGGGGTCGCTATAACTTCTTTTGTTTGTTTTTGTTTTTATTGTTTTTGTTTTTGTTTCTTTCTTTTTTGTTTGTTTTTGTTTTTTGTTATGTTTATATTTCCTAATTACAACAAGGACCCGAGGAAAAAAGTATGTGAATATTTATTCTCTCTGAATACTCTCCTCTCTCTCTCTCTCTCCTCTCTCTCTCTCTCTCTCCTCTCTCTCTCTCTCTCTCTCTCTCTCTCTCTCTCTCTCCTTCTCTCTCTCTCTCTCTCTCTGATTTACGTAATTATTTTCAGTGCATCTGTCTTGATATTAATGTTCGGGTCAGCTGTGGACTATTGTGTTTGTAAATACATATCTTTCTCTTTTGTAAATAATTATCAATCTATCCAGTTGGAGATTATGCGTTTTGTTGAATGTATCCAATCTCCTTTATTAAAATATAGGTTGAACTGCTGTTGGTGATGCTGGTTTGTGGGGGTAGGGGGTTGCTATTGCCCTTCTTCTTCTTCTTCTTTTTTTTAAACAATTTTTTTTCTTAGCTATATTCCATGATCAGGGCAAGGGCAAGATTAAAAAAGTATGTAATACTTACTCTGTAACCCTTGAAAAATAAAGATTATTCTCTCTCTTCTTCTCTCTCTCTCCCTCTCTCTCCTCTCTCTCTCCTCCTCTCTCTCTCTCTCTCTCTCTCTCTCTCCTCTCTCTCTCTCCTCTCTCTCTCTCCTCTCTCCTCTCTCTCTCTCTCTCTCTCTCTCTCTCTCTCTCTCATTTTTGTTTTGTCTTATGTACACTCTGTAAGTTGGAATGTATGAGATCGCGTTTTGCCTGAAATTAATTCCTTTGACAGACATTGGCTTGATATATTTCATTGATAATATCGTTTTCAAGAAAGGTTTCGTGTGGGTGTTTTGTCTGACTCTGTTGATTGGTCTACTGTGATGATGATGTAACATGCAAGACTCTGTCACTGTCTCTGTCTCTGTTTCTGTCTGTCTGTCTGTCTGTCTGTCTGTCTGTCTGTCTTCCCCATTTCATCATCTTCTGCTTCTCCTCCTTCTTGCCACTTTTTTTATTCTCCTTTTCCCATCTATTGGTCTTCCTCTTTCTTTTCGTCAGTTCGCTTTGTCTTCTTCTTCTTCTCATCTTTTCTTTGTCCCCGTTGACCATTCTTCTGACCATCTTTCTTCTACATTTTTTATTTGTTGTTTGCTTTGGCTATATTATAGTCCCAGCGGAGCTATCTGATTCAGGGGCTGTGGTAACAGCAAGAATTCCCGTTTTGGCGATGCGGGCCACCCTAAAAATGGAACAGTTCTTGACGCAAGCATTAGCCTACATTCTTCTTTCTGTCTTTCCTCTACCCTCTCCTCTTGTTATTTTTGTCGTTGTCGCTGTAGCTGTGGGTTTTTAAGTATTGTTGTTGTTGTTGTTGTTGTTGTTGTTGTTGTTGTCGTCGTTGTTAATGTCGTCGTCGTCGTCGTCGTCATCATTCATCATCATCATCATCATCATCATCATCATCATCATCATCATCATCATCATCATCATCATCATCATCATCATCATAAATCTCATCCTCCACTGCTTCACCCCAATTCTTTTTCTTATTATTGCTTTCTTTTCTTCTGCCTTTTCTTTTTCTCCTCCTCCTCCTCCTCCTCCTCTGAGCTCCTTCTCCTTCTCTGACTGTTCTGACTTTCATCTTCTGCTCCGTTTTCTTCTTTTCTTTCTATTCTTAAACTCTTTCTTCTCCTTCGTCTTTT
>CM060330.1:3166163-3181163 GCA_030674155.1 Stramonita haemastoma
TTGCACAAGTTTTAAAGTAAAGAAAAAAAAGAGAAAAGACTGTGTTTACATTGTGGTAGAGGTTTCACAAAAGAACAATGTACTGTGGTCAATGATGCAATTTAAGATTTTAAAAAAATACAGAAACATCTTTTGCTTAACCCTTTCACCCCCATCCCTCACAAAATGAAATAAGAACCAGAAAAAAAGTCTACACTCCCACCCTCACCAAACTGTAGTTATTTGCGATAATTTTCAATCCCATACCTGCGAGTTTTAAAAAAAAGTGATTTAATTAAATTCCTTTTTCGATTTTCTTTTTAATTAGATGTGCTCAGCTCTTCTTTACAGAAGAATTGTATTGCTAAAAAATTAACAAAACATTAAAAACCCAACCCTCAAGCAACCCCCCTCCCCCAAATATCCCCCTTCCTTCCCAAAAAACCCAACCTCTCTCCTCTCTCTCTCCCTCTCTCCTCTCTCTCTCTCTCTCTCTCTCTCTCTCTCTCTCTCTCTCTCTCTCTCTCTCTCTCTCTCTCTCTCTCTCTCCTCTCTCTCCCCCCCCTCTCTCTAAAAACCTTCTCTCCCAAATCTTATTCAAAAAAAAACCTTTCCCCCTCTGTTCATCTCTCTCTCTCTCTCTCTCTTCTCTCTCTCTCTCTCTCTCTCTCTTCTCTCTCTCTCCTCTCTCTCTCTCTCTCTCTCTCCTCTCCTCTCTCTCTCTCCCCCTCCCTCTTCTCCTCCCTCTCCTCCCTATTCTCCTCTCTTTCTCTCTCTCTCCTCTCTCCTTCTCCTCCTCCTTCTCTATACCCCCTCGCTCCCCCCTCCTCTCTCTATACATTTGCTGTGGTTTAGAGTTTTACATCAAACTGTTCTGTGCCTTTCAAGTTCAAATGAATAATACCCCCTGAAAAAATATCATACTATGATAAAACACAATTATCAACACACACACACACACACACACACACACACACACACACACACACACACACACACACACACACACACACACACACACACACACACAATGCATAGTTTGAAATAAGCTGAAACCAAATGTGATCATTTTACAACATGAAACAACTCTCTCTCTCTCTCTCTCTCTCTCTCTCTCCTCTCTCTCTCTCTCTCTCTCCTCCTCTCTCTCCTCTCTCTCTCTCTCTCTCTCTCTTCTGACATACTGAGATTCTCTGTAATGCAAAAGTAACGAAAATGAAGTAGTAATAATGATGATGATAGTAATAATAATAATGATGATGATATATTAATAAAAAAAAAAGCAATAATAATAATGATGATGATAATGGCAATGATAAAAAACAGATTTATCCTCACTTACATGTGATAGACTGATATCAAGTTGAAAAAGACCGTAAAAACATCAGCAGTGCAAAATAAAAAAACAAAAATAAAACAAAACAAAAACAAAACAAAACAAAACCCCCAACAACTAAAACAGCCAGAAGTAGGGTTGTCTTTTTAATGAGCAAGTGCAAGAATAAAAATAAAAAAAGAAGCACCAACCCTCACCCTCCCACTTCTCCGCCTACCACCCCTACCATCCCTCCCCCAAGAAAAGCTAAAACAACCCCCACCCCACCCCTACCCAAACCCCACAACCTGACCCTAGAACCCAAACATCAGCCAAGAAACAAGAAACCTTTGAAATGTTTACATCAGAATTCTGTGGTTTGGGAAAGCTAGAAAAGTACATTTACACTAAATCTGAACTCATAAGTTATGTATCAGGTTAAAAACAAAAACAACAACAACTTATAATCTTCATTTATCATTTTCTCAGTAAAAATCGTCTGCATAATATTTTGACATTTTTTTTAAATACAGAAAGTCAAGTGCTGGACTGGGGAACGGTATTGGAGTAAAACAATCGTATAAAAACAACAGCAAAGACATCCCCCACAAAAAAAACCCCAACCCCCCCCCCCCCCCAAAAAAAAAAAAAAAAAAAAAAAACCAACAAAAAACAAAACAAAACAAAGACTGACCAAACACCAAATTGTCATTCAAAACAAGGTCAGTAAATTAAAAAAAAAAAAAAGACCAAAAAAAAAAAAGGAATTAAACCACTTTCAGCTGTGTTGACATTGTGTCAACAAGGAGCATGGAATGGTTTGTGTCCAACGACTCTCGTCCAAGGTGAAAATAATGACCCCATCAACCGTGAACATCTGGTTGCATCCAGCCATTACATTTTTACCCATGGTTTACCCAAATGACCTTTGAACGTGTATACGTGTATGTATGTATGCACATAATCCCAGCCATGCTTTTGCACTTTGCCAACAAGAGTTCAGTCTACTCACTATGTTAGGAAAAAAAGGAGAATAAATCAAATCTTTTGATTTCGTAATGACTAAGCAGATGCAATAAATTCATGAACGATTTTGTTTACAACGACTTGTTTTTTCGTTTAAATATGATTAAAAGGTGTATTGCTAAAACCAAATTTATGATAGTTATTGTTATTGCTAAAAGAAAAAAACAAGTTTCAACAATTCAAAACAAAGATAAATGAAATAAACAACTTTCAAACAATCGTAAATCTTCATTTACAAACATGTAAACGAAAACCAAACAGAAACTAACACACATAATTATATAAACAAATGTATCAGTCCTCCCCACCCCCACTCCCGAAAACACCAAAACCAAACAAAAAATGGAACCAAACAAAAAACAAAAAAATCCCACCCCACCCTCTGAAAAAAAAAGAAGATCAACAATGAAAAGAAAAATGGACATAAACGAATAGATAAAAATCATACCAGACTCTCTTTACTTTCCGATAACTGTAAAATAATAATCAGTTCACACATGATTATAAGCAATGGGTGATTTTACATACCCTGCCAAAAAATGACTAGAATACCAAGACACGTCTTGCACGGCTGACCAATAGCAGACATTAGAATTAATTATTCTATCACACACTGAGATATTCCTGGTCGAACTATTTTGAGACATATCGCAAAGAAATATTTCAAAAGACAATAATTATGTGAACGCTCACACATGCACACAAGCATAACAAAGTGTCTGAAAAACAACAACAAACAACAACAAGTAATCATAGAGACAACAGCAAACAATGACCACAAAATGTGTAATAATATAGTTATCCATGAAACATTTAAAAGAAACCAAAACAACTCTCTCTCATTAACAAGCATGCAGAAATGATACATCTTTGCCAACAATGTACAAGGTGCATGGTGTCAGTATACATGTGGAGAGTCATATATATATATATTTATGTACAATATTATTTTCCTGTTTTCTTTTCCAGTCTTGCAGATTGCGGTATAAAGGCAACTGTTGAGGTTTTAAGACATCAGTTCGTGCTTGCTATTGAGAAAAAGAAAGAAAACATCGAAAAAAGGAAAAGGAGAGGCAGAGAATAGTAAAACCATTAGAAAAAGGATGGAAGGGGGGGGGGGGGGGGTATGTGAAGACAAGGAGGGACAGAAAGAAAAACAGCCCCAATGACAAGTGCTGCTCAAAAAATAAAAAGAAGATGGCGGGCACCACCCCTACCACCACTGATCAAGGGTCTGATCGCTTTTCTTCGTTAGTCTTTATTCTTGTGAGGAAATAGCAAAGAAAAAACAAAACAGTCGGAGTGCATTGGAATGTGGGTCGAAAGGCACAAAGAAATGCTCCATTTTACAGAGAAAGCGTTGCCCACTTTCCTCTAGATTCCAGAACATTCCAGCTAACAGAGAGCAATTACCGCGGTGTTACAAAAAAAGACAGAGATAATGATAGTCAGTTCAAAGCTAACCTTTCACTCGCGACTTATGCAATTTTGTACAAATTTTGTCCGTCTGAATATGTTTTTTTAAATCAGCTAAATTACCCCCCCTTCATGTCTTTGACCCTTTGCTAGTCTCCTGGTACAACATTTTTTTAATGGGGTCATCTAACAGCAAAAAATGGACAGAAATTCCACAACAACTTTAGATAAAAACAAAGATATTTTAGCTAATATCTTAATTTGTAGTTCAGCTATTTTAACACAGAAAAAAAAATGCTGCTGTGAATTTTTTTTTCATGCAAATTGCATAGTTCAAAGTTGGACTAAACCCATGTTTGAAAACCACACACCTGGAGATGTTATTTCTATTTCTCTTTTTGTGTTTCAATCATTTTCTGTTGGTCAGCAGCAGTCTCAACCAAACTGAAGTCTATTTCTCCGATCTTTATCAAACAACAACTGAGGAAAAGAAAAAAACTGAACGAAAAAAAAGAAAAGAAGTTAGCCTAAAGCAAGGAATGGGCAGAAAGATAAAACTATAATGTGTTGAGATATCCAAGTAAACTGTGACAAGACCATCCTGCATATTGCAAGACATCCTCTACCCCCCCCCCCCTCAGGTACAAAAAAAAAAAGAAGAAAAAATCAGGACCGTGTACCTAAGCTGCAACACTACTCCACTGCCCCAACAGGAACAAAGGCCTGCCTTCAGAAATACCACAGCTGTGCCCACATCCACTGATGGGGGATTTTCAACTCACAAAGATACCCCCCTTCCCGGCGAGGAGGGGGGGGAGGGGCAGATGTAGGGGGGGGGGGGGGGGAGGCGGGTATCGCCACGTGTCCCCTGAGATGGGATCTGACTGATCATACACAACCAGATGTTGTCCCCAGCCTGGAGCTGCCAGCTGTGCTTCTACCATTATGGATGAAGTATGGATTTTTCTCTCTGTGTGGTTTGGTCGCTAAGGAGGATTAGTTTCTGTGTACCTAACTGTGCCCTCAAGTACTAAAGTCAACTTTGGAGTATCTGTGTATATTTCAGCTTTAGCGAAAAGGAAAGTGGGCAACGGCTTTGGAATCTTGATCATGATAGGAATCAAGCTTTAATTAAAAAAAGAAAAAAAGAAAAGAAGAAGAAAGGATAGAAAAGAGGCTTTGGAATGAAGGTAAGACTGAAGAGGAATGCAAGGGTGCTGTAGAGACAGAACACGTGCAACAAGTCATAGAATTAAAAAAAAACACCCAGAAAATCCACCACATACAATTCAGAAGAAAGTTTTTGTTTTTTTTTTTCTCCAAGAGGAAAATATACACAACCTCAGTTAATAAATTCTGTAAAAATAGACAACATTTCATCAACCACAACACTTGCACTGATTTGTGAGAATCCATGATTAACAATTACTCACATAATCATAAAAGGCCTCCGGGGTATACTTCAATCATAAAAAAATCGCACATAAAATAGTAAACCGTCAGTAACATCTTTAGAAAAAAAACACACGATTGGAAGACGGAAACTGGAAGACATAATAAAATGAATATGTATATATAACAATTCTGATATGCCAGAAATAAGGCAAAACATGGCCCCCAATTTTAATGCATACAGGCCATCAATTTGGTCAGTAACACCTTATAAACAATTTGGAAGAGCATCTTCTTCATTGATATGACGTGTTGATATTTGAGTGAACAAAAAATTCGAGGATAATAAGAGAGGACAAAGAACATAGTGCTTTCATTCACTTGATGCCGTGTATTTGTGTGAAAAGATATTTCATGAAAACCGACAGAACAAAGACCATTAAAATTTTTGTTTTTATTGCTGTGATGTACTGCTGTTCAAGCGAATGTTGTGTGTGTGTGTGTGTGTGTGTGTGTGTGTGTGTGTGTGTGTGTGTGTGTGTGTGTGTGTGTGTGTGTGTGTGTGTGTGTGTTCAAAGATAGGACAAAGATGAAGGAGGGTAGGGAGTCTGGTGCCTAAACAAATAAGGAAAGAAGCCCTTTTTCTGCCAAGTAGCCTAGCATAACTGATCAAACATGGCATGATCAACATCAATGGCATGATCAACATCAATGACATGTTCAACATCAATGACATAGTCTGTAGCCTACTGATCATCAGTCCAACAATCTTGCCGTAGGCATGTACATTACAGCAGCAAACGTACACAGGGCGAACAGGGGTCTGTTACTGTGTGTGTGTGTGTGTGTGGTTGTGTGTGTGTGTGTGTGTGTGTGTGTGTGTGTGTGTGTGTGGTGAGTGGTGTGTGTGTGTGCGTGTGCGTGCGTGCGTGCGTGCGTGCGTGCGTGCATGCATGCTCACTTCTACACTTATGTGGTCTCAACACGCACGTAACTATCAAACCATGTTGCACTTGTCCATAAAGAGCAGTCCGGCCCCAAATGGAATGGTTAGGAAGGAGAACATTATCTACACAGATCTTTGCCCAAAAAAATATTGATGAAAAGAAAACAACAACTGACCTCATCCCTTCTGGCAAACCACAAAATAATATGGCCTCCAGAGTCTTTTTTTCTTTCACACCAGAGAACAACTCTTATACTGCTCAGATCACAAAAATAGTGACAAAGTGGGATCAATCCGTGGTGAAACCCACCACAAAGATCGCGGACTTTACATCTGATTCAGGCTGAAAATTTAGCATGGCCATAGAATAAAGAGAGAAGAAGAAGAAGAAGAGGAGAAGAAGAAGTAGGAGAAGAAGAAGAGAAGAAGAAGAGAGAGAGAGAGAGAGAGAGAGAGAGAGAGAGAGAGAGAGAGAGAGAGAGAGGAGAGAGAGAGAGAGAGAGGAGAGAGAGAGAAGGAAAATGTAAAAAAAAAAAACCACCCACAAAAAAACCAGCAACCAAAAAAACAAAAACAAAAAACCCAAGAAGAACAAGGAAGAGGAGGAAAATGTAAAAAGCAACAGCCCCTCCCCCCCCCCCCCCCGAAAAAAAATACAAGAAAAAGAAGGAGGAGGAAAATGTACCCCCCCCCCCCACTTCTCCCGAGTCAACAAAGGCACAGCCTAGCGCATATCTGTGTAGTCATAAATAATGTTACATATATATAGAAATCATGGGGAAAATGAAAAAAAAAGCGTATTTACAACCAAAAAAAAAAAAAATGGAATGATACATTTCGTCATGGGTCTTTTTTTTCCAGCGTCAAATTAAACATTGTCTGTAGTCAGAATGTATGATTATACAGAGGAGCTAAAAATAGCATCATACCTGGAAGCACAATCTTCGTTAATTTATACACGCCAAAAAAAGATAATCGGTCATTTTTTTTTCTCAGCTAAAATATGACTGAAAAACACTTGCAAAATAATGCATAAAACAGATTTAAAAAAAACAGTGATAACCAGAAGAAGGGGATTTTTTAAAAAAAAAAGAAGAAAAAAGAAAGAGGAAATAGAAAAAAAAAACAAGACATTAGAACAAGATAGGAGAGAATATAGTGTGTGTGTGGTGTGTGTGTGTGTGTGTGTGTGTGTGTGTGTGTGTGTGTGTGTGTGTGTGTGTGTGTGTGAGAGAGAGAGAGAGAGAGAGGGGGGGGGGGGGGAGTAAAGAAGGAGAGGAAAACAAGACTCAGTAGTTTGCCAGTGGAATGTTCAATTGAGCATTTCTTGTAAACCACCAAAAAATAAAACTGATCTCAGATTTGTACCCTTTCCATGGAAGACAGTTCGTAAAACAGATGATATATTTTCTCTTAATTTCATGCACAACAGGTCGTATCAATAACAAATGAAGTTCAAACATGACAAATAATACATATCCCAGACCAGAGTCCTGTCAATTATTTGAACAATTTTTGTGGTACATTATTTTGTGGTGTTATTTATGTTCGGCTGTTGAAGCTTTAGTGTCACACATAAAGAGGGGAAAAAAACACACACACGCACACCACACGTGTGTGTGTGTGTGTGTGTGTGTGTGTGTGTGTGTGTGTGTGTGTGTGTGTGTGTGTGTGTGTGTGTGTGTGTGTGTAAATATCAAATCTTTCAGCCGTGCAACGTAAAACAAATTCTTTAATCACTGCGTAAGCTGCTTGTTCAACCAACCAACCAACCAACCAACCACACAACAGTTTTGCCGATGCTTTTACTGATGCATAACAGTCTTCAATCTTTAACAGATCTGAAAGGTACATTATTACATTTATTTTACACAGTTCATAATCATACACTTAAACGTGAAAAAAAGCAAGCAGACTACATCATGTAAAACTGCTTGAATAAAACTGTCAGTCTGAACACTGATGTGCGAAAAGAAAACTGTGAGAGGTACAGCAATGAGCAAAGACATATCAATTTGCGTAAAAGTGTTGAATAGCATAACTTGGTCATGAATATTCATTCACACAGCCTCATGACATGATTACACGACTTTGTGGCACATGCAGTGACGCAAAATAATAATAATAAAAAAAAGAAATAGGAATACAAATCAACAATAAAAAGGAAGAAAAGAATCAACATGCATAGTACTGTATACTAAAGGCAGTTTTTTTTTTCACTTCTTAACATTAACAATATAAAGTCAAGGTCGTGACCAGATGGCACTCTATTATTATAATGTAGACAACATGTCAAGTCATATCGTTGGCATGTCGTCGTACCTATGAATAAAACTGACTTCTTTCATGACAACGTGAACATCTCCAAGCAAAATAATCCGAGACAAGCAAGTGACTTCAAAAAGCGGCGAATCAGCCTCCCACTGACTGCTCTTTTCGTGAACTATTACGCCATGAAAAGCTCAATAAACCGGTTTCCAAGATGGCGGCGGTTACGTTCGATAATCGCCCGTTCCGCCTCTGCCCTTGTTGCAAACGTCACGACAGCGTCACCGTTAGGCTTGCCTTCCGCGTTCGTCTGAAGCTGAACACACTCTGCGGTCACCTGGAAAATAAAAACAAAACAAAACCAAATAATAATGATGATAATCAACTGTGAGTCAATTTCTTTAAAAAATCAGAACATAACATAACAATGATTACATTTTCGTATCTCCATTTGTTAAAAATTCAAACTGGTTCAAGCAAATAATTCCAAAATGTATTCATCCTTTTCTTTTTTGTGTGTTTTAGAATGTATCTTATGTGTTTTTTTTCTTCTTTCATTTACACTTTAGTATCAGTTAAGAAAAAAGATAAAAATCGCGAAATCTTTGTTACGTTTTCCCTCAAGCCAAGGGGTTTTTGGTAGTTGCTTGATGAAAGTAGGGCATACCTCCAAACTCAACACTCTTTTGTTTCAAAAGCAAATTCACAAGATTAAAAGTTAGAGAATGGTCTAGAAGGCATTTTATACTCGGTTATCTACAACTTGCAATATCCATAAATCTTAAAGTACTAAAGACTTTGCAACATTTGAATACACTCAACTTTGCGCGCGCGCGCGCGCATCACACACACACACACACACACACACACACACACACACACACACACACACACACACACACATACACCACAAACACATAACAACACCAACACGCACGCACACACATTTGTTAACCTTAACTTTGAAGTGCAAAGAAAACTGAACAAAATAAAAGAAAAAACAACGCAAGAAATACAAAGGTGAAGGAAAAACAAAAGAAACAAAACAAAGAAACAAAACAAAACAAAACAAAACAGACCAAACTGAAAACTCAACAGAAAGAGAGGAAAGAGGGAAAGATTGGGGCAGAGGGGAAAGACAGACCCATAATGCATTGAGAGCCATGGCCTTAGTTCAACGTTGTCAACCCTGGCTACAGCACTCTTTGACACTTCCTGTGAGGTCTGTCTCACGGGCGACGCCACGAAGGATAGATCTAGTCATCGTCAGTGCAGGACACTGGAAATTCAAGTCGCCCTGAGAACGCATGGTGCTCAGACATTTTCCAGAATAAGATTCCTTAGCTGTTTCTTTCTTGATAAGAATAAAACCTTATTACTTGAATTTTGTCGCCGTCATAAATAAAGAAGTTTCTAAACGAAAAGACTTTGTCTAACTCTATCATCGTTCTTCATTTTGACGTCTTTTACTGGTCTCTTGTTGTTGGGCTTTTTTGTCTTTAAAGCGCTCAGTAATCACATTATCAGATTTCTGTTGCGATCGTCAAGAGATCGAAGTTTGCTGGCATTTCTCGCAATATTCAGATTGGATATAATATCGACAGAAAATGACGTGTTTGGCCAATCATCTACGCATAAGCTGAAGATCAAATGTCCAGTTGATAGACAACTCATTTTAAAAAAAATTATTTAGATCAGATTTAGTTGATAGACAACCTGACTACTGGTACAAAGAGTGTAGAATATCCAGCAGCAACAACCATTAAGCTGTTGCTATTCATAACAAATAATAAACAGACAAATATAAGTTTTATGTGATCAGAGAAGGAAACCAAAGCCACAGCACAATGTTTCAAATTATTGAGTTTGTCAATACGTCAGCCTTGTGTATGAATCTCTGCGCACAGCCGAAGTTTCTTCGATTTCAAGATTAGTTTCTTTTTGTTTTTCAGTAAATATAGGCCAGTGTACTAGACATTAAAAACGTTGGATAGTGAAAAAGGTCAGAACTGAACTCTTAGGTTCGGTGCAGAAGAAAATACCACCTCAAAATAAGAGACTGGGGAGAAACTCAAAATAATGCTCAACTGAAAACAAGGAAAAGGGAAACGAATCATTATGAGAACTCAAACCAAAACAAAAACAACCAAGGAATAACAAAAAAAAAAACCGGTATAAAAAAAAACAAAAACAACCAAACCGAAAATACCCGGAACCAAACGACAGCGAATTTTCTCTAAGAATATCTGTGCGCCTGCGCAAGCTGTGCTTGGATAATTTTTTTTTTAAAATATCCTTGCGCTTTCCGGCTCCTACAGAAAAAGAGTACCTCGGGAAAGCCCTGGAAATAGGTCACTACGTCAGTGATGGTAACGTTATAAGGCAGGCCTCGCATTATGATGGCACAGGGAGCAGTGTGGGGGGTGTAGTAGGTCTGAGGGGACACAGGGGGGCTGGGGTACCAGTAGAGCATGGGCGGGTAGAAGGCGGGCCGCTGGGC
Source organism: Stramonita haemastoma (assembly GCA_030674155.1). Lineage (NCBI taxonomy): Eukaryota > Metazoa > Mollusca > Gastropoda > Neogastropoda > Muricidae > Stramonita > Stramonita haemastoma. The sequence goes on from CM060330.1 coordinate 3,177,006, forward strand.
AGGCTGGGCCATGGGGGGTGCTGCGGCCACGCTGGCCGGGGAGAAGGAGGCGGCGGTATGCAGGTGGTGCTGGGGAATCTGGGTCACCTGCATCGTCCCCACCTGCGCGGGGTTAGGGGAGGTCAGCTGCAGCGTGGGCGCCGTCACTGCAGAGAGAGAGGAGAGAGAGAGAGAGAAGAGAGAGAGAGAGAGAGAGAGAGAGAGAGAGAGAGAGAGATGGAGAGAGAGAGAGAGAAGAGAGAGAGAGAGAGGAGAGTAGAGAGAGAGAGAGAGAGAACCAGGTGGTCCAGAGAGTTAAAGTTAAAGTCTGTCCCGAGCCTAGGCTAATCAGGCCGGTGCTTATCCGTTTCTGTGGCGTTAAGCGACTGAGAGTCACAGACTCCCCCCTGGATAGGACGCCAGTCTATCGTAGGGTTAACCCCCAACACAAGGTTGGTACCCCTTTTACACCTGGGTGGGGTGAGAAAAATAGCCGTAAAGTGCCTTTTCCAAGGGCACAACGCCATAGCCGAAAGCTGGGATCGAACCCGCAACCTTTAGATTACGAGTCCAACGCCCTAACCACTAGACTACAGCAGCGGCTAGATGGTCAGAGACTGGTGGGGAATTTTTTATTTATTTTTTATTTTTGGTAATAATTATCGAGGATTTATTTTATTTTATTTTATTTTTTGTTTTATATCTTTTATGTCGAGGATATATTTTTAAGAAAAATATTTATTTATTTTATTTTATTCTTTTTTTTTATATATCGAGGATAATGGAATAAGCACTCTTGTGCTCTTTAAAATTTTTAATTTTTTTTTTTACATCAAATCCTTGTATGTATGCAGTTTTTTTTTAGTTGTAAATGTCATCTGTTCCTCACTGGCACACGAGTATGGCCTACTCATACGAAAAGAGGAACAGGTTTTAATGTGTGCGCAAGATGTTCTGCGTGTTCTGTGGGTGTAGAGTGGGTGCTGGGTTCACCCGTGTTTTAATTTAATTTGATTTAATCTAATTCCATTGAAATCAATTAGATTCTATCCAATATGATTTGATTTGATTTAATTTCTTTTGTTTTCTTTTCTTTTATTCTACGTCATTTTATTTCATTCCTTGGCTGCAGCTTCGAAGTTCACCAATGGTGAGATTTTTTTGGGGTCGTACACACACACACACACACACACACACACACACACACACACACACACACACACACACACACACACACACACACAACACGCACACACACACAATCATAGAAACACACAACAACAACAACAACAACACATTCCTTTTCCAAACCCCTTCCACCATTCCACAAACCTCACCCCGACCCCCTACCACTTCACAACACCCACCTTACCCCCCAAAACACAACTCCCCCCTCCCCCACCCCCCACCACACACACACTCACCCATAGCGCTGGGAGAAATCATGGGCCGCTGCTGCAGAGACATCGTCATGGGCACGGAAGGCACGGCCGAAGCCACGGGCACTGAAGACACCACCCGGCATGGAGGGCATGGACGCCATCTGGGGCACCTGCGCCATTTGGGGTAACTGTGCCATCTGCGCCACCTGGGGTAGCTGAGCCATCATGGGAGCCGCCAGCCCCGGGGCGGTAAGCTCCGCGATGCTGTTGGCCAGCACCAGACTCATGTCGTCCCCGGAGCACTGCAGCACGTCTAACACGCGCTTCTTGTTGGCGTAGATCATGGGCCGGCGGTGTCGGTTCAGCACCGTCACTAGTGCAGCGTCTTCCGAGTCCAGCTGGATGAAGGCCTCGCCTGAAGGTTCTCCCTGGATGAGGAAGAGGAGGAGGAGGAACAGAGAGAGAGAGAGAGAGAGAGAGAGAGAGAGAGAGAGAGAGAGAGAGAGGAGAGAGAGAGAGAGAGAGAGGAGAGAGAGAGAGAGAGAGAGAGGCGGGGTTAGTGGGTGGGTTGAAGAGTGTATGGTTGTGGGAGGGATTTTGTGTGAAAAAGGGGGTTTAGGGGATGAAAGGTGTATACACACACACACACACACATACATACATATATACATATACATATACAATATATATATATACAAATATATATATATATATACAAATATATATATATACAAATATATATATATATATATACAAATATATATATATATACAAATATATATATACAAATATATATATACAAATATATAAATATATATATATATATATATATATATATATTATTATATATATATATATATATATATATAAAAGGAATATTATATGTAAGTATCTGCCTGAAAAAGGGGTTAGGGGTTGAAAGGTGTATGTTTACGGGAAGGGTTCTGTCTGAAAAAGGGGTTTAGGGGTTGAAAGATGTATAGAGATTTTGTGTGAAAAAGGGGTTTAGGGGATAAAAGGTGTATTATATGTCAAGATTCTGTCTGAAATAGGGGTTAGAAGATGAAAGGTATATTATATGTAAGTATGTGCCTGAAAAAGGCGGGTTTGGGGGATAAAAGGTATACATTGGACACTGCACTACAAGACGCAACAACAACAACAACAACAACAACAACAACAACAACAACAACAACAACACACACACACTCTCTCTCTCTCTTCCTATCCCCCATTCTCCCTCCCCCCCTCTCCCCCTCCCCCTCTCTCTGTCTCTCACCTGGGCAGTATAGACCATATGCACTCCTTGGTACTGTATATACTGGGAGAACTGCCCCAGGAAACTCTCTCTCTCTCTGTCTCTCTCTCTCCCCCCCCCCCCCCTCTCTCTCCCTCCCCCTCTCCCTCTCCCTCTGTCTCTCACCTGGGCAGTATAAACCATATGCACTCCTTGGTATTGTATATACTGGGAGAACTCCCCCATGAAACTATCTCCCCCCCTCTCTCTCTCTCTCTCCCTCCCCCCCCTCTCTCTCCCCCCTCCCTCTCTCTCTGTCACTCACCTGGGCAGTATAAACCATATGCACTCCCTGGTACTGGATATACTGGGAGAACTCCCCCAGGAAAGTCAGGATGTCTGTCACCTGGGCCCCCCCAGGCAGGTTCCGCAGACGGATGCAATCCCTGCGCGTGCCGGCCGTGATGAAGTTTTGGGGGATGATGGGGATGGCGGTGGGGGAGAGCTGGGTGAGGAGGGTGGAGGTCAGCTGATTGTCCGGGGGGTCAGGATTGCGAGGGTCCATGCTTCGGTTCAGCACCTGTGCGTGAGAGAGGAGATGGTGGGGGTTGTAGTGGTGGTGGTGGGAATGATTGTGGGAAGAGTGGAGAGTGTGTGTGTGGTGAGTGAATGGGAGGTAGTGCTCTTTCTTTCTTGTTCTTGTTCTTCATCATGATCATGATCATGATCATGATCATCATCATCATCATCACCATCATCACCATCATCACCATCATCACCATCATCACCATCACCACCACCATCATCTTCATCACCATCACCATCATCATCATCATCATCATCATCATCATCTTCATCATCCTCTTCTTCTTCTTTCTTCTTCTCTTCTTCTTCTCTTCTTCTTCTTCTTCTTCTTCTCATTGACCGCTCAGACAGCAGCTACTGTTGTCTGTCATATTATAGGAGCGAAAATATGTCGCGGTGCCGTAAAGCGCCTGACAAGTCAGGCCCAGCGCTCCTGACTTTGATGCAGTAGGACTCAATGCAATGCAATGAACAAAAATCAAAACAGAATGATTCTACCATTCCTGTCCCTATGAGTCTAACGAACGCAGTATTTCTTTTCTTCCTTGTTTTTTTATTTCTCTTTCTGTCTTTCTTCTGTCTTTTCTTTTATCATGATGATGATGATGATGATGATTATTATTTCAACAAACGTATGCACCGTGGTGGAGTCGATATAAACTGAAATTTCCTAGATAACAGCATTGGTTTCTTTTCTCCTTCCCTGAGCAAGCACATTATAAGGATCTTCTTTTCTCTCCCCTCCGAAATGACAAATTGAAAAGATGAAAGCTAAACATTGATACATAGGCTACTTATTTTTTAAAACCCCCCCCCCCCACACACACACCAACCAACACACATACAAAATCCACCCCCACCCCCCCCGAACAAGACAAAAAAAAATCATCATCATCAACTCTAGGTTTTATTCAGGAATCTAGGCTAGAACCTTACTAACCCCCTAACCACACCCCTCCTCCTCACCTTCCCCCC
>CM060330.1:3188663-3191163 GCA_030674155.1 Stramonita haemastoma
TTTGATTGTAATGATTTCAAATTAAATTAAAAAAAAGAATAACCCACCATCAACCCAATCACTTAAGGACAGAAAGCTGCCTCTCAAGTTATGATGGGAACCAATGGAACTCATATTACAGTAACACTGGTGATATATAGGATGAAAGCCTTCTTCTTAAAATGATCAAAAAAAAATATTTGTACTACCAAAAAAAATATATCAAAGTGTATGTATGCACACGCCACAAACGCGCTACTAGACAATCTAAATGAAAATGTCGGTGCACATACACATTGATAAATGTGACAAGAACGTTGCCCTCCACACTCTCCAACAGTTAGCGTGATCAGAGAACAGCTACGCTCCATACAATCTACTTGGCCAAACAGCAACGGTTAAAAGTCAGGACAGAGTGGCGAAGAGGATGAAGAAGAGAGGAGGAAAAAAACAAGAGAGGAGGAACCGTGTTAATGACTGTGTAGAGATAAACATGGTCACCAACACTCATACAGCACTCGGTGCCAATCGGAAATCCAGCCAGCCAGTTGGGCGGCTGTTTCCTAATGGGGGGGGGGGGAGGAGAAAGATAATCAACAACAGGATCAACCCCTTCCCTGGAACCCAGCATGAAAATAAAGCTGCCAACAGATTAAAGCATGTGGTTAAAACTTTGTCCAGTATATTCGGTGTCACCCCAAGTATGGCAAATACAAAATAGAAGAAATCATGTGTCTACAAAGTGTCTATAGCACCTCTACCAGTCTCCATAGAGAGCCTTCTGCCACGTGATCCATAGAAATAAAACCACAAAATACCCGGATGCGCTCAGACACAATGACGTCACCAAAGGCTACCTGGTTTAAAGAATGGACTTTTTTGTTCAGCTTCTCCCCGAGTTCACTGGCCTCAGCAAACATCTGTTCCTCTACTCTGTACAGACTGCATCTGTTTGTTCTGAGCCACGCTTCCAAAAATACACGAAATAAAACTGTAGGACCATAACAATTTGGACAAATAGATACAGCATATAAATGTAGGTCAGTCAAGTAAAAATAAAAGTACTTCAATATATTTCAATGAAGCATTACATTTAAGATTTTTCCAAAACTGTTTTAAGGAGTGTTGAAATACAAATCCTCACTTTTTCAGTACAGCCTGCAAATCGTTTGTGGACTTCAAATTCTGCTCTGCTCATCTCTTTAAGTTCTCACATTCTGAACATTGATGGAATGGCAAAAACCGAAAGGCCAGTGAACTCTTCGGAGAATCTGATGTGGAACCCTGACCGGAAACTTACCTGTCACGTGATGGCTACATGCGCAAATCTAATGCGCAATGAACACCTGCTGCAATAGTGAAAATAACAGTACATAACTTCTATCTTTTGCGTTTCTTCTATACGGAAATTGTACATAATGACAACATATAGGTTTAGCCAGAGACATTAGATCTCTCGGTGATGAATGAACAAAACATGGAGAAAGAGGATGGGTAAAATGAGTGAAATGAAAGGGACAGAACAGGGAACAGACCAAAAAAAAAAATGCAACTCACTAACCTAACGTTGGTCATTTTTTGAAAAAAATTGTTCTGATTTATCATTGGGCACAAATTCGACCAAAAATCAACCAAAAAAAGTCACTTTGACAAACCATTCTACCCCCTTCTTTACCTGAATCTTGGCAACTACCAAAAAAAAAGTGACTTGTGAAATGCTAAAGAGTGAGTGAGAATATGTACAAGTGTGGTACAGGGCTTTGGGTGGATGGACGTCCATTCATTCACGCTAACCTATCCCCGGTCCTCAACAGTGAACGAACCAACAACCTCACCAAACAACCACAGGAAAAATCACCACCCATCAACCAACACCACACACACACACACACACACACACACAGGGGTCAGAATATTGGTGACAAATAGACCCCCCCCCCTCCCCTCATCCTCTCACTGTTGTTTAAAAAATTGTGGCGATATGTTCAAATCTATTCTTTTTGTCAGTTGCCATATGAATCTTTTTTTTTGGCAGACGACAATTGCTGTGCTACTTTAGACACGAATCTATGACATTAACATCAAGCACTACTGTCTACGAGGAAAAGACAGCATTGTCGGCGTGGAAAAAAGGGGCAACACTCTTCAAACTAGCAATGAAAAGACGACACAACAGTAACAAGTTATGAACTAAAAACAACAACAACAACAACCAAACATAAACGAACAAAGGATAAAAGATGTTATCGCAAACAAACACTGAACTCAAAAGGGGAGAGAAGAGACACAAGGGAACTAACCACTTGGGCTGTGGTGGCGGTGAAGGGGAGACCACGCATGCGGATGATGGTCTGTCCCCCACGTGACAGGAAGGTCTGAGCTTCTGTGTTGCTTCCTGAAGAGAGAAAAGAAAGATGCACACAGAACATGGAGATACCTCATCCCATCTCCGACAGAGAGAGAGAGAGAGAGAGAGAGAGAGAGAGAGAGAGAGAGAGAACTCGAACTCGAAAGGTTTATT
>CM060330.1:3201163-3206163 GCA_030674155.1 Stramonita haemastoma
TACTAAATACTACACACATAATACATACATAAACAAACAATAACATACATACATACATAACACATACATACATATACATACAATACATACATACTTAATACATATCATACATACATACATACATACACATACATACATACATACATAAACATACATGCACACATTACATAAATGTCACAATACATACATAAATACACAAGTAAACATAACACCATAACAAACAACATACACATACATACATACAAACACACAATTCTACAAGTCGGTAACAGTTCGAGTTACCTACAGGGACGTTCCTATGGTAACAACACCAACGAAAAAAAGAAAAGAAAAAAAAAGAAAAAAGATTTACGATAGTCAGCCTGTGACCTGAACAGCTTGCATAGACACAGAGAGAAATAGGGCGATAAAAACAGATTACAGTGTGACAGCTGGATATAGCCACTGTTCTCTCTCTGTCTCCCTCTCTGTCTCTCTCTGTCTCTGTCTCTTTCTCTCTGTCTGTCTCTGTCTCTTTCTCTCTCTCTCTGTCTGTCTCTCTGTGTCTCTCTCTGTCTCTGACTCTCTCTCATACACACACACACACATTCTCTCTCTCTAATCATCATCATCGTCGTCGTCATCGTCGTCGTCGTCGTCGTTGTCGTCGTCGTCGTCATCATCATCATCATCATCATCATGACATCATCATCATCATCATCATCATCATCATCATCATCATCATCATCATCATCATCATCATCATCACCACCATCACCACCATCACCACCATCACCATCACCATCACCATCCTCATAGTTAACAATATCTGTGCTTGTTGCTGCTACTGTTGAACCCAAGATGTAGAGTCCAATCCAGGCCATGTTGATTATTTGGGCCATAGTGAATTGGTGTTTTTTTCCCCCTCCTCTACCCACTCGTCCACCAAAACAAATGACACAGCGGTTTTCGTTGATATTATTGATTTATTGACTGATCTTTATTCCTTTGTTTATCTTAAGCAGGGACAAGAAGTGATATGACGAGATGAAAATCCCGAAGTGTCTTTTGTTTATTTTCAGTAGGGACTAAGAAGTGAGGTGACAAAAAGTCAAAGTTATTTTGCTTGTCTTAAGTAGGCCATCGTGTGCCAGTGGGAACATATGACCAAATTTACAAAACTGCATACACACGGGGAATGGATGTAAAAAAGCACACGAGTGCTTATTCCATTATCCTCGATATAAAAGAATAAATACATAAATAAATAAATAGATAAAAAAAATTAAATACGGGCAAGAAGTGACATGACAAAAAAAGCCGAAGTGCTTTTGCTTATTTCAAGTTGGGGCAAAAAGTGACGTGACAAGATGAAAAAGCTGAAGTGCCTTTGTTTCGTTTAAGTAGTGACAAGAAGTGACGTGACAAAAAACCACAAAAAAACCACAAACAACACAAACCAACCCTGAAGTGCTTAAACCGTTTACCTACTTTTTTTTGTGGCTATTGTCCCCCATATCTTCTGTACAAGGCAAGAAGAATACAAGGACTGGCTATTATGAGTTTCGCTTCGTTGACAATTGAACGAAAAATCGTTGAGGTGCCCATTCAAGCATGAACAGGATACACTTAAAGCAGAGAGAGAGAGAGAGAGAGAGAGAGAGAGAGAGAGAGAGAGAGAGAGAGAGAGAGAGAGAGAGAGAGAGAGAGAGAGGGCAAGGCAAGGCAAATTCTTTTATTCGAGGATAATAGATAAGCACACATGTGCTTTTTTACATCCAGTCCCCGCCTTTTTCAGGGATAACATCAAAATAAAAGATATTAAACAATAAAACTATACGCAGTACCAAACAACATACAAGAAATAAGTACACATACATATAATAAGGTAAGAGAAATGCGACAGTACACTACATATAATAAGGTAAAAAGGTGCACTCATTCAGAAGACGAAATCAGAAGTCACAATAAAATAATTTGGATTATTAAAGAAGAAGAAAAGAAACGGAAAAAAAACCAGAACAAAACAAACAAACAAACAAATAAACAAACAAAAAACCAACAACAACAAAATCAAACAGAGAGAGAGAGAGAGAGAGAGAGAGAGAGAGAGAGAGAGAGAGGGGGGGGGGGGGTTATTAAAATAGAAATGAACTAAGACTATACACACACACACACACACACACACACACACACACACACACACACACACACAAACACACATACGCGCGCGCGCGCACGTACGCACGCACGCACATACACACACAGAGTACCCGGGCTCGATCCTGGGACGTATAAATTTCAAGCACAAGCTCTAACCACTAGGCCCTCCCCGCCCCTCAGGATGGATATTTAACGTGTACAGGACATGGTAATTATGCGTGCTTTTGTACACAGGACAGACAGACAGACACACAGACTGACAGATACTATGCGTCATCAGCTGTATAGATAGACAGAAACGTACGTACGTACGTACATAAAAACAAATAAACATACATACAAACATACAAACATACATACATACATACACATATACAGGCATGCGTGCATGCATGCATGCATGCATACATACATACATACATACATACATACATACATACATACATACATACATACATACATAATACATAATACATAGATACATACACACACACACATACACACATACATACATACATAAAATACATACATACATACATACATACATACATACATGCATACATACATACATAATACATAGATACATACACACACATACACACATACACACATACACACACACATACATACATACATACATACATACATACATACATTTGATACATACACTGATACATACACTGATACACACACAAACGCACACAAACGCACACACACACACACACACACACACACACACACACACACACACACACACACACACACACACACACACACGTACAAGATGGCTTGATGGAAAAAAGCAGATTGCTGCTTACTCAATGTACCATCTGAAAATAAAAATTTGATTGATTGATTGATTGACAATACAGACAGACAGACAGACAGACAGACAGACAGCCAGCCAGCCAGCCAGACCCCTGTGCACTGACCGTCATTCAGCAGTCTGGAGACAATGGCGGCCATCTCCTGGCACTGCCTGACGCCATACTCCACGGACTGGGCCTGCTCCAGCCCCAGGTCTGAGGGTGGCCGTTAAGGAAAACCGCTCTGGGCTGCTGGGGTTTTGGGTGTGTCTTTGACGGGTTTTCGTATGTCTTTGGTGTTTTTTTTTTTTATGTCTTTGGTGTTTTGTTTTTAAACAGCATTATTCTCTCTAGAACAGGCCTAGAACTCATCAAAACCCTGAGAAAGGCAGAACAGAGAGAGAGAGGAATGGAGGGAACTGGCTGTCAAGTCTTCTTTGGTGCCCCCACGGTCGCCAGAGTAAGGGAGGGATAGATAGATAGATAGATAGATAGATAGATAGATAGATAGATAGATAGATAGAGACAGATAGATAGATAGATAGATAGATAGATAGATAGATAGATAGATAGATAGATAGAGACAGATAGATAGATAGATAGATAGATAGATAGATAGAGACAGATAGATAGATAGATAGATAGATGGATGGATAGATAGATAAATAATGATATAGATAGATAGATAGACAGATAGACAGACAGACAGACAGATAGATTATTCTCTCAACAAGCATGCCATAACAATGCCACAATATTCCCTCAGGCTATGCTGATACTGAAACATCTCTTAACCCTTAAATTCAAACCAGTCATGTTTCAAACAACTATGCCTGTACAGCCCCACAACGGAAGATAAAGAATAGTGTGAAACAGCCTTTAATAATGCAGTTATGCACCCTCCCCCCGCCAACCCTACCCCCCCTCCTTTCTAAAAAAAACAAAACCCTCCCAAAATCAACCAACGACCACCCTAAAAAACAAATAACAACAAACGACAACAACACCAACAACCCCCAACTAAACAAACCAAACCAACCCACCAAACAAAAAGCCAGCAGGAAAACACATCAAAATACAAGTACCACTCAACCAGAATAGAAATTATGTACTTCTAACGTGCACACACATTTAAGTTGCTTTTTTTGTGCTTTCTTATTTGCCTGTAGAGTTTTTCTTTTGGTGTGCATGCATCTCTGTCTCTGTCTCTCTCTCTGTGTCTCTGTGTCTATGTCTCTGTCTCTCTCCCTCTCCCTCTGTGTCTGTCTGTCTCTGCCTCTGTCTCTGTCTCTCTTTCTCTTTCTCTCTGTCTGTCTGTCTGTCTGTTTGTCTCTGTGTACACTAGATCACACAAGAGAAAAAAAAAAGTCAGTCAAACCTTTTACGACATGAGCATCGAAACCAAATCATCCCAGTCTATCATTCCATCCTCAGAAAAAAGGCAAGTCAGATCTCTTCCTCGACTGATGAGAACGTTCACACTAGACCTCTATACCACAAACAGACAAATACCCACACCCGTACAATACAAAATCAACCCACAGATCTTACTACCTTACATTATCATTGACAGCACTTCCCAGACCTACTATAGACATGATATACACTTCACTTTGAACCCCCCCTGTCAAACCTATCCACACCCTTCTCTTTTGACAGCACGACACAGTGAATATCCACAAATCGATAGAAAGTTCTAATACACTTCGCTTGTGTAGTTCCACATAAAAGCACAGACAGCCTTTTTTCCCCCCCAAACGATAGATTTCTTTCAAAACTGCTACAGAAAAGAGGAGAGGGAAGGAGAAACTGCTTTGCCCGGCTGTCTCTTTTCACAGGGTGGGCTTTTTTTTTTTAATACCAGCATTCTTAATGGACAAAACTCCATATAAAAGACACTCGTTGGGGGGTGGGGGTGGGGGGGGTGGGGAGTGCGGATCCACTTGTCACTTCTTTGTGATCGGAATTTTTTCTTTTTTTTTGCACCCGACAAGTTTGACCCGGACATTTTTTGGGGTGAGGAGAAGGGTTGCGTAGGGTGGGGTTGGGGTG
>CM060330.1:3216163-3223663 GCA_030674155.1 Stramonita haemastoma
CCATTTTTTTCAATTTTGAAGACGGAATGAAAATTACTGTAAGCGTGTTGAAGTTCATAGGGAAAAACAGAAGGAAATGGGGAAACATTAATGGTGAAGTGCAGCCCTGTCTCTCTCTTCCCTGTCTCCTCTCCTGTGTCTGTTGAGGAGTTACGTGCTGTTACCATTGAGACCTCACAGTCACTGTTGGGGTGTGCATCACTTTCTCTCGCACTCTTCCTTCAAACAAACGGACTGACTGACAGACAGACAGACAGACAAAGTGGGCAGGCAAGTAAACACACAAACGCGTAAATAAACACAAGCAGGAGCTCGGGGACACGCACGCACGCGCGCGCGCGCGCACACACACACTGGAGTAAGGACGAAGGAAAACAGCAACAACAACAAACTCAACTGACATCATAAAACAAAAATCACAAAAGTCATTTCTGGAAAAAAAAAATACAGACAGCAAAAAAAAGAAAAGAAAAAAAGAATCTCTCTCTCTCTCTCTCTCTCTCTCTCTCTCTCTCTCTCTCTCTCTCTCTCTCTCTCTCTCCCTCCCTCCCTCCCTCTCTCATTCCTCCCTTACCCCCCCCCCCCCCCCCCTTCTCTCCCTCTATATCTGCAACAACAATTCATAACCATAGTTACGGTTGTGACATTAAGCGAGGGGAAGTAACTAACTAGTGTGTGTTCTGTGACAGTGCAGTTGTGGACAGTAACCAATCGTCAGACAGCCGATACCCTCTCCTTTAAACCTCGCCACCCGTCAGTCAAAAGACACACGATCTGCTATCTTCGTCGGCTGCAGTCCTCACATTCCTTGACGTCTTCCCCACTGAAAATTGGTGCCTCTGGTTAAAATTTTGTGCCGTGGTCGACATTTCGAAATTTTAAGAAGATATATAAGAAAATGTGCTGTGAGTGAAAATAAAATGTTCGTGATGAAATATATGGTTCCTCTTATTAGGTTTAAAAAAAAATTGTCTAAAAATAAATTTTCTTCTTTTAGTCTGTCTTATATTTCCTCCTCATTATGCAAATATGGTGGGTTTCTTTTTTACTGTCTCTCTCTTTTTCCAGTTCTTTACGATTGCTCCTCTCTCTCAGAAACAAACCCCAAACAAGAATAAATGGAGAAGAGACAGCTCAGTGGTATATATATCTTAGTGGTATTTTGAGAAAGCACAGTGCATCTGTAATGAGATGCGTTTTTTTCTCTTTTTCTTTCCCCCTATCCTGTCATTTTGTTATTCATCCATTAATATTTTTTGTATTCGTTTATTCTTTTCTTCTGTCATCTATTCCTTCCATCATTTTTTCTCTTTTTCCTGAGATATTTTATCAATTAAATAAGCAAGTTCTTCTTTGTTCATTTAATCTTTTATTCATTCATTCACTTATTCCTTTTTCTTTCATTTTAGTCATTTGTTCATTCATTGCTTACTTATCTCATTCATTCATCCTGATTCATTCATTCATTCATTCATTCATTCATTCATTCATTCATTCATTCATTTATTCATCCTGATTCATTCATTCATTCATTCATTCATTCATTCATTCATTCATTTATCCATTCATTCACTCACCCTGTCTGTCTTTCATGATTTCTTTCTTTCTTTTTGTCATCTTCTCTCTTTCTTTCTTTTCTGAGGTTATATTTTTTCAGCGGGAGTACAAATACAAGGGGAGGGGGTGGGGAGGCACTTTATTGCAGTGGTGACTCCTTCAGTCTGTCGAAAAACCAGTTCCGCTGCTCTGCACTCCAGTTAGTGGAAACCCGACACGGCGCGATTCTGTTGATCTGTCCCCATGTAAAAACTGGGGTGAGGGAAAAAAAAAAACCCACCCTAGAAGAAAAAAGAGCAAACAGAAGTGTGTGTGTGTGTGTGTGTGTGTGTGTGTGTGTGTGTGTGTGTGTGTGTGTGTGTGTGTGTGTGTGTGTGTGTGTGTGTGGTATGGTGGTGGTGGTGGTGAGTGGGTGTGTGTTCATTCATTCATTGATTCATTCATTGATTCATCGATTCATTGATTCATTCATTGATTCATCCATTCATTCATTTCCACTGTGTGTGTGTGTGTGTGTGTGTGTGTGGTGGTGGTGGTGGTGGTGATGTGTTGGCGTGTGTGTTCATTCATTCATTGATTCATTCATTGATTCATTCATTTATTCATCATTCATTCATTTCCACTGTATGTGTGTGTGTGTGTGTGTGTGGGTTGTGTGTGTGTGTGTGTGTGTGTGTGTGTGTGTGTGTGTGTGTGTGTGTGTGTGTGTGTGGTGGTGTGTGTGGTGTTCATTCATTCATTATTCATTCATTGATTCATTCATGATTCATCCATTCATTCATTTCCACTGTGTGTGGTGTGTGTGTGTGTGTGTGTGTGTGTGTGTGTGTGTGTGTTGTGTGTGTGTGTGTGTGTGTGTGTGTGTGTGTGTGTGTGTGTGTAGTGTGTGTGTGTGTGTGTGTGTTGGTGTGTGTATGTAGTGTGTATGTGTGTGTGTGTGTGTTTGTGTGCGCGCGCGCGTGCGTGAGTGTTGTGTGAAATAAATGTAAACTAGATAAGTGGTGAAAGGGAAGGGAAAAAAGGGGGTGGGGGGGGGGGTGAGGGGGGGGGTGGGGAGGAGGGGTGGTGGTGAACGGAATCAATGAAGAGGATGGAAGGCAGAAGACCAGTCCGGGCTTTTTGCTATCTGTTAGCAATGACCACAGGATTAGCTGCTCTGCCTTGGGACATCCATTGCTCTTGTTACTATCCTAACATCCTTCACCTACCTGTATGCTGTGTGGTGTGTGGGTGGGATGTGTGTGGTGTGTGTGTGTGGTGTGTGTGTATATGTGTATGTGTGTGTATATCTCTCTCTGTGTCTCTGTCTCTGTCCCTGTCTCTGTCTGTCTCTCTGTCTCTCTGTCTCTCTCTCTCTCTCTCTGTCTGTCTGTCTCTGTCCCTGTCTCTTCTCTACTTCTCCACGCACTTCGTACGCGTAGAAACAACACATGCACACAGACACAGACCCACACAGAGCCACAGACACAGAACACACATCACTTTTAAGTGAACAGATGTAAATCGAACACACACACACACCACACACACAAACACACACGCAAATGCGCACAAATGATAAATTATCACACTCTGAAGAAGACATGATACCTGAGGTAAGGTGATATTTCTGCCTGTTTCTCCACTTTACCTTCTCTTCATTCTGTTTTCCTTTTTTTTCCACTTAGCCTTCTTTTTCTTCCGACTTAAAAATCCACGTCATGTCAATATGCAAAATATGAGGCTTCAAAGTGTTCACACTGTCAATGGGCTGCAAGTTAAAGAGAAAAAGCAAGTTTAAAAAAGGATGTCTTTGATTCATCGATTTCACTTGTATAACAAAGATTGATTTATGACATTTTTTTTAGCTGCCAAATAGCGAGTTTCGTTTTGTTTGCTGATGAAGTAGGATGCACTACAAGCTTATTAGCTTGTTGTCGGTCTGATTGGATTTGAGTACAATATGTGTGTTTTCTCCATGTGGTTGCACCACATGATGCAGTAAGGTCTCACGTCGTGTAACCTTACTGGCTCAGTACACGGGCAACATCTAAAATGGATAATATCACTACACGTGTATCATCTCTACTGTTATGTATAGTTATGTATAATTATCTATCTATTATGTATAATATCGTCCTGTTCTCATGGGCTAGATGCCTGGCCCAAATCGAGTAAACCACACCCATGTTGTATCATTACTGCACGCACACGTACACACACAAACACAAACAGATACACAGACACACACACACACACACACACACACACATAAACAAACGTACGCACGCACGCACACACGCACACACACACGCGCGCGCGCGCGCGCACACACACACACACAGACACAGACACACACTAACACTAACACACACAGACACTAACACACACAGACACAGACAGACACAGACACAGACACACACAGACACACAACACAGACACACACAGATACAGACACAGACCACAGACACACAGACACACAGACACACAACACACACACACACACACACACACACCACACACCACAAATGTAATGGCACAGAAGGAAAGAAGGTGGGTGGGTAAGACACTGAAACACCAACAGAGACAGACGGAATCAGAAAAAGACAAAAACAGTCAGACCATGACACCTTCGATTTATTAGTTTTGCCAGCAGAGGAAGTTTTTGACACGAGTGTCAGCTGCTGCTAATGGTGACACCTGTGTCAGCACGGGAAATAAATACACTCTGTGGAAATAAACTGAAATAGACAAAAATCCATCCTTGAAAGAAAGCACAGTCTACACACGCACGTCTTTATAACCACACACAAGCAGGCAGGCAGGCAGGCAGGCAGGCCGGTGCAGGCGTATGTACGCAATCACTCACAAACACACAAATACATACATACATACATACATACATACATACATACATACATACATACATACATACATACATACAAGCTTGTGTGTGTATGTGTGTGCGTGTGTGCGCGCACATGCACGCACGCACGCAGCACACACATACATGCTACTATAATGAGAATGAACAAATAAAATCAAAGACAAGAACAATAGCAACAACAACAACAACACACACACACAGGGAGAGGGATTGATTGATTGATTGATTTGATTGATTTATTCTTTTATATCGAGGATAAGGGGATAAGCAACTCCTGTGCTTTTATTCATCCAGTCCCCGTGTGTATGCAGTTTTGTAAATGTCCTCTGTTCCCACCGGCACACGATGACCTACTCTTACGAAAAGCGGAACAGGATTTAACGTGTGCGCAAGATGTTCTGCGTGCGTTCGCACACGGGGCCTCGGTTTTAAAGTCTCATCCGAAGGACTTTTGGGGAGAGTGGAGTCAGCACTGATGTTAACTCCAGGAGAAAAATCTCCTCGACCGGACTCGAACTCGGGTCGTCAAATTGCCAGCGCAATGTTCTGATCACTAGGCTATCCACCGAGAGAGAGAGGAGAGAGAGAGAGAGAGAGAGAGAGAGAGAGAGAGAAGAGAGAGAGAGAGAGAGAGAGAGAGGAGAGAGAGACGTACACCACACACACACACACACACACACACACACACACACACACACACACACACCACACACACGCGCGCGCGCGCGCGCGGGCGCGCGCACAGAAGCAAATTCTCAGAGTGGACATAATAATTTGTCCCCTTCCAGTTTAGACAGGCCTAACTCGCAGTACGAAGAACATGCACAGGGCAAAACGACATGCCCACACTCGTTCGAAAGACTAGGAACCAGACCACGCCTTAAGTAAAGATCTACAATACCTTAAATACAGATCTACCACAATGGCTACAGAATAATTATTCTCTCTAAGAGCAGAATGTCGATTATCTTTCGACCTAAATTCTCAAAAATACCAAAGTACCCTTTTCTACTTTTTTTTTTTCGTACCTAAAATAAGGTAGGAAAAGCCTCCAATACTATCGAACAGCAAGAGATAGAGGACAGTTATTACACCCCTGCCTGCCACCAAAGACAGCATTTAATTCGGTAAATACTGTGAAAAAGATCCGTCAAATTAACAGACCCCGGTTTCAAGGAGTTCTCCCAATCACTTATTATCTCTTCACCACCCAATTATACCAGCTGTTACCCAAACTTCTCACGCTCTAGGACGAGGACTGTCCACAGGTATTTTCTGAAGACTCCTCGTCCCAAAGCCGACGAGGGTTAAATCAACTTGGTATTATCAGTCACAGTAAGACACCCGTTCCAGTAATTAGACGAGCTGTTTGGGAAACGAAGGGGTCATTAGTTCCTCGTAACTTACCACCGTTATGGTTGAACGCTTTTTCAAAGAGAGGAGAGGGGGGAGGGAGGGGAGGGAGAGAGAGAGAGAGAAGAACAGGCGAGAATCAAAGGTGAATTATGGGCAGACAGACAAAAGCACACACACCGTTGAACAAGGGAAAAAGAAAAAAACAAAAAATGAAGGAGAAGAAATAAAGCCACAGTTCTTGTTTATTTGTTTCGTTTTTTCTGGTGGGTGGGTGGGTGGGGGTGGAGAGGGGGGGGGGATGGTCCGTTTCTCGGCTTGAGCTCTGAGATTTTGCGTATGCGAGTGTTTCAGCCCACCATGAAGGTAGCCGCATTCTGACTTTGGGGATGCATGCTGGGTATGTTTGTTATAAACTGAAGGGTTTTTTTTTTGTTTTGTTTTTTACCGAAGTTGAAGTTGAAGTTGGGCAAAAAACCGGTGGCATACACCAAATCTCACCATTGGTGAACTTCGCATTTCTAGCCGGGGAACGGGAAAAAATGACCCCTACCCCCCCAAAAAAAAAAGGATAGGAATTTTTTTTTTTAATACAAGAAGTTACAAAGTTAAAGAAAAAAAGTTCATTAAAGATAATCAATCAACAAAGAAAAAAAACATAAAAAACAAGGAAATAGAAGTGAAAAACAAATGAATAGCAAAAAAAAAAAAAAAGCACAGACCGAAGAAAATAAGATGAAAAACAAAACTAGGGTAAAAAAAAAGACAGACAAAAAAACAGAAGCAAAAAAAGAATTTAGAACAAAATCAATGACCAAACCATTTTTTTTTTCGACTAGGAAAAAAAGAAAAAAAAAACAGAAACGAAAAGAAAATAGAAAAAAGCGATTTAAAAGAAAGAAGTAAAAGGAGAGAAAATTAGGACAGAAACAGAAAAAACCAAAAATGAAAAAAAAAACCCGACCCCCCCCCCCCCAACTCCCTAACTAGCGTGTGAACAGAGCCAGACCTATGTGGTGATGTCAGAGTGTTTACGGTTTGGATCAGCCAACAATCGCTCAGCTTTGCGCGCCCTTAACCTCTAACCCTACCCTCCTTCATTGTGCTCTACAGCTTATTTTGCCTGACTCTTCGTCTGTCTGTCAGTTTTGTCTGCAGTATGTTTGCCAGTCTGTTTGTCTGTCCGTCTCTCTAGATTCCATCCAATGCTTTTTTTCCTCTGTTTTTTGTTGTTGTCGCTGCTACATGTTGCTTCTTGTGTTCGAGTAGGTTTCGGTGAAGAGAGAGGTGTATTGGATAATGGCTGACCTACGATAATTATGATATGATGGCTTGGCCTGCTTTGGACTCATGTTTATGTTAGGGAATGCGTTTAAAATTGTGTGTTTATTTATTTATTTATTTATTCATTTATTTATTCATTTGTTTATTTATTCTTTTATTCTTTTATGTCGAGAATAATGGAATAAGCACTCACGTGCCTTTTTTTTTTTTTACATCCAGTCCCTGTGTGTATGCAGTTTTGTAAATGTGTGTGTGCGTGTGTGCGTGCGTGTGTGCGTGTGTGTGCACGCGCGCGCATGAGCGTGATGCATGCCTGCATGCATGTTTACCCGTGCACAGACACAGACAAACATACGTGCGCATATCTGCTTTTATATAGACACAGAATTTGGTCCGTGAGCCCGCAGGCAGGCAAGCACGCACGCACACACACACACACA
>CM060330.1:3233663-3239622 GCA_030674155.1 Stramonita haemastoma
TGTTACAAACTCTGCTATGTTGTGTCACTGTGTTGTAGTTAGCAGTGCTATACAATGCGTGTGCTGTGTTGTTATGAAATGATGTTATAAACTGTGCTATGCTATGGTACTGTGTTGTAGTTAGCAATGCTATACTGTGCAGAGATGTACTGTGCTGTGCTGTGTTGTTATGAAATGATGTTATAAACTGTGCTATGTTGTGTCACTGTATTATAGTTAGTGCTATACTGTGCAGAGATGTACTGTGCTGTGCTTACTAATGCCGTACTGTGCTGTGTTGTGTTGTTATGAAATGATGTTATAAACTGTGCTATGTTGTGTCACTGTATTATAGTTAGCAGTGCTATACTGTGCAGAGATGTACTGTGCTGTACTCAACACTGCTATACTGTGCTATATTTGGCTGGATTAAAAGGTAGCCGCATTCAAACTTCGAGGATTATATCTAAACACACCAATGTGTGTAGGGTTTTGCTTAGTTGTTTTTTTTTAAGTGTCATCTGTTCCTACCAGTACGCAATGGCCTACTCTTCCAAAAGGTGAAACGGGTTTTAACGTGTACACAAGATGTTCTATGTGCGTTCGCATACAGGACCTCGTTCTATAGTCTCATTGGAAGGACTTTTGGGAGAGTGAAGGTGGTGATGATGTTAAACATCCTATCCTACTGAAATGATACATAGCTATATACAATACATATATATTATACAACTGGAATGAGAAAGATGAGGAGAGAGAGACACAGAAAGACAAAGCGGGCTATAAACACACCCCACACACCACACACACACACACACACACACACACACACACACACACACACCACACACACACACACAGTGAAGGAAAGGAAACAAAAGAAACAGAAACTCAGACACAGAGACAGAAACAGACAGACAGAAACAGACAGACAGACAGACAGACAGTCACACAGACAGACAGACAGACAGACAGACAGAAGGACAAGGATGACTTACCTCAAATCGTGTAGATGAGATTTATCGATGAGAATGGAGTGTGTACACTTCACAACTATCCGCGGATATGTCTTTAACTATAAAAAGCTCTTTCGACAGTGTATGTCGACAGTTCTATCTGTCTTTGCGACTTTAGTTCTCTCTCTCTCTCTCTCTCTCTCCTCTCTCTCTCTCTCCTCTCTCTCTCTCTCTCTCTCCCTCTCTCTCTCTCTCTCTCTCTCTCTCTCTCTCTCTCTCTCTCTCTCTCTCTCTCTCTCTCTCTCACACACACACACACACACACCTCTCTCTCTCTCTTTCTCTCTCTCTCTCTCTCTCTCTCTCTCTCTCTCTCTCTCTCTCTCTCTCTCTCTCTCTCTCTCTCTCTCCTCTCTCCTCTTTTCACTACGTGTTTAAACTCTCATCAATTTTGAGCATTCTTCTTATTTCCATCAGTCTGTAAACCTTTCAGTGGCAGCTTTTAAGCCACAAGGGTATCAGACCCTCTCTCTCTCTCTCTCTCTCTCTTCTCTCTCTCTCTCTCTCTCTCTCTCTCTCTCTCTCTCTCTCTCTCTCTCTCTCTCTTCTGTGTGAAATAACCCCTGATTAGGGCGGGCGGGGACTGGATGTAAAAATACAACAACACATGAGGGCTTATTCATTACCCTTCGACATAAAAGAATTCGATATGATTTGATTTGATTCGATTTGATATGATTTGATATGATATGATATCATTTGATTTGATTTGATAAGATTTGATTTGATTTGATTTGATATGATTTGATTTGATTTGATTTGATTGGACCTCTCTCAAAGGATACAGTCCAGCATGCACTTGATACTGTCCACGGGGCCCGCACGGTCGTAACGCTTCAAAAACTCCTTGCGGAGATCGTAGAAGCTGCTGTAGTAGGCGGGCAGGCCGATGTTCTTGGAGCAGGCCTCGTGCTGCAGACACTGGCGAATGTGGCACTGCCCGTCCGTCAGGAACACGAATGATCGTCCCCCCTTGTCCGGGTGAACTCCCTTGGCCACCAGGAAGCGATCCAACTGAAAGAGAGCAGAGGTGGAGATGGATATCATTATTGTAGATATAATATGGATGTCATTATTGTAGATATAATATGGATATCATTATTGTAGATAGAAAGAGAGCAGAGGTGGAGATGGATATCATTATTGTAGATAGAATATGGATATCATTATTGTAGATAGAAGGAGAGCAGAGGTGGAGATGGATGTCATTATTGTAGATAGAAAGAGATGAGTGGGGGGATATATCATAGATATAATATGGAGATGAGTGGTGGGATATATCATAGATATAAAGAGATGAGTGGTGGGATATATCATAGATATAATATGGAGATAGATGGTGGGATATATCATAGATATAATATGGAGATGAGTGGTGGGATATATCATAGATATAATATGGAGATAGATGGTGGGATATATCATAGATATAATATGGAGATAGATGGTGGGATATATCATAGATATAATATGGAGATAGATGGTGGGATATATCATAGATATGATATGGAGATAGATGGTGGGATATATCATAGATATAATATGGAGATAGATGGTGGGATATATCATAGATATAATATGGAGATGAGTGGTGGGATATATCATAGATATAATATGGAGATAGATGGTGGGATATATCATAGATATGATATGGAGATAGATGGTGGGATATATCATAGATATAATATGGAGATAGATGGTGGGATATATCATAGATATAATATGGAGATAGATGGTGGGATATATCATAGATATAATATGGAGATAGATGGTGGGATATATCATAGATATGATATGGAGATGAGTGGTGGGATATATCATAGATATAATATGGAGATAGATGGTGGGATATATCATAGATATGATATGGAGATGAGTGGTGGGATATATCATAGATATAAAGAGATGAGTGGTGGGATATATCATAGATATAATATGGAGATAGATGGTGGGATATTTCATAGATATAATATGGAGATACCTCGCGCTGGGACTGCACGGCGTTGGGGCGCGGCCCCCGGGTGGTGGATGGGGGATTGCACACGTGAACCAAAGCAGTCTAAGGGAAGGACACCCTGACAAAAAACCCTGGTCCTCCAAGTCTGGGGGTTGGGCAGAAGGCCAACTACCTCCTCCCGTAAAAAAAAACCAAGTTACAGAAACTATGGACATAAATTTACAAAGAAACCAGGGGGGAGCAGGGATCGCCAACTCTGGCAACATGACGACGATGGGTGAAAGCTCCGGGAAGCCCAGCGTCCGACGAGGTCCTTCGCAAGCCCCACCACTAAACTTAACATCGGACACTGGAATGTCAGAACAATGTATAGCATAGGAACAGCAGCTCAAATTGCAAGAGAAATGGAGGACTATAAACTAGATATATTAGGGATTAGCGAAAGTAGATGGACGGGAGCTGGCAAAGTAAAACTAGCATCAGGGCAGACTGTAATCTACAGCGGGGAGGATGAAATACATGAGAGAGGGGTTGCGCTCATGATCAGCCAAGCAGCAGCAAAGTCACTAATGGAGTGGACGCCTGTCAACCAAAGGATATTAACTGCCAGATTCTATTCAAGATTCAGGAGAGCAACAGTCATACAAGTATATGCCCCCCACAACGGAAAGGAAGCCACGGAAAAGGAACAGTTTTATCAAGAACTGCAAGAAACGGTAGATGGATGCAACAAAAACGACATCATCATCATCATGGGTGACTTCAATGCCAAAGTAGGAAGCGACAACACTGGATATGAAAGGACGATGGGGGTGCATGGCCTTGGAGAGCAGAACGACAATGGAGAGAGGCTGTGTGAGTTCAGTCAGATGAATGGCCTCGTCATAACAGGTACACTGTTTCCACACAAGGACATACACAAAGCCACATGGGTCTCACCTGACGGGATGAGTAGGAACCAGATAGATCACCTGCTGATTAGCGGACAATGGAGATCATCTGTAATAGACTCGAGAGTACAGAGGGGAGCAGATGCCAACAGCGACCACTACCTGGTGAGGACCAGCTTCAAACTACGGCTCAGCACACACAGGAACAAGAACAGGGTGAAACCAAAGATAAACGTGGATAGACTGAAGGACGAAGAAGCAAAGAAAAGATACTGTGAGGCAGTGAAGAACAAGCTGGAGGAAAACAGGACAGAGAGTGAAGACATAGAGACGATATGGGAGCAGCAGAGCAGTGCTTATGTCAATGCTGCAGAGGAAGTACTTGGATTCAGAAAAGGAAAAAGCAAACCATGGATCAGTGACAACACATGGAAGATGATAGACGAGAGGAAGGAAATCAAGACCAAGATAAATAGCGTCCGGTCAGAAAGGATTCGGAGCAGGATGAAGGAAAGGTACAAAGAAAAGGACAAGGAAGTGAAAAGGAGCGCAAGAGAAGACAAGAGAAAATGGATAGCAGAGAAAGCACAGAGAGCACAGGCTGCGGCGGAGAATGGACAACAGAAAGAAGTTTACAACATAGTGAAAACAGCTGACAGGACAAGGTACAAGACAAGCGGCAGCAGTGAAGAACAAAGAATGGAGACCTGCTGAAGAGTAAGGAGGCCAGACTAGAAAGGTGGAAGGAACACTTTCAGGAGGTACTCAACAGGGATACACCAGATGACCCACCACAAGAAGACGACGAGGAGAGAGAAGAACTAGATATTTCAATAGAAACCCCTACACTGCAAGAGATAAGAAATGCACTATGCACCCTCAACAATGGAAAAGCACCGGGAATAGACCAAGTTACAGCAGAGATGCTGAAAGCGGACCCAGAGAATACCAGCAAAGAACTGAAAAGAATATTTGACGTCATATGGGAGAAAGAAACTGTTCCCACGCAATGGACAAAAGGACTCATCTGCAAGATACCAAAGAAAGGCAATCTCCAAGACTGTGGAAACTGGAGGGGAGTCACACTACTGCCACTGGCCAGCAAGGTGCTGAGCAGGATCCTGGTCAGCAGGATACAAGCAGGAGTGGATCCATCACTAAGAAAGGAACAAGCCGGCTTTAGGAAAGGGAGAAGAACCACAGAACAGATATTCATCATCAGGAACATCTTAGAACAAGTCAACGAATGGAATGCAACAATGTACATCCACTTTGTAGATTTTGAAAAGGCCTTCGACTCCATACACAGAAACAGTCTTTGGATCATCATGCGCCAGTATGGAATCCCTGGGAAATTGATCAGGATGGTTAAGTCCCTTTATGAGGACTTTCAGTGCGCTGTCATAGATGAAAATGAAACAACAGACTGGTTTCCGGTGATTACTGGAGTGAAACAGGGGTGCTGCATGTCTGGATTCCTTTTCCTGTTGGTGATTGACTGGGTCATGAAGAAGACGACAGAGGGCGAAAGAACAGGGATCAGGTTGGAATTTCACTACAATGCTAGAAGACCTCGACTTTGCAGATGACCTAGCCCTTTTATCATCGGCCATGAACCATCTACAGCAGAAAACAGCCAAGCTCGAGGACAATGCTGCTAAAGTAGGCCTGAGGATGAACGACAAGAAATGCAAAGCGATAAAAGCCAACAGCAAGAGCAAGGAGAAGCTGAAAGTCAGGGGGAACGATGTCGAAGAGGTGGACAGCTTCACCTATCTAGGGGCCAACGTGACAAAGGATGGAGGAGGAACAGCAGATGTCAAAAGAAGGATAGCCTTGGCGAACACCCAGTTCAAACGCCTGTCTAACATCTGGAAAGCTGGAGACATCGGCAGCAAAACCAAAACCTCCCTCTTCAAGAGCTTGGTACTCTCAGTACTTCTGTATGGATGTGAAACCTGGAAGCTCACAAAAGGAGAAGAAGAAAAACTGGACACCTTCCAAACCAAATGCCTACGGAAGATTCTTAAGATTAGATGGCAACAGCACATCTCCAACAAGGCAACCCTTCAGATGGCAGGGGCAGGGAAGATAAGTACAGAAATAAGAAGAAAGAG
>CM060330.1:3239722-3252222 GCA_030674155.1 Stramonita haemastoma
AATAAAATTACCAATTTTTTCCCTTTTAATCTAAAATACATACACACATAAATATTTTTTCTCAACAACAAAATCAAAACAACATTACCACAATAATTTTATATATAATAATATAATAATAATATAAAATAATAAATATAATAATAATAATACTACATCCCTACATTCATACATACACACACATTTCCCATAAAATCATACACAAATACATACATAAAAACAACTAAACCAAAAAACATACAAACAAAACATACACACCTACATACAAACAAATTTAAAAAAAGTCGTTAACGTTGGGTTTCCCTACAGGGACTTTTTCCTAGGTAACAACCCCAACGAAAAAAAAAAAAAGAAAAAAAAAAAAAAAGATTTTACGATAGTCACCCCTTGACCTGAAAGCTGCATAGACACAGAGAGAAATAGGGCGATAAAAACGTTTACAGTGTGACAGCGGGAAATGCACTGTTTTTCTCCCGTCTCTTTTTTTTCTTTTTTCTCTCTCTTTCTCTTCTCTTTCTCTCTTCTTCTTGCCCCTCTTTCTTTTTTTTTCGGGTTTTTTCCTCCTCTTTCTCCCTCTCTCTCTCTCTCTCAACACACACACACAAAAACCCCCCCCAAAAAAAAAACCCAAAAAAAAAAAAATCTCCTCTCTCCTCTTTCAAACCTTGTCGTCTCGTCGCTCTCTCACTTCTATCATCATCATCATCACCCTCCTCTCTCTCATCATCATCATCTCACATCACATCAACCTCACACACCCCACTCACATCACATCACTCTCTGTTAAAAATTTACTGTGTTTGTTGTTTTACTGTTGAACCAGTTTAAACCCAACCCCGCCATGTGATTTTTTGGGCCATAGGAATTGGTTTTTTTTTTCCCCTCCTCCCCCACTCCCCACCAAAACAAATGACACGGGGTTTTCGTTGATATTTGATTTATTGCTGATCTTATTCCTTTTTTATTTAAGCAGGACCAAGAATGTTATACGAGATAAAATCCCAAAATGTCTTTGTTTTTTTTTCAGTAGGGCTAAAAAGTGAGGAAAAAAAAGCCCAAAGTTATTTTCTTGTCTTAAGTACCCCCATTGTGCCAGGGAACATAGACCATTTCAAAACTGCTACCACGGGGAATGGTGTAAAAAAAGCACACGAGTGCTTTTTTCCCCTTATCCCCGATATAAAAAATAAATAATAAATAAATAAATAATTTTTAAAAAATTAAAAAAAACGGGGAAAAAGGACATACAAAAAAAGCCGAAGTGCTTTTGCTTATTTCAAGTGGGGGGAAAAGTGACGTGACAAGATGAAAAAGCTGAAGTCCTTTGTTTCGTTTAAGATGCAAGAAATGACGTGACAAAAAAAACCAAAAAAAAACCACAAACAACCCCAAACAAAACCCCGAAGTGTTTTAAAAACCCTTTTACCTACTTTTTTTGTGGCTATTTTCCCCATATCTTTTGTACAAGGGAAGAAAATCAAGGACTGGCTATTATGATTTCGCTTCGTTGACAATTGAACGAAAAATGTTGAAATGCCCTTAAGCAGAACAGGATACACTTAAGGGAGAGAGAGAGAGAGAGAGGGAGAGAGAGGGAGAGAGGAGAAGAGGAGAGAGGAGAGAGGAAGAGAGAGAAGGAGAGAGGAGAAGGGGTAAAATTAAAATAAAATACTTACTCCCACACACACACACAAACACACATACGCGCGCGCGCGCACAAAACCCCCACCACCGCACGCAAAACACACCCCACACAACCCCACCACACCACACACACACACACACACACAAACCCACACACAAGTACCCGGGCTCGATCCCCGGACATAATTTCAAACACAAGCTCTAACCCCTAGGGCCTTTCCCCCCCCCCTCAGGTGGATTTTAACGTGTACAGGACATGGGAATTTGCGTGTTTTGTACCCCGGGCAGAAGACAGACACACAGATGACAGATACTATGCGTCACAGCTGAAAGATAAAAAGAGGAGGCGGCAAACAATAAAAACAACATACACATTATATACAAAACTACATAAAATACATACATAAAATACATACATACATACATACATACAAAAATACATACATAAAACATACATAATACATCCCCTACATCAACATCTCATACAAAAATACACCAAAATACATTCTAAAACATCATTTATACTACACTAATACATGTACATACAAAATACACACACAAACAACACACAAACACACACCAACAACAGAAACCGACAACAGACAACACAACAACCCGACAAACACACACACACACACAACACCCACACCCCACACCCCAAAACACACACCACACACAACACACCCCACAACCCGTAAATCAGACAACAGACAGTGCACAAACCGTCAATTCACAGTTGGAGACAATGCGGCCCTCTCCTGGACTGCCGACGCCTACTCCCCGGACTGGGCCGCTCCAGCCCCAGGTTGAGGGGGCCGTTAAGGAAACCCCCTGGGGTGCTGGGGTTTTTTGTTATGTCTTTGGTGGGTTTTTAAAAATGTCTTTGGTGGGTTTTTCGATATCTTCTGGGGTTTTGGGGCGGGGGGGGGGCTGCTTTTTTGTTTTTTTGGGGGGCCCCCCGGTCCCAGATAAAGGATAAAATAATATTTAAAAAAAATATATAGATAATATAGATTAAAATAGATAGATAGATAGTAAATAAAAGATATAGATAAATAAAATGAACCCAAAAGAGGGTAAAGATGATAGTAGTAAGAAAAATAATTAGATAGATGGAAGATAGATAGATAATAAAAATAGATAGAAGAAGCAGATAGAAAGACAAAAGACAAACAGATAGATTATTCTCCAACAAGCATGCCATAACAATGCCACAATATCCCCCCGGGCTTGCTGATACGAAACATCTTTTAAAACCCTTTAAATTCAACCATCATGTTTCAAAAAAAATATGCCTGTACCCCCCACAAGGGAAGATAAAGAAATAGGTGAAACACCCTTTAATAATGCAGTTATTACCTCCCCCCGCCCCCCCTACCCCCCCCCCTTTCTAAAAAAAAAAACCCCCTTTCCAAATCACCAACGACCCCCCAAAAACAAAAACCCAAAAACGACAACAAACCAACAACCCCAACTAAAAAAAAACCAAAAAAACCCACCAAACAAAAGCCACAAGAAAACACACAAAATACAAAAATACCACTCAACCAGAAAAGAAATTATGTACTTCTAACGTGCACACATTTTTTTTTTTTTTTTTTTGGCTTTCTTATTTGCCTGTAGAGTTTTTCTTTTTGTGGCATGCATTTTGTCCTTTTCTCTGTTCCTTTTTTGTTCTGTCTCCTCCCCCTCCCTCTGCGCGTCCCCTCTTCCCCTGCTCTGTCCTCTTTTCTCTGTCTTTTGTCTGTCGTTTGTCTCTGTGTACACTGATCACACAAAAAAAAAAAAATCAGTCAAACCCTTTTTCGAATGAGATCGAAACCAAAACACCCCGTTACCCTTTCCCTCCTCAGAAAAAAAAAAGGGAATTTAGATCTCCTTCCCCGACTGATGAGAAACACTAACCTCTAAAACAAAAAACAATACCCCCACCCGTACAATACAAAATCAACCCCCCAGACTTTTAAACCTCCCTTACATTGACACACTTTCCCCAAATATAAGAATGATAACACTTAAATTTTTAACCCCCCCCCCCCTGTCAAACCCATCCACACCCTTCTTTTGAAAACACGACACATGAATATCCCAAACGATAGAAAGTTCTAATACACTTCGTTGTGTATTCCCACCCAGAAAAACCCTTTTTTTCCCCCCCAAACGTAGATTTCTTTAAAAACCCGCACAGAAAAGAGGAGAGGGAAGGGAAAAATGCTTTGCCCGGTGTCTTTTTTCACAGGGTGGGTTTTTTTTTTTTTTTTTAATACCCATTTTTAAGGGGACAAAACTCCATATAAAAGACACTCTTTGGGGGGGGGGGGGGGGGGGGGGGGGGGGGGGGGGGGGGGTGCGGACCCACTTGTCACTTCTTTGTGATCGGAATTTTTTTTTTTTTTTTTTTTTTTTTTGCACCCGACAAATTTTCCCGGCATTTTTTGGGGTGAGAGAAGGGTTGCGTAGGGTGGGGTTGGGGTGGGGGGGTTTCAGTACAAAGTTTGGGGGTGGGGGGGGGGGTAGGGAGAGGCAGGGGGGAAATGGGAGGGGGGGGAGGGGGGGGTGGAAAATTCGATCTTGAAGTCGGTGATTTCTTTATTCCCGGAAAGGGCCACTGGCCCATATATGAAGGTTTCCGATATCTGTTAGAATGGGTTTGGTAAGACCACCAACACACAACCCCCACCACACACACACAAAAAACCACACACACGAAACCACCACACACACAAACACACCCACCCCCAAACACCAACACCCCAAAAAACACCCACAAACCCAAAAACAAACCAAAACCCCCAACACAACACAACACCAAAACCCAAAACCCAACAACACAACACAACACCACCCCCAACACCAAACCAAAACCACCCAACCCCCCACAACACAACCCAAAACAAAACACAACACAACACAAACAACACAACACAAAACACAACACCACCACACACACACACACCACCACCACAAAAACACCACAACACACCCACCCACACACCGGCTTGTTTATCTGGTCGCTACCCCATACACAGAAAAGTAAAAACCAAAGTAAAAAAAAAAAAAAAACCAGCAAAAAAGCGCTGGCACTAAAAAAAGGACTTCCGCACCCTTGTTCGTCTTTTAACGGTTCGGAACAAAAGACGGTCGACTACCGGGGCAAGCATTTGTATCTCATCGTCTTGGGAGATGGGGGGCAGAGTGGGACAAAGGGGTTGTCTGCCCCCCCCCCCCCCTCCCCCCCACCACCACCCACTAGCCCCCGCCATTTTTCAACACTAAAAGCGCACGACAGACAAAACAGAGAGAGATTGGGGGGGGGGGGAGGGGGAAAGAGAGAGAGAGAGAGAGAGAGAGAGAGAGGGGAAAAGAAGAGAGGGGGAGGAGAGAGAGAGAGAGAGAGAGAGAAAAGGGAGGAAACAAAAAAAAATAACCAAAACCCCCACAAAAAAACACGCCCACCACAAAAACCCCACGAAAAAGCAAAACGGGGAAAAGGAAAGAAGAGGAGAAAGGAAGAATAAGAGAAGAAAAAGAAGAAGAAGAAGAAGGAAGAAGAGATGAGAAGAAGAAAAGGAGACACCCCAAACACACAACACCCCACCCCAAAACCCAACAAAAAAAAAACCCCCCCAAAAAATACGAACCCGCGGGTCTTTTTCTGACAAACCCCCCCCCCCTTAAACAACCAAACGAATTTTTGTGTGTGTGTGGTGTTTGTGTGGGTTTTTTTAGTGTGTGTGTGGGTTTTGGGGTGTTTTGTGTGTGTGTGTGTGGGGTGTGTGTTTTGTTTGGGGGTTAATTAATTCCATTTGAAATAAAAAATTTTATTTTAAAAAAACCTTTATGTCCACAGAATTCTCTGCGTGAAATTCGGGTGTTCCCGGGAAGCGCGTCGCCACAGGCAGGCCACCCTTTTTTCCCCCTCGACTGATTGTTTCCCCTTTAGGTGGGGTTTTTTCTAAAAATTTGCCCAAAAGGGCAACCTTTTGTTTTCCTGGGTTCTTTTCCGTGAATAAATAATGATGTGTAAAAAGGGGATCTCATTTTTTTGTTCAACCGAAAAACTAGCCAACCCCCAAACCCCCACTCATGTTTTAATGGTGGTGAAAATTTTTTTGGCCCCAAAAGGGGTTCGAACCACCGCACCTCCGACCCGGGCTTTTTGCTTTTAGGAGGCGCGTTGCCCCCTTAACCACCGACCTGTCTGTTACTTTCCTTTAAATTTCTAGTCCCCCCCCTTTGACATTTTTTTTCTTCCGCTTTTTTTTTTGGGGCGTTTCTTTTCTCCCTTTCCTTTTTCTGTCTTCTGTTCCTGGTCGTCCCGTCTGTCTGTCTGTCCCTGTCTGTCTTTTTCGCTTTGTCTCTTTTTTTGTTTTTTTTTTTTTTTTTTTTTTTCCTTTTCCCCATTCCTGCACTTAACTCATATACGCAAAAAAAATTTCGAGGAGGGGGAGGAGGGGGTGGAGAGAGGAGAGGAGGAGAGAGAGAGAGAGAGAGAGAGAGAGAGGGGGAGGAAGAGAGAAGAGAGGAGAGAGAGAGAGAGAGAAGAGAAGAGAAGAGAAGAAAAAAAGGGGGGACAGAAGACAGGAAGGAAACAGACAGACAGAGACAAAAGAAGAAGAATAAGAATGAAAATAAAATAAAAAAGGTAAAGATTTAAAACTAGTCTTAGAAATGTTCTTTTTGCTCAACACAAACGAACCAGCCAGCCAGCCAACCAGACAGACCCAACAAAAGACCCAGACAAAACATATAGAAGTTGTATGTTTTTGGTGAGTGCGCCGCGCGCGTGGGTGGTGTGTTGGGGGTTTTGTGGGTATGTGTGGTGTGTTTTGTGTTTTTTTGTGGTGGGGTGTGTGGTTTTGTGTTGTGTGTGTTTTGGGTTTTTGTGTGTGACAGAAAGATTGATTGATAGGTAGATAAAAGAGAGAGAAGGAGAAGAAGAGAAAGAGAGAGAGAAGGAGAGAGAGGGAGAGGGGAGAGAAGAGACAGACAGAAGACAGACGACAAACCCAGAAAGAAAAACAAACAAAAAAGGGACAGACAGCACAAACAAAAAAAAACAAAAACAACCACCCCCACCCCCAACACCCACACAACCACACCACACACACACACCAACCACCAACAAAAAACACCACCAAAACACAACACACAAGCCGCCAAGACATTTAAATTTTTGTGAGCGTGGGTGTCCTAAACAACGGGGGTTCAGAACGTTTCCTAAAGGGAAAACCCTTCGTCACCTGGGGGAAAGAACCCACGCATGGCGTTACTACTCTAGGGATTAATATTATTAAAAAAAAAAAAAACAACCCACACAAAACCCAACCCCTTTCACTGTCAAAATGTCAAGTCCCTGTGCCCACCGACTGGTGTGGTAATAGAGGTAGGGGCCCAGAGGACGCCCCGCCACCTCTCTTCTTCCCGTTTCAAGGGCCCTCACAGCTGAGCCTGTAAAATCGCCTTTTAAAACCGTGTGTCGCGGTGGAGAAACACCCACAGGATAAAAAATGATGGATAGCGGGCGAAGATTTGGGGTTTGGGCCCTTAGGGGGGGGGGGAGGGGGGGGGGGGGTTTGGGGGGGGGGGGGTTGGGGGGGGGGGGGGGTTTGTGAGTGAGGGGGGAAAAAGAGGTAGTGGTGGTGGTGAGGTGAAGGAGGGGGAGAGAAAAGGGGGGGGGGGAGAAGAGAGGGGGGGGGAGAGAAGAGAGAAGAGAGAGAGGAAAGAGAGAGAGAGAGAGAGAGAGAGAGAGAGAGGGGGAGAGAAGAGAGAGAGGAGAGAGAGAGGAGAAAAAAAGGCAAGGCAAGGAAGGAAGGCAAGGGGAAAACTTATATTTCGAGGATAAAGAATAAGCATCATTGCTTTTTTTTCATTTATCTCCCCCCAATCAAGGATTACTAAAAAAAAAAAAAACCCCATTTTAACAACAATGATAATAAACCAAACAACAAAAACAAGACAACCCAAAAACAGTATAATCCAGAAGACAAGATGTAAGCTCAGGAATAATAATAGAATGGGCAAGAGAGGGGGAGAGAGAGAGAGAGGAGAAGAGCGGAGAGGAGAGGGGAGAGAGAGGAGAGGGGGAGAGGGGAAAAAGACAGACGACAGACAGACAGACAGACAGACAGAGACAGAGACAGAGACAGAGACAGAGACAGACAGACAGACAGGGCAGACAGACAGACAAGAAGAGGGGAGAGAGACAGAAGAGAGAAGAGAGAGAGAGGGGAGGGGGAGAGAGAGAGAGAGAGAGAGATGAAGGGGGAGAAGAGAAGACAGACAGACAGACAGACAACAGAAAACAGACAGACAGAGGAGAGCAGAGAGAGGAGAGAGAGACAGGACGACAGACAGACAGACAGACAGACAGACAGACAGAGACCCGAGAGGGGAGAGAGAGGAGAGAGAGAGGAGAGAGAGAAGAAGAGAGAGAGAGAAGGGGACAGAGGATAGAGAGAGAGAGACAGACAGACAGACAGACAGACAGACAGACAGATAGAGAGAGACAGACAGAGAGAGACAGAGAGAGAGAAGAGAGGGGGGGAGAGAGAGAGAGAGGGGAGAGAGAGGGGACAGAGAAGAGAGAGAAGAGAGAGAGAGAGGATTTAATTGTCGGGTCACTGGCCTGTATACAAGGGAGTACATAGTAACAAACAAAAACAACCACGAAAAATGATACAACAGACATAGATAAATGTGTCACTATCAAGAGTGATTTTCACAGGGAGGGACAGAGACAGAGACAAACAGAGAGACCACAGAGAGCGAGCGGAGGACTGCGGAGGAGAGGAGAGGAGAGCGACAGGAGAGGCAGAGAGAGAGCGAGCGACAGATGGAGGGGGAGAGAGAGGAGAGAGAGAGAAGAGAGAGGGGAGAGAGAGAGAGAGAGAGAGAGAGAGAGAGAGAGAGAGATTTGAGCGACAGAGAGAGCGACAGAGAGAGCGACAGAGAGAGGCAGAGAGAGAGCGAGCGACAGAGGGAGATAGAGGGAGAGAGAGAGGGGCGACAGAGAGACAGGGAGGGACAGAGACAGAGAGAAGAAATGAAATGAAATCAAATGGGGAAAAAAAGGAAATGAAAAGGAGGTTTATTCAGTATGGGGCCACAACATCTTCTGGGGAAATGAGGGAGGGAGGTTACCGATAAACATCACAGAGTAACAGGAAACTTGAGGGAAAAAAGGAAAACACCCCAGATAGGAAAGAAAACCTTTTTTTTTATAAAATATATTATTTATTATTATTATTAAAAAATGCATCACTTCCCCTTATCCCCCTGTAGAGACAGCGCTGACCCGCAAAGCTGTTAACATCCTTTCTGTCCTTGTTTAGCAATTCAATGTTCATTTCTGATTTGACAAACCAACTGCCCGAAATAACATTTGAACAGAAGACAGATAGACAGACAGACGGACGACAAACAGATTAACAGACAAAAATGCAGACGGTGACAGACCAGACGACGGCAAAATAACAGCAGACAGACAGACAAAAGGACCGGCGGCAGAAAACCCAGAGAGTCTTTGATGAAAACCACAGGTGTTTTTTTTCCCTGCTGTGAAAAAATTGCCTTTGTAGCCTTTGGCAAATTGATTGGGTCAAATTTTTAGTATTTGTTTTACTGGCAAAAAAAAACATATTGTTGTGTGTTTTTTGGTTTTTTAAGTTACAGGGGGTGTGTTGTGTGTGTGTGGTGTGTGTGTGTGTGTGTGTTTTGTGTGTTGTGGTGTGTGTGGTTTGTGTGGTGTTTGAGAGAGAGAGAAGGGGAGAGAGAGGAGAGGAGAAGAGGGAAGAGAGAGAGAGAGAAGAGAATGTTTTTAATATTATTTTTATTATTATTATTATTAATTTATTATTATTTATAAAAACTACACTACTTACTACTATAAAACTATCTACTACTAATACTACTACTACTATACTATGTTTTTTTTATTTTGGCTATTCCTTTCTTGTTTCGTGAAAAATATATAACTTTTTTGCGAAAAAAAAAAAAAAAAAAAAAAGAAAGAAAGAAAAAACCCTGCTATTGTGTTTCGATTTATTGTTTTTTTTTTGTAAAAAGTTTCAATGCGCAAAGGAAATTCACGTCATACTTTTTCTGCACACGCATCCAGCATGTGTTTGTATGTGTGTGTGTGTCCTGTGCACGCGCGTGTGTATGTTGTGTGCGCGCGCGCGTGTGTGTGTATGTTTGTGTGTGTGTGTAAAGGGGAGAGAGAGAGAGGAGAGAGAAAAGGGAGAGAGGGGAGAAAGGGGGAGAGAGAGAGAGAGATAGAGAGAGAGAGAGAGAGTATATGTTTTGTATGTATGTATGTATGTATGTATGTATGTATGTATGGATGGATGGATGGATGGATGGATGGGGGATGGATGGATGGATGTATGGATTATGTAATGTATTGTATGTAATATGTAGTATGTATGTGTGTGTGTGATGTGTGTGTGTGTGTGTGTGTTTTGCGTGTGTATATGCGCACGCGGTCGCGCGCTTGGGTTTAGTACTAGCTTGCCTGACCGGTTGTGTGTGTGTGTGTGTCACAGCAACCTCCTTTGAAATGTAGACACCTCCTCTTCCCCCCCCCCAAACCTTACACTTCCTGCCCCCCGTCTGTCCCCCCCCCACACACACACACACACACACACACACACACCCACACACAGCACCCAAAAAAAACACACCCCCACACAAAACAAACCCCAACACACACACACACACACACAAAAAACCACACACACACACACACACCAAAACACACACACACACAACACACACCACACGCCACCTTGTCTGTCTCTGTCTGTCGTCAGTCCGTTTCTCCTCTCCTCTCCCCCTCCCCCTCTCCTCTCTCTCTCTTTCACAACACACAAACACACACACACACAAAACACACACACACACACACTTACAAAACACACTTACACCCACACCACACATTACCACTCACACACACACACACACACGTACACACACACTTACAAAACACTTACACAACACACACACACAAACACACACACCACACACACACACACCACACACACACACACACACCCCTTTCTTAACTCCCCCTCACACACTCTCTCTCTTCCTCCCTCCTCTCCCCTTCTCTCCCCAACCCATATCTCCTCCCCCCCCCAAGCAATCCCTTTCCCCCCCTTTTCTCCCCCCCCCCTCCCCCTGCAGTCCCACCCTTTCTGTCTCCGTTATCCCCCTGTTATGTCCCCATATATATCTTATATATCTACCAGGTACACAAACCGTCACCAGTAAGAGCAGGTTGTCACATCAGTAGAGAGAGAGAGAAAAGAGAAGAGAGAGAGAGGGGTGAGGAGAGAGAGAGAGGAAAAAGAGAGAGAGAGACGAGAGGGGAGAGGGGAAAGGGAAAAAAGAGAGAGACAGAGAGAGAGACGAGAGAGAGAAGAGAGAGAGAGAGAGAGAGAGAGAGTGAGGAGAGGAGAGAGAGGGGAGAGAGAAGAGAGAGAGAGAGAGAGAAGAAGAGAGAAGAGAGAGGGGGAGAGAGGGGAGAGGAATATGAGAGAGAGAGAGAAAAAAGAGAGAGAGAGAGAGAGAGAGAGGAGTAGAGGGAGAGAGGAGGAAAGAGAGGGAGAGAGGAGAGAGAGAGAGAGGAGAGAGGGGGGGGAGAAAGAGAGGAGAGAAAGAGAGAGAGAGAGGAGAGAGAGTAGGAGAAAAGAGGACGAGAAAAAAGACGAAGCAGGAGAGAGAGAGAGGACGAAGAGAGAGAGAGAAGAGAAGAGAAAAGAGAATAGGAAAAAGAAAACAGAGAGAGAGAAGAGAAGAGAGAGGAGAGAGAGAGAGAGAGAAGAGAGAGACAGAGAGGAAGAGAGAGAGAAGAGAGAAGGGAGAGAGAGAGGAGAGAGGGAAAAGACAGAGAGGGGAAAATGAGAGGGAGAGAGGAGAGAGAGAGAGAGAGAGGGAGGAGAGAGAGAAGAGAGGAGAGAGAGAGAGAGAGAGAGAGAGAGAAGGAGAAGGGGAGAGAAGAGAGAGAGACCCCTGCCAGGGGCCTCGCGATCCTGCCACATCTTGTCACATCAGCCATCACATAGGGGAAGAAACCCGTCTTCTTCCCCCTTACCCACCCCCTCTCTCCACTCCTCCCCCCTCCCCCCTGACATCATCTTCTCTAAATTTCCCCATTTACATATATGTATGTACATATATAATATATTTTATATATTATATATAATATATAATTATATAATATATATATATATTAAATATTACAGATTTTTTAGCCTGAAGCTTAGCTCGTGACCCAAGTGTAACGTCAGTTTGGTTTATTGGTTGTGTGTCTGTATGGTACACAACACACACACACACACACACACCCCACACACAACACACACACACACACACACACACAGACACACACAGAACACAGACACAGACACAGACACACACACACACACACACACACATACACAACACACAAAACCACACAAATACACACACATTCATAAACAAAAACAAGCATGCGTGCTTGACAGCATGTACACACACACGCACGCAACACATATGCGCGCGCGCGCACGCACGTGGACGCGCACGCACATAAAAAAAAAAAAACACACGTAATGCGCTTGCACACAGACACACACACACACACGCACACCCAACACACACCCCACACACACACCACACACGTTTCCATCCAGTATTCCTTTTAAAAAAAAGTTGCATGATTAATACTGTCTTCGAATTCTTTTTTAAAGTCAACTTTCTTGTATTTTTTGGAGGGAGGGTGAAAAAAAACCGTGTAAACTTAATCGTGTGTGTGGTGTGTGTTTATAAATATGCGTGCGTACTCCTGTGTGTGCGAGCACGTATATAATTTT
>CM060330.1:3267222-3272222 GCA_030674155.1 Stramonita haemastoma
TTGCCTTGCCTTGCCTTGCCTTGCCTTGCCTTGCCTTGCCTCTCTCTCTCTCTCTCTCTCTCTCTCTCTCTCTCTCTCTCTCTCTCTCTCTCTCTCTCTCTCTCTCTCTCTCTCTCTCTCTCTCAGAACACGAGTAGAATGCAACAGTCTCCCTCTGTTAACAGAATACGTAATGGGCCAGTTTGCCATGATACTTGATTGAAATGATACGTTTTTTATTCCAGAAACAAACAGCATGACTGTATTGTGTTGTGTTATATTGTATTATAATTTATATTGTATCATATTGTATTGTATGTATAAGAATATTGTATTGCAATCTAATGTGTTGTGCTGTATTGAACTTTGTATTGTAGTGTGTTGTGTTGTATTGAATTGTGCTGTATTGTCTCGCATTGTTTATATTGTTTTGTATTGCATTGTACTGTATTGTCTTGCATTGTGTTATATTCTGTTGAATTGCATTGTACTGTATTGTCTTGCATTGTTTCATGTTGTGTTGTATTGTGTTGCATTGTACTGTATTGTCTCGCATTGTTTATCTTGTACTGTATTATCTCGCATTGTTTCATGTTGTGTTGCATTGTATTGCATTGTACTGTATTGTCTAGCATTGTTTATCTTGTATTGTATCGCATTGTACTGTATTATCTCGCATTGTTACATGTTGTGTTGTATCGCACTGTACTGTATAATATTGCAATGGGTTGGGGGGGGGGGGGGGGGGGGGGGGAGTTGGGGGGAAGTGGAGGGAGGGGAGTGTGGGGTTCAAACAGGGATCGAACCCCCAACTCCACACGTCCTAAGCGGGTGTGTCACCACTAGACCCCCGATGCACGCACCGCCAGCAGCTCAGAGAAAACAGAGCCTCTGTGCCGCCCTGCCTGTAGGGAAAACAGACAGGTGTCGTCTGCTTCGCTCTGTAGGAAAACAGACAGGTGTCGTCTGCTTTACTCTATAGGAAAACAGACAGGTGTAGTCTGCTTCACTCTATAGGAAAACAGACAGGTGTAGTCTGCTTCACTCTGTCAGCTGTTGACAGGCTTTTGTTTACTTGGCTATCTGGCAAGGCACTGCACTATCTATACTGCAAGCCAGTTTGTTTTTCTGTCTGTCCTTCCTCAGCAATACAGCTTCAAGGTTTACTGAAGGAGTGAGATTTTTTAATATGGGACCGTTTTTGTTTGTTCTGGGTTTTTTTAAACGACCATTTAGGTAGCCGCATACTGACTTAAGTTTTTTTTTAATGCAAGAGGTTTCAGTGAAGTTATTTGAAGTCCAATCAATCAGTCCAATCATGTTGTTTATAGTCCCGCCGACCACACAGGCCATATCGGGGCTGTCACCTCGTCACATTTAAAACTCGTATTAAACCTGTGCAACTATATAATATATCATTTGAAGTAAAGTATAATATATATATATATATATATATATATATATATATATATATATATATATATATATATATATATATATATATATATATATTATATATATTGATTCCTGAAAGCA
Source organism: Stramonita haemastoma (assembly GCA_030674155.1). Lineage (NCBI taxonomy): Eukaryota > Metazoa > Mollusca > Gastropoda > Neogastropoda > Muricidae > Stramonita > Stramonita haemastoma. The sequence continues at coordinate 3,268,738 of CM060330.1, forward strand.
TGTATACACTTCACAAAGCGAAAGTAGAACAGCCAGTATTATAGATGTGTTCCCCAATATTTTAGCGTTGGCCTTCCTCAGGGGGTGTTTATTATAATGACGTGGTGGAATGACGTAGTCTCAATTACACGTCATTGTGAATCTGTATTATGTATTATGTATATAAATATGTATATTAGTGTATATTAGATCTTCAGAATGCATATGATGATTTTGGGAGAGAAAGAGAGAGGAGAGAGAGAGAGAGAGAGAGAGAGAGAGAGAGAGAGAGAGAGAGAGAGAGAGAGAGAGAGAGAGACAGAGACAGAGACAAAGACAGAGACAGAGACAGACAGACAGACAGACAGACAGACAGACAGACAGACAGAGAGACACAGAGAGAGAGAGGAGGAAGAAGAGAGGAAAGACAGACAGAGACAGACAGAAAGACAAACAGAGACAGACAGATAGACAGACAGAGACAGAGAGAAAGCCCTTCACTACAAAAAGAAAAAAAAGAAAAAAGAAATGCAATTAAGCAAAAACAGAGAACAAAGCCTTAGTCATCAATTTAGAAAAAAATTATTAAAAAAAAAAAACAAGAAAACTTATTATATGAAAACTTTGGTCTCTACGCACAAAGCCTTTAGCTGAAGGACAAAGAAACTGATAAGGAAGGCTTACCACTACCGGGCAGGACTGAAGCAAAAGAAAGAACAAAACACCCCACTGCACTAAACAGCAATCTATCAAAACGACCCCAGCTCTCTCTCTCTCTCTCTCTCTCTCTCTCTCTCTCTCTCTCTCTCTCTCTCTCTCTCTCTCTCTCTCTCTCTCTCTCTCTCTCTTTGTCTGTCTGTGTGTGAGTGTGTCTCTGTGTCTGTCTGTCTGTCTGTCTCTGTCTCTCTCTCTGTGTCTCTCTGTCTGTCTATCTCTCTCTCTGTCTCTGTGTCTGTCTGTCTCTCTCTCTGTCTCTCTCTCTGTCTGTCTCTCTCTCTCTCAGACACCACTGGCACCTTCAAATGTTACTCTATCAACCCCCCACCACACCACCACCACCACCATCCAAACCACCCACCACCCCTCTCTCTCTCCACCCCACCTCCCTCCCTTTCCCTTTACCCCTACGTGCAGTGCCCTAAGTGAATCCACAATAGGAGGATTTTGTACACTTTGTTGCCCACTTGCACTTATCGCAGACCCACGTTACCCCTTTTATTCCCCCCCCCTCCCCCCATCATGCCCCCCCCTTCCTCCCCTACCATCCCTCCCCCCCCCACTCCCTTAAACTGCCTGCATACATACAGACACTTGCTACCTGAGTTACTAAAGAGCTTACCTTTAATCATACCTGCTTGATAGACAAGACGGAACTAGACTAGACAAGTTCTTCTGGTTAGCCCTAGAGTTTTTATGTGTGTGTGTGTGTGTGTGTGTGTGTGTGTGTGTGTGTGTGTGTGTGTGTGTGTGTGTGGTATGTGTGTGTGTGTGTGTGTGTGGTGTGTGTGTATGTGTGTGTGTGTATGTGTGTGTGTGTGTGTGTGTGTGTGTGTATGTGTGTGTGTATGTATGTGTGTGTGTGTGTGTGTGTGTGTGTGTGTGTGTGTGTGTGTGTGTGTGTGTGTGTGTGTGTGTGTGTTGTGTGTGTGTTTTACTTCTTTTTCTAGTTTTGTTTCTTTGTCTCTTCCCCCCCCCTCCTCCCCCTCCCCTAACCCACGTTTCTTCTTCTTTAAGTTGGCTTAAACAAATGTTTCTCTTTTTTCCCCCCCAAGGCTGTGCCGTACTGTACTGTGCTGTACTGTGCTGTGCTGTGCTGTGCTGTGTTGTTATGAAACGATGTTACAAACTCTGCTATGTTGTGTCACTGTGTTGTAGTTAGCAGTGCTATACAATGCGTGTGCTGTGTTGTTATGAAATGATGTTATAAACTGTGCTATGCTATGGTACTGTGTTGTAGTTAGCAATGCTATACTGTGCAGAGATGTACTGTGCTGTGCTGTGTTGTTATGAAATGATGTTATAAACTGTGCTATGTTGTGTCACTGTATTATAGTTAGTGCTATACTGTGCAGAGATGTACTGTGCTGTGCTTACTAATGCCGTACTGTGCTGTGTTGTGTTGTTATGAAATGATGTTATAAACTGTGCTATGTTGTGTCACTGTATTATAGTTAGCAGTGCTATACTGTGCAGAGATGTACTGTGCTGTGCTTACTAATGCTGTACTGTGCTGTGTTGTGTTGTTATGAAATGATGTTATAAACTGTGCTATGTTGTGTCACTGTATTATAGTTAGCAGTGCTATACTGTGCAGAGATGTACTGTGCTGTGCTTACTAATGCCGTACTGTGCTGTACTCAACACTGCTATACTGTGCTATATTTGGCTGGATTAAAAGGTAGCCGCATTCAAACTTCGAGGATTATATCTAAACACACCAATGTGTGTAGGGTTTTGCTTAGTTGTTTTTTTTTAAAGTGTCATCTGTTCCTACCAGTACGCAATGGCCTACTCTTCCAAAAGGTGAAACGGGTTTTAACGTGTACACAAGATGTTCTATGTGCGTTCGCATACAGGACCTCGTTCTATAGTCTCATTGGAAGGACTTTTGGGAGAGTGAAGGTGGTGATGATGTTAAACATCCTATCCTACTGAAATGATATATAGCTATATACAATACATATATATTATACAACTGGAATGAGAAAGATGAGGAGAGAGAGACACAGAAAGACAAAGCGGGCTATAAACACACACACACACACACACACACACACACACACACACACACACACACACACACACCCCACACACACACACACACACACACACACACACACACACACACACACCATGAAGGAAAGGAAACAAGAGAAACAGAAACTCAGACACAGAGACAGAAACAGACAGACAGAAACAGACAGACAGACAGACAGTCACACAGACAGACAGACAGACAGACAGACAGAAGGACAAGGATGACTTACCTCAAATCGTGTAGATGAGATTTATCGATGAGAATGGAGTGTGTACACTTCACAACTATCCGCGAATATGTCTTTAACTTAAAAAGCTCTTTCGACAGTGTATGTCGACAGTTCTATCTGTCTTTGCGACTTTAGTTCTCTCTCTCTCTCTCTCTCTCTCTCTCTCTCTCTCTCTCTCTCTCTCTCTCTCTCTCTCTCTCTCTCTCTCTCTCTCTCACACACACACACACACACACACACACACACACACACACACACACACACACACACACACACACACACACACACTCTCTCTCTCTCTCTCTCTCTCTCTCTCTCTCTCTCTCTCTCTTCTCTCTCTCTCTCTGTGATATAACCCCTGATTAGGGCGGGCGGGGACTGGATGTAAAAATACAACAACACATGAGGGCTTATTCATTACCTTTCGACATAAAAGAATTCGATTTGTTTCGATTCGAATCGATTCGATTCAATTCGATATGATTTGATATGATATGATATGATTTGATTTGATTTGAT
>CM060330.1:3289722-3304722 GCA_030674155.1 Stramonita haemastoma
GTCTTATCCGAGGGACTTTTGGAGAAGTGGAGTCTGTACTGATGTTCATTAGTCCTTCGGATGAGACTATAAACTGAGGCCCCGTGTGCGAATGCATGCAGAACATCTTGCGCACACGTTAAATCCTGTTCCGCTTTTCGTAAGAGTAGGCCATCATGTGCCGGTGGGAACAGATGACATTTACAAAACTGCATGCACACAGAGACTGGATGTAAAAAAGCATATTAGTGCTTATTCCATTATCCTCGATATAAAAGAATTAAAAAAAAAAAAAGTAAGATGTTGTTCGTGAATTGTACACAGACATCAGCTTACGTCTTATCCGAGGAAGTTCAGAGAAGTGGATCTGTACTGATGTTAACTAACTCCAAAGGGAAGATCCCCTGTGAGCAATGTCTCAGTGATGGGGTTGGAACCCAGGCTGTGTCAGATGGTGTGCTTCCTCAACGCTCTGACCACTGGGCCATCCCGCACCTCCGGGGTAAGGTTGACCACAAACCTTATTTTTCATTATTTTTAAAAAAATTTTTATTCATTCTTTTACATCGCAGAGATTGGAATAAGCACTCATGTGCTTTTTTGTTTTTTTTACATCCAGTCCATGTGTGTATGCAGTTTTTGTAAATCTTTATCTGTTCCCACCAGTACACGATGGCCTACTCTTAGGAAAAGCGGAACAGGATTTAACGTGGCGCGCAAGATGTTCTGCGTGCGTTCGCACACGGGGGCCTAGGTTTATAGTCTCATCACCTTACTGTAGGAAAGCATGGTGGGGGACTGGGGGAAAGAGACCTACATGTGTACAGGTCTATAGATGTGTGTGTATGAGCGCTTGAGGGACAGGTCACATACAGGGAAAGGCAATGACGAAAGCCAGCAGAGATAGCAGGGCAAGGTCTGCAGTAAGGTCAGAGGACATGGGTCAGAGGACTGGAGGGGAGGGGGGAGGGGGAGGGGGGTGTCGTCCTTTTTGATAAGAGTCAGCACAGGACATACACTCCATCTCTCTGACTGAGCATCGACCGTCAAGAAGATTTATTTCAAGTTTTGTTGTTTTGGTCGTTGTTGTTTTGTTTGGGTCTGGTTTTGTTTGGGACCAGATCTTGGGGGTTTTTGGTTTTATTCCAGGGGGTGGAATGGAATTTGTTTGCACTGTTCTGAAACCTACAGGTGACTGAAGGTAAAAGGTCCAAGGCCCTTCATCTTTCCATCCTTCCTTTCTTCTTCCTTCTTTCCTTCAGCTGTCAAGACGGCAAAGCCCGAGAGCGAGAAAGGACAGTGTAGTGTGTAGTGTCTCAGTTTGTAATCCCAGGACACGTGTTGTGTGTGTAGTGTCTCGGTTTGTAATCCCAGGACACGTGTAGTGTGTAGTGTCTCAGTTTGTAATCCCAGGACACGTGTATGTGTGTAGTGTCTCAGTTTGTAATCCCAGGACACGTGTAGTGTGTAGTGTCTCGGTTTGTAATCCCAGGACACGTGTAGTGTGTAGTGTCTCAGTTTGTAATCCCAGGACACGTGTAGTGTGTAGTGTCTCGGTTTGTAATCCCAGGACACGTGTAGTGTGTAGTGTCTCGGTTTGTAATCCCAGGACACGTGTAGTGTGTAGTGTCTCGGTTTGTAATCCCAGGACCTCATACAGAAACACGTCTCTGCCACGTCTCTTGCCTTCGGACTATTCTCAAACACTTTTTTTTTTTTTACCGGGAATAGAAGCAGACATTGGGGGGTTGAACTAGCTCTGCTAGAACAGAAGAATGATAGTGCAGGTACACTATGTACACATGGGCTGAAATAACGTGACAAAGCAGCCACTACAAGTTTCGGGCCCCTAAAGGGATAGCACACCTCTTCAAGTTAAACCCTGCTGTCAACTTTGCTGTCAGGTGCATGTATAGCAGTTAGAAGAAACGGAAAGCCCAACAACAACGAAAAAAAGTATATCTGTGTCATGTTCGTGTGTCTATATATGACGTCAACGTCTATAAAAAGAGAGGGGAAGGAGGGGAGGGGTGTGAAGAGTAGAAAACGACAGAGACAAAGACACTTATCCCTGGGCAGAGAGAAGACAGACAGCGTTATGAGCAAGTGGACAGACAGACAAACGACACGGGGATAAACACACACACAAAAAAGTTGGAAAAAAACACCGGGGGTATAAATCAGGCGTGAGAACAAACAGAAAGCTGTGACACTGACAGTTGCAACATGTGTGGAATATTGATTTGTGCGTGCCCGTGGGAGAGATCTGAGGAGGGGGCATTTTTATCGAGCTAGGTGCAACAGGTTGCGGCCCTTTTCTGTTGTTTGTTAATAGAATATTGATCCTACACTGACATGCACATGTACATGTATACAACCAGCAGACATTGGGAGGGGAGGGGGCAGGGATATGGGCGATAAAGAGAGACATCATATGATCATATACAGAGAGAGAGAGAGAGAGAGAGAGAGAGAGAGAGAGAGAGAGAGAGTAAGAGAGAAGGGAACGAGAGAGAGAGAGAGAGAGAGAGAGAGAGAGAGAGAGAGAGAGAGAGAGAGAGAAAGAAGAAGAAAACTTTGAAACTATTTTATTAAGGGAAAAGAAAAGCACACATAATGGCTTTTTTACATCCAGCCCTCAATCAAAGAAAATGATAACAATGAAAACAAATTAACAGCAAATTTAAGTAAACACACAAAACCCCCCCCAGAAAAATAACATAAACAATCGTTGTAACATCATAAAAATTTATGTCAAAATGGAGATTTAAGAGAGAGAGAGAGAGAGAGAGAGAGAGAGAGAGAGAGAGAGACAGAGAGACAGAGAGACAGAGAGAGACAGAGACAGACAGACAGACAGACAAGACAGACAGGACAGACAGACAGACAGAGACAGACAGACAGCAACACGACAAGCAGGCACAGCCGCAACACAGACAGACAAAGACAGACACAAACAACACCACACACACATACAAAACACACCCACCACACACACACACACACACACACAACACACACACACACACACACAAGGAAAACAGACAGAAAGACAGACAGAGACAAACATACAAAGAGAAAAAACAGACAAGAGCGTTTCAGAATAAAGATCATACTCGTGATAGCAAACACTACCATTAACAATGATAGTGGTAAGCCACGTGTCCACTCGCACACACACACACACACACACCACAACACACACAACACACACAGGGGCGACACACGCACACAACACACACACGCACACACACACCACACACGTACACAACACACACCACACACACACACCACAACACACACACACACACACACACCGCCCAGTAGCACGAGCACGAAGCACTAGCACAAGCCAGCACAACAGCCGCAGCAGTAACAGCTGTATGTCCAGCACTGGTTGTCAGGCCAGCTCTCATGCTTAGTTTTCAAAGCCATACAAAATAGTTTTACAATACTGAAAGAGTCAATCCTAGACCAAAATTAATGCACACGCGTGCGTGTGCGTGCGCGCACATTCATGCGTACACACACATGCAGACGCGCGGTGCACACAGCAAACACATACACACAACGCCAACAATAAAAGTAAACACACACACATTACACACACACCACACACACCCCTACCTCACACCATACCACACCATACCACATCACACCACACCCCACACCCACCACCCCACCACACACATCACACAACACCCACCCCACCCACCCCACCACATCACACCACACACACACCACACCACACCACACACCCTACACCCACCCCCCCACCACAAAACACACACACACGTGTGTACACACACACACCACCACCCACACCACACCCCACACCACACCCACACCACACCCACCCACACCCCACACCACACCTCACTCACACCTGTATTAACCTCAGGGCCCCAGTGTTCTCCTCCTCCTCACCTTGTTGTTGTAGACATCGAAGAGGAGATAGACGAGGAAGACGACCTGCTCCTCGTCAGAGCCCAGCTCCTCTCCGTTCTTGCCGCCAGACACACAGAACACCATCACCAGGTGCGAGGGCCCCCCAGGGGAGTTGCCTGTCTTCTGCAACATGCTGCCCGGGTCGAGGGTTCGATCCTTCTCCGATGAAGACTACTATTATAGATGTTGGTTGTTTTTTTTCTTGTCGTTTCTGTTTTATCGCGACTTGACCTTCCAGCCAGATTTGAAAGGTTTTTCTGAATTTGTCAAAGGATGCAGAGGAATCTTTGACAACAGCTATGTGGATAATCTGTTTATTCTGTCCACTCTGATTTCGTCTCCAGATAGATCTATAGTGATACTGGCATAGCCTGTGTTGATGGGATTAGATACACACTTTTCAGTTTTTGTAGTCTGGTGTAGTTGACCATCTGGTGAATTTCAGCCACAAGTTGTCAGTTTCAGGTCGTCACGTGGTTTCACAACCCTCCAATAAGAATTGAAGAATAAAGTTTTTTTAGTCTTTGTCACGTGACTTCTCAGGTCCAATGAAATTGTAGTTTTCACAAGTTGTTCTCAAGATTTGAAGAAAAGTTAGAAAATCCTGTTGTTGTTTTTTTTTGGCCCTGCACAATAATGTACATTTTTTTAGGGTTAGTTTGTGGGAAATCTAGTTTTTGGTAGTGTAACCCTCTTTCTTTAATTATGTTTGTGGAATTTGGATAATGTTATTTTTCTTGCTGGCAAAGTTTAGAATTTCAGTAACTTCCCTGGTATCTTGTTAGAATCCTTCATATAAAAACAAACTCTCTGGCGAAAAAAAAACAACAACAAAAACCCATCAAATTTAGAAGTACTTTAAACCTGTGGGCTTTTTAACAAAAAAAAAGACACCCACACAAACTCTGTATTTCCCCAGAGTGTTAAAGCTTGAAACTGATGACAACTGAGCGAGAACACCAAGACAGAACTTATCTTTCAGGTCAAAATTAAGCCTTTTACGCATTATCATTTGCAACATTTAGGGAGCCAGTTTGAAAGAATGAGGTCAGACAACAACCTTAAGTTTGTATTGTACCCCCCCCCCCCCCCTCCCTCTCTCTCTCTCTCTCTCTCTGTGTGTGTGTGTGTGTGTGTGTGTGTGTGTGTGTGTGTGTGTGTGTGTGTGTGTGTGTGTGTGTGTGTAGAGTTGGTTCTCCATGTCTGTATAATGTATTCGTGCGAATACCAGCACAGATTCTCTTTGGTTTTTCTCACGCACACTTTTGCTCTATATTTGCATACACACACACACACACACACACACACACACACACACACACACACACACACACACACACACACACACATACATACACACACACCGCGCGCGCACAGACCTATGAAATCAATATCATTTACGACATTCATATAATGTATCTTTTCTATAAGCTTGTTGTTGGTGATGATGATGATGATGACATTGCATCGTTGTGCCTATCTTACTATTTCAAGCCCCTTTGTTTGGGTTTTTTCTATGTTTGTTTGCTTGTTGTCTCTTTTTCTATGCTACGTGTTCTAGGAGATTGTTTTGTGATGTTGATAGTATTGTATAGTTGTACCTTTCTATATATATACACACACATATATATTTATTCATATAGATCTATATCCCCTTTCTTTGGTTTTTCTTTTGCTTTGTTTGTTTGTTCATTTGTTTGTTGTTTCTTTTCCTGATATTTGCGCGTTATGTTGTTACCTTTTTTCTATCGATCTGATGCGATGCTAGCTGTTCAGCTGTGGCCCGTTTTTTGTATATATCTATTTGTTAACGCTAGAAATCTGTTTATAAGCTTATGCTCGTTGTACCCCTATTTCATATGTTGCTGCTATGTTGATTGGCTGCGGCTGCTTTATAAGATTCATACATCATATCATTTTGTTGTTAAAAATATTATTACTACACCATTATAATAATCGTTACTATCATCATCATACTTAAAAAAAAAGATTTTCCTCCTCCTCCTCCTCCTCTTCATCACTATTATAATTATCATTATTATAATTTTTATTATCATTATTATTATTGACTGGATGATGGATCGAATCGAACTTCGTTTCAACAAAACAAATGGTTTCACTAATGGGATGGAGATCTACATCATGTACCTTTTATCTTCTCTGAAAATACTATGGCGATGTCTACCTTTATCACCTGTTCAGTGTGGTATAAAATGATAGATCTAGGTGTGTACGGGGTTAGGGGTTGAAGGCGGACCTATGGCCACTCATCCATGTCGTAACCGCTGATATCAAACCCATACCTGTATGTCTCCTTGATGTGCCTGTAGAATAATTATCACGTCTGCGTGCTTGTGTGCATTATGCGTATCAGGGTGTGTTCGTCAGTGTGTGTCTGTCAACATTAACTATTCAGTGTGTGCACTGTGTGTGAATTGTTGTGTGTGTGTGTGTGTGTGTGTGTGTTTTGCAGAGATGGGCGTATTCTTTCCCCGCCCGCGATAAAACTGCAACCTGTCTTGTCAAATGCGGATGTGTGTGTGTTGTGTGTGTGTGTGTGGTGCGTGTTCTGGGTCCAAAACTGCAACCATATGGAAGTTACAACCCGCAGGGCTGCAAAACGACCAGCCCCTGTCGTCTGCGCTACCCTACCGTACCATCATACCCCTTCAACCTGTTGCAGCCTTCTTCCTACCGGTCCTTCAAACTAAACACACCTCCCTCTCTCTCTCTCTCTCTCTCTCTCTCTCTCTCTCTCTCTCTCTCTCTCTCTGATTTTGTTAGTATGTCATTGATATATCTATTAATTTACTGAATCAACTACGTTTGTTTGTTTGTTTGGCTTGTTTGCTTTATTATTTTTTTCTTGTTGTTGGGTTTTGTGTTTTTTTTTTCTGAGGGCCTGGTGTAAAGAAGGCTCTGGCTTTTCCATTTACCCTCATTAAAATATTCGAGTTCGAGTTCTCTCTCTCTCTCTCTCTCTCTCTCTCTCTTCTCTCCTCTCTCTCTCTCTCTCTCTCAATATACAAGTAGCAGCTATAAGTCGTCCTAAAACCTTCTCTTCCCTCCTCCACCCTCCTCCTCCTCCACCCCCACCTCCCGACGTAACACATCTTTTAAAGTCTGAACTGTGTAGACCTGTGTGTGACCTCGCTCCCCAGACCCGTTATCTCTAGCGTCGACCCCGCGTGTATGTACACAGGGGATTTTAAACAGAAGTCTCCAGTCAAACTATTTCTACCTACAGCCAAGGGTTTATAAGTGCGCTGCTGTGTCGACTTTCCCCCCACCTCTCCCCCCCCTACCTCCACTTCCACAACCCCACCACTCTCACCCACCCCCTTTCCTCTCCTAGGCTAATGGAACAGCTATGATATTCATTAACCTTACCGACTTTCAAATCCTCCACACCCAAATGCCCCTTTTCATCCCTTATGTTGGCCTATGAAACGATATAAAATGTCTCAGTCAGAGTGTGGTCGATGTTTTAAGGTTTCTTTCTTTGTATGTTCTTCACCTTAAAAAAGAAAAGAAAAGAAAAGAAAAGAAAAGAAGGCTTTAAAATCCTGATCAGAAAAGAACAGGGCATAGCGCCTCAAGACACGAGTGAACCTTTGCAAACCTAGTACTACACATGACAAAAAACAACTTGAGCAGCAAAAGAAAAAAAAAAAAACCAAGAAGTTTACCTGTCACAAAGTTTACCTCCAGCAAACAATAGGCCTCTTGTCGGAGCAAACACACACACTCACATACACACACACATACGCGGAAAACTATAGGAATTTTTTTTCTCTTGCACACAAACAGAGCGTGACTAGAGAAAATGAGGGAGACACCAACGACGGTTTTCGTCACATACAAGAGTTGACTGCGTGACACACCTTCCCAAACTTGCTGGGGGGGTTGGAGAGAGGCAAGCAACACACGATCTGGCTCACAACTCCAAGTGTCAAGTGCAGGCAGACACACTAACACCACCGCCGTCAACAACAACAACAACAACACTACACATCAAAAGCATCTCTGGCCACAGGTTGTGTTTGAAGTTAACGGGTTTGGCCACTCTTCCAAACTTCACCATACGGTCTTTCCAGTTTGGTCTCTTTTTCTGGGCGGCCTCGCTATCTCTATCTCTCTCTCTCTGTCTGTCTCTCTTTCCGTGGACACGTCTCACTGCCTTGAACAACGTGGACGAGTGCGGCCTCTCTCTCTCTCTCCCTCTCTCTCCTCTCTCTCAGGTCCCTGTACCGTCCCTCCCTGTTTTTACCTGGGCACCCCTCGCTCCGCCACGAAGGCACACCTTTGCTGGGGGTTCAGCTATGGTGTCGTGACAGCGTCAAAATAGCGCTTTGTTCACAGGGTGTACAATTTTTGTTCAGAATTTACTATTGTTGTTTTTTTGCTCGCGGTTTTCTTTTGTGATTAATGTGTATGGGTATCTTTCTTTAAAAAAAAAAAATCGGAAAATCTTTTTTTTGTTTCAGTTTTTTTTGTTCTTCAGTATTCTTTATTTTTGGTTTGGTTTGTTTTGTTGTCGTGGTGGTGGTGGTGGTGGTGGTGGTGGTGGTGTGTGTGTGTGTGTGTGTGTGTGTGTGTGTGTGTGTGTGTGTGTGTGTGTGTGTGTGTGTGTGTGTGATTTATTATTTATTTATTTTATCATTTTATATCGAGGAGAATGGAATAAGCACGCATGTGTATTTTTACATCCAGTCCCCGTGTGTGTGTGCAGTTTTGTAAATTTTATCATCCGTTCCCACCGGCGCACAATGACCTACTCCTCCGAAAAGCGGATCGGGTTTTAACGTGTGCGCAAGATGTTCTGCGTGCGTTCGCACATGGGGCCTCGGTTTATAGTCTCATCCAATGGACTTTTGGGGAGAGTGGAGTCAGCACTAATGTTACATTCAGAGGGAAAATCCTCTTGAACGAGATTCGAGCATGTGTGTGTGTGGTGTGTGTGTGTGTGTGTGTGTGTGTGTGTGTGTGTGTGTGTGTGTGTGTGTGTGTGTGTGTGTGTGTGTGTGTGTGTGTGTGAGTGAGTGAGTGTGTGTGTATGCGTTTGTGTGTGTGTGTGTGTGTGTGTGTTTGTGCGTGGGTGCTTGCGTGCGTGTATGCGTGCGTGCGTGTATGCGTGCGTGCGTGCGTGCGTGTGTGTGTGCGCGCGTGCGTGCGCGCGCGCGTAGACGTGTGTTGTATCTGAGCATGTGGTGTCTCACTGTGTTGATCATCTTCCATACACACGCTACATAACATCCCTGTTGGTTTTCACCGCCTGTATCGCTCTGTATACTGACTCACCTTCACCTCGCTTACACCAGTCTTATACACGGTTGGGGCCCCACTGAAGACTCGACCTCAACGGTCTGAATGACATCACGGCTACCGCCTTAATCTGAGCTTTAACTGTTAACAAGCGGATGGCATGAAAGAAGCACTGTGGTCGGCGGGGCTTCGATAAACAACGGCGAGATTGGACTGGCATGGATTGGGGGTAGGCCTTCTGGGTAACTGCTTGACAAGCCGGTTTTACTAGGGCAGTAGTCCGGGTTCACACTCAGTACGTTTCGTGTGTCTGCAATCAGTGCTGACGTTAAGATTAGACATCTGCATCCCAGAGGTCAGTGAGGAACTTATTCCCTTGTCTGTCGTTGGGAGGGGGGGGGGGGGGAGGGGGGGGGCGTTCACGGAGTTTTCCCTTGGTTATTGATGCTACTATCTTTCGTTTTCTGTTAATCAAATAGTGTAGTTTTGATTTTGTCTTTCAGAAGTTATGTTTGTGTGTATCCTTTGGAGGAAAAAAAAGAAAAAAGAAGAAAAAAAAACAACTACAAAAAAGCACCAGAATGATGCAAGCAAACCCATAACACCCCGGGTTGATGTTCTGTATGATAGGTTATCATGTTGATGTGTACAAAACTCTTTTCTAATTTTCCTTCCCGTTTTCTGAGAGATATAGTAGATAACTCTTTATTAACCCAATCGACAGAGTGGTCTTTCTTCATGTGAAATCAAGTATGTCACGTAATGTAAGCTGATATGGCCACTGGCACTGGCTTAGCTATAAACGACATAAATGACTGACTGAATGAATGAATGCGGAAATGAATGAATGCGGGAATGACTACTATGCCACAGCGGTTCAGTGGATAAACTTTTAAGCGGAACACAGGATTGGCGTGGGCCTTGTTTCTTGTCCGTGTTTTTTTTTCAAGGTAGAGGTACAGCAGAGGTAGGTCCTTGTGCAGTATGCAGGTGTTAGCGTAATGAGATCTGAACATCTGAACAACAGGTGATGAGAGCGCTGCAAAGCATTCCAAGACAGGGAACACACACACACACACACACACACACACACACACACACACACACACCACACACACACACAACACACACACTACACATTGTACACACACACACACACACACAACACACACACACACACTACACATTGTACACACACACACTACACACACACACACACACACACACACACACACACACACACACACACACACACACACACACACACACACACACACAACACAACACAACACACACACACACACAAACACATACACTCATATCTTATTTTTACTCTCAAAAGCATCTTGGTTCTCACACCTACTTGTACTCTGAAACGTCCATCCACGTGTCTTGTCTGATCCAAGTTATATATACTGTGGACAAGAAAGGCTTTCTCAGTGCTCCTAAACATATACTGAAAAAAAAGCTCCAAAGAGTAGACTAGAAAGCCTAGATACTTCTCTAAGCGTCTTGTTTTCCCCCAGTCAAGTTAAGCAGCGTCGAGCGTGGTTGCCAGCTGGATGGGTGACCGTTTGCACGCTTTGGCTTCAGTACAGTCCCCCCCCCCCCGTTCACCCAGCTGTAAATGGGTACCTGCCCTCTTTAGGGTCAGGGAAGGTAAAGCAGCGAGGGAGAAGAGATGGGTGCCGCCCTCAACATGCTGGCCCCTGGAGAAGCTGAGGTCTCTGACGCCTCGCTCCCCTGCGACCACACAGGTTATGGGACACCTTTACCTTGCCTCTCTAAGAGCACCTTCTCTGGCATCAACTTTGGGAATTCATCACACGACATCGGGAAATGTCTTAAGATTGATGCCGGCAATTTGCAAGTGTTTGTTCAATCTGTAGGCTTCAAAGTGGCCCAGCCTCTGAATTAAAACAAACAATTCTGATGATTTAGATAGTCAAGAAGAAAAATTTTCCTATGAAGATTAGATATACTTATTCTTTTTTCATCGAACGTTCAGAAAGCACTTTGCTCTGCCACTAAGCGCCTGACAAGTCAGGCCCTGCGCATCCGGCTTTGGCGTGGAAGAGAATTGTTATGGTTTGAGTCTTTGTGGAAAAAAGAAAAAAAAGAATGGACCAAGAAGGGAAAAAAACAAACCCGCAGGTGGCAGGAAGAAAGTGAACCTGGCAGGAATGAAGAGAGGGATAGAAAAGAGTGTATTCCTTGCACAGAATTTCCAGAAGGTGAGGATGCTATTTATAGTGACAAAGCCCCGCCATCCTCACAGGGGAGATAAATGTTCCATAGATGCTCTTCTTGTTAGAGCCAAAAGATTACATAACGTATGTCCTCAGAAAACTCATACCTGTTTGTTATTGCAAGAAGAATTACTGTATTGTTGATATTGCTCTTGTTTTTGTTGTTACAGTTGGGTTTCTTTCTTTCTTGTTTTTAAATGATACTTTTTTTTTCAATCCTTGACAGAGCTCTGAGCTTCACCAATAGTGATATTTTTCGTGTCGACCGTTACCCACCATGAGGGTAGCCAGCCATATTCCGACTTCGGGGATGATGCCTGAACATGACACTAGTGTGAATGCAGTTATGTAAATGTAGTCATCTGTTCCCACTGGCTCGCGATGGCCTACTCTTCCAAAAGATGGAACGGGTTTTGACATGTGCATAAGATGTCCTACATGCGTTCACACACGGAACCTCGATTTGTAGTCTCCTCCAGGAGAGTGGAGTGGGCGCTGAAGTTGACTCCAGAGAAAACATTAACCTCATTGAACACCTGCCTCGGTGGTGGCAGGACTCCAGGTGGTCAGAGAATAAAACTGTATGTGCTAAAAAACAACAACAACAACAACAATAAAACTGTATGTGCTAAAAAACAACAACAAAGCAACAACAATAAAACTGTATGTGCTAAAAAAAACAACAACAACAACAACAATAAAACTGAATGTGCTAAAAAACAACAACAACAATAAAACTGAATGTGCTAAAATACAACAACAAAGCAACAACAATAAAACTGTATGTGCTAAAATACAACAACAAAGCAACAACAACAAAACTGTATGTGCTAAACAACAACAACAAAGCAACAAAGCAACAACAATAAAACTGTATGTGCTAAACAACAACAACAAAGCAACAAAGCAACAACAATAAAACTGTATGTGCTAAACAACAACAACAACAACAAAGCAACAACAATAAAACTGTATGTGCTAAAAAACAACAACAAAGCAACAACAATAAAACTGTATGTGCTAAACAACAACAACAACAACAAAGCAACAACAATAAAACTGTATGTGCTAAAATACAACAACAAAGCAACAACAATAAAACTGTATGTGCTAAAATACAACAACAAAGCAACAACAATAAAACTGTATGTGCTAAAATACAACAACAAAGCAACAACAATAAAACTGTATGTGCTAAAATACAACAACAAAGCAACAACAATAAAACTGTATGTGCTAAAATACAACAACAAAGCAACAACAATAAAACTGTATGTGCTAAAATACAACAACAAAGCAACAACAATAAAACTGTATGTGCTAAAATACAACAACAAAGCAACAACAATAAAACTGTATGTGCTAAAATACAACAACAAAGCAACAACAATAAAACTGTATGTGCTAAAATACAACAACAAAGCAACAACAATAAAACTGTATGTGCTAAAATACAACAACAAAGCAACAACAATAAAACTGTATGTGCTCATTACAAATTTTTTTTATAGTTGTCCACATTTTAGCTGCCTATGCAGTAAACACATGTCTAAAACTCGTATCATATTTGAGTGCCAGATTGTACACTCTTTTAAAACCTTTTTCTTCCTGAGCATTCTCTTAAAACTGTAGTCAGTCATTTTAAGCTGGGCCTGTTTTATTGCACATTGATCTACGAGGTCTCTTGATATAGAAATGGCGGCTATTTTGTTTTCAAGTTCATTTTGGTGAGTTTTTAGTTCTTTGCTGATGTTTGGCATAGTGGTGCCTATCAATAACATCAGTTTTAAAGTGTGCACACAAGTACTGACTCATACATACATAATGTTTTTAAATTCCTGCCTTTGCAATCCCTTCATTCCCGTTTGTTTAATGGTTATCATTAATATGAAGTGAACAGACGTTATTTTAAAGAGCACACACACACACACACCACACACACACACACACACACACACACACACACACACACACACACACACACCACACACACACACACACACACACACACAGGGGGACGGGATAGCCTTGACGACCCCGGTTCGATTCCAGTCCGAGGGGATTTTGCCCCTGGAGTTAACATCAGTGCAGATTTCACTCTCCCCAAAAGTCCTTTGGATGAGACTTTAAACCGAGGCCCCGTGTCCCAACGCATGCAGAACATCTTGCGCACACGTTAAATCTTGTTCCGATCGTAGGAGTGGGCCATCATGTGCCAGTGGGAACAGATGACAAGATTTACAAAAATTGCATACACACGGGGACTGGATGTAAAAAAGCACAAGTGCTTATTCCATTACCCACGATATGAAAGAATAAATAAAAGAATAAATAAGAACACACACACACACACACACACACACACACACACACACACACACACACACACACACACACACACACACACACACACACACATACACACACGCACGGGCATGTGGGAGCCTCTCCAATGAAAAACAGCCTCAGTTTCATGCACATCTGCCTCAACATGCTGTACAATATAACACAAGATAACACAATATAACACAAGATAACACAATATGACACAAGATAACACAATATAACACAAGATAACACAATATAACACAATATAACACAAGATAACACAATATAACACAAGATAACACAATATAACACAAGATAACACAATATAATACAACACATTCAGCCCATCACAACATAGTATAATACAACGCAATTCAACCCAGTACGATACAATTTAATGCAATGCAGTACAAAATACAATACAACACAATACGTATCTTTTAAAGAAAATGATTGTCAGAGTCTGAACTTTGTACTGCTTTTTGATATTTCTGAGAAACATACAAAAAGAAGTGCTGAACATCCCTCGTGAAAGATGAAAGAGTTGGTTAAAGTGGTTTATTTTTGTGAAGAAAAACGGCAGAGATTTTAATATGGTATTCATTGTCCTAACTTTCTTGAAGAAAGAAAATCAAGAGAAGTTGTACTGAAAGTGTATCGAAAAAGGTCAAATGTGTTCGAAACCAACTCTCTTTAAGGGTAGGCATGGGTCCAAAAGTGCCCCAAATCATTTTTTTGGAGTAAAAATTTGCTGGGTACATCCATGAAGCTCTTCCTGTGTTAATTTAAACAATTTCAGTCGTAAAAAATGTCTAGAGAAACAGGTTAATTCAACTTGTTATAGATAAAAAGGCTTAGGAGTTTGAAACATTGAGTTTTAGCGGCCATATTGGGTTGTTTTCATGGCAACAGTGCAGAGAAATTAGTAATTCTTTGATTTTTATGCTTTACTTCAAGTGATGCCCTTTCAATATATGGCATAACTTTTAAAATGGGCTTCTAAACAAAATTTCATCAGTTTCGACCCCAGTGTCCCACCTTAATTGTAAAAGAAGGAAAGAAATTAACGTCCACCTAGTCATTGAATTAATTCCTGTTCTCCTGATGATGTCAGAAGCTGGTGCTGTTGAACATGACTACTGTTGGTGTTGTGATTAAATTAAAGTCCCAGCGGAGATTTCCGATTTAGGGACTGCAGATGACTACTCCAGGGTGCCTCTCTTCTAGTGTC
>CM060330.1:3312222-3354722 GCA_030674155.1 Stramonita haemastoma
GTGTGTATGTGTGTGTGTGCGTGTGTGTGTGGTGTTTGAAAGTGTGCGCAAGTATGTGTGTCTGCATGCACGTATGTGTTTGATTAAACGTGCGAATGCGATATGTGTGTATGCGTGTGTCATATGCGTTTGAGCCTGCATGCGTGTGTGCGCGTATATATGTTTCAGTATGCATGTATGAGTATGTGTGCGCTTGCATTCGTGTGTACGTGTGTGGACAATGTATTCATAGTATAAAAGAATCTTTAGTGTCCTCTGTCTCAGAACGGCATTGAATATAACAATGCTTACTGCTGTCATCAGCTGTCGACAACACCAAGCACCGCTTTTTGAACCGGCAATGTCCCAGTCTGTAGCCGTTCTCTTGTGTTGTTGCTGCTGCTGCTAATAATGTGTACTTTTGTTATACTGGCACTCTTTTTATTGTTGCTTTGTTCTTGGCTGTACTGCCTTTATTTATCTCAAAAGCAGAGGAATTTTTATCGATTATAAGCTGTACATACAAAACCCGTTTTTGTTAAGTGTTGTTGTATAATGGATACGGGTGTATATTGTGAAAAAAAGGTGCATATTATGAACTGGGTTACCAGCTATGAGAGAAGTGGTGTTGAAATGTCACAGAGAAAACATCTTTTAGAAAAAAAAGGAAAAAAAAAGTCCACTGATCTGATGAAGTTTGTTGGCCTGTTCAGCTGGCCCAGAATACAACATGGTGGGCAGATATGACCACACCCCATCATGCTTGGAGTGTGAAGTAAACTTCATTTTGAAGTGAAATTATGTGACTGAGTGGCTCCACACACGCATACACTCGTCTAATATCACTACGAGTGAAGAGATGTTAAATTGAAGAAAGCACACACACACACACACACACACACACACACTCACTCACTCATACACATCTCAAGAAAAGCTATCTCAAGTTCATGCTGAGACAACACAACACAGTACAATAAAACAGATGGCATTGCTGTACAGTACAGTGCCATACAATACAATACAATACAATACAATAAATCCACTGATGTTTGTTCATCATGCTTGATGCTGACCTCCAAAACAGCAGAGGCAGCTGCTGTTTCGAAAACTGGGCAGAAATTTGATTACGGTGGAGATGCCTTGCCCACAGTACATCCCTACTCTCTCGGCCAAGAGGGCATAAGGACAGTCAGCGTTGGAGATATTCTCCAAAGGCCAACTAGCCCCCAGGGCTGCAGCACATAAGGACTGTGCACGTCAAGCCTCCTAGTCAGAGAGTAATAATAGATCACTAAAGACTAAGCTGTAAAGTGGAATTCCATGAGTGGGAAAGCCACTGATCATACAGCCTCTCACTTTGCTGTTGCCCCCAGCATCAATAGTTTAATCAAGAACTGGGATAAAGCCCAGGCGCTGAATATATCCTACACAATACTGGAAACTGCCATCTTGCTTCAAACAAACAACAAAATGAATCCACTAGTTCTTGACACTGCATCTCAACAAAAGTATGACAGCAACATGATGAAATGCCAATGCTCACACAGAGGAAAAGGGGGGGGGGGGGGGGGGGGGGAAGAGAAAAGGAGGTGAAGGTGGACACCTGACAAAATGGCCACAACATAGGACAACAAAACAAGAAAAGAAAACCCCACTCCTTTTCTGATTTTTTGGTGACTTTTTTTTTATTTTCAATGTCAGTTTCAATGTGCATGAATGCTGCTTACAAAATGATTCCACTCTTCCCGGTCTGCACCAAGATCTTCATTCTAAGCACTACACATAGAATAAAGATACCTGATTTCTCACAATGCATTCTTTCCCTTATCCAACATTCCCCTTTATACACATAAAGATAACTGATTTTTCACAATGCATTCTTTCCCTTCTCCAACATACCCCTTTACCAACATCCTTGTCATCATGGCAGATTTACACACATGAGCTTTTGACACGTTGCAAACATGACTGGGTACACAATTGCTTACTTCCTACTTGTGGGAATACGTCAATCCTGACCCTTGCTTCCATAAGTACGATAGACTAACATGACAAAAAAAGAGAATACCACGACAAACATGGCGGCGGTCATCATTGGAACTACTGTTGAGCAAACTCAATCATGACGCCCTCTCCATATATATCCACTCCCAATGCCCGGCATGAAATAAACTGAAGAAAGAAACGCTGTCCAAATCCTACTTCCCAGTTCATCTCTAACAACATGCAAGTCATTTCTCGTTTATAAAAAAACAACAACTGAAAACGGAAAAGAAATCCCATCACAGCTCTGCATTCATTGAGGCCTGATAATACAAGTGAAAAAATGTCACTGATAAACTAAAATGAATACAATGTTGGAAAAAATGTCACTGATAAACTAAAATGAATACAATGTTGGGAAAAATGTCACTGATAAACTAAAATGAACATAATGTTGGAAAAAATGTCACTGATAAACTAAAATGAATATAATGTTGGAAAAAATGTCACTGATAAACTAAAACGAATACAATGTTGGAAAAAATGTCACTGATAAACTAAAACGAATACAATGTTGGAAAAAATGTCATTGATAAACTAAAACGAATACAATGTTGGAAAAAATGTCACTGATAAACTAAAACGAATACAATGTTGGAAACAATGTCATTGATAAACTAAAACAGACTACAATGTTGGAAAAAATGTCACTGATAAACTAAAACGAATACAATGTAGGAAACAATGTCACTGATAAACTAAAACAGACTACAATGTTAAGGCAAGTCATAAAAAAGTGACCCCCCCTACCCCCCAAACATCATTGAACTGAAATTGAAAACATGAAATAAGAGACTACACATAAAAGGATTGACAGAAATTTTCATTTCAGAATTAAAAAAAGAAACAAATCAAAGAAGGATTACATGTTTAAAAATGAAAACACCAATGAAAATTTTTAAAAAGTTACATTTCTTGTTACACAACACATATTCTCAGACAAGAGAAAAACATTCTATAACACTAACTGCACTCAAATTTAACCTAAACCCCCCCCCCCAACAATAATCTAAATGTCGTCAGCAACGAAGACTTATTTGCACTTCTCACAAGCCGCCATACCAAACACCACTTTCAGCCCATCGGCATGCACATCAAAATAACAAATCTTGCGTTTTGAATAGATGTATACAAAAAATTCTGGATAACAATGTTTAAATAAAGCAACCCCCCCCCCCCAACAACATGACAGCAAATCACAGGCCATGATCAAGCAACAATCATACCAATCAAAAAAAGACAATGCCTATTTTCAACACGACTGTCTACAGACAACCCACTGATAGCTTTCTCCCAATGTTGGTTCACCACTACTTGCTCATTGCACCACTAACCACCCTACTCCCTCCCTATGGTGTTTTCAATACCAGGACAAAAACAATACAAGCCAGGGCAAAGGGCAAAGGGCAAAGGGCAAAGGGTTTCCAAACCAAACTGACTCGAGCAGAGAGGGAGCAGTTGTGAAGGACAACATGCTGTTGTAGAGAACCTGCTGTCCACAGTGTGATACAAGTCATCCTTGGTAAATCTCTCCGTTAGAAACTTAACAAAAAACAACAAACCAGTAGAAAAAGTCAGAAGTATTCAAATTTGAAAACCTCTCTCTGTGCAACAAGTACAAAAAAGTCAAACAAATTTTAAAATCTCCCTGTGAAAAAAACTTTACAAAAAAGTCAAAAACACTTCAAATTCGAAAATCTCTCTATCAACAAAAATAGTACAAAAAAAGTATTCAAATTTGAGAAAAATCTCTATCTAGAAAAACCAACAACAAACAAAAAACAAATGAATAAACAAATCAACAACTATATACCTTTTTTCTGATAGCAGAATAAGCCACTGTCAAGTACAAAAGAATTATAAATATTTATCAAACATACATACAAAAAGGTTTCCACAAAAATGTCTGTCTGGCTAACACACTTTTTTCTCAAACCACTGCACACAGGGTTTCTTTTCTTGGCTTTCAGCACAAGTCGGCACTTGTGTCTTCATGCTGTATACCTTGGTCTTAGCAAGACTCTGCCATGATACTAACAGTTTGCTGGTTTCTTTGTCACAACCCGACATAGTGTGACATATGATGCTTAACTTATCTCTCTCTCTCTCTCTTTTTTCCTTTCCCCGGCCCGAGCTTGGAGGCTCATCAATTGAGAGAGGTGGGTATGCATGTGACCGTTAAGGTAGCCACATTCCAAGTTCGGGGATGGTGTCTAAAAATGACACCTGCGTGCACGTGTCTTAAAAAAAAAGTTATCATCTGTTCCTACCAGTACAAAAAGGCCTACTCTTCAAACAGGTAGAGCAGGTTTTTTAACATGCATGCAAGATATTCTGCATGTGTTTGCCCACAGGGCCTCAGTTAATAGTCTCATCCAAGGTCTTTGGGGGAGTAGGTCACAGTCAGTACTGATGTCAGTCAACTCCAGGGTCAAATCCCTAAAACGGCTGCCTCTATGGTCAGTCACCGGCCATCAGATCACGTGTGCAGTGCTCTGACCGCTGAGCCATCCCGCCCCCACCTAAATATATCTGATTCTACAGTCCAACAACTTTCTTTTTTTTTAACAAAGCAAAATCAATGACCATGTGGGAAGATGGCAATATACATACATGCCATCTGCAAACTTCCTTCCTGGGCAGGTGATTTGATTACAGGTGCACACATCCAGACGACACTACACCAGAGGGAGGGATGCAGTCTGGAGTCAAGGTATACAACATGGCTGCCTCCTCAGCGCTCCAACCAGCCCCAAGTCGGTGGTTGTAATCCTGAAAACATTGACTGGAAACAACACTGTCATTTTCCCCTCACCTTTCTTTTCAGACTTCTGTCCTAAAATAAGAGAGAGAGAGCACAAAAAAACCCCCAAGGTTCCAGAAGACTTGAACGAGTTCTAAAACTCACAACACTGGGCAGCAGACCCCCAGCACAAACTCTCCACACGCGGTTTGTGAACACCCCCCCCCCCCTCCCCGGATCCAGTTCTGCCACTACACCGCAACCTGTCATGGACACAGCCAGCCTTTGACCGACGAACCAGCATACAAACTGAACACAAACCAAAGAAAACCCCAATACATGGGACAAACACAAACACACCAAATAAAAACCCAATACACGGGACAAACTGAACAACACAAACCAAATAAAAACCCAATACACGGGACAAACTGAACAACACAAACCAAATAAAAACCCAATACACGGGACAAACTAAACAACACAAACCAAAGAAAAACCCAATACGCAGGACTAAAAAGTAAATACCAAAAAATGATACACTTCCATTTAGCAAACGCATGCAACGCTAAAATCAAACGGGCGACAGACAGCCTGTAGAGAGAGAGAGAGACGCCCCAACCCCTGCCCCCCCCCCAAAACTCTCCAGGCGCAAACAACACTGCGCCTCATCTGACACACACAGCCTTTCCAAACTGATTACAGTGTAATGATGAATGACTGATGAAGATAATGATGGAAAAAGCCCATCCTCCCTCCCTCACGATGATGACGACGACAAAGACGACGACGCGACCACAACAACTGCTGCTGAGGCCCAGTGCAGCACACCCAGGCAGACTGGCCAAGACACAGGCAGGGGGGGGGGTGGGGGTGGGGGCGGCTACAGCACTGTGGTCATCAGTTCAGGCGGATCTTCTTGGGGGCGTTACCTGAGCTGTTGACGTCGTTGGCGGTGAGGGCGGGGCCGATGCTGCGCAGCAGTTTGCTGTCTGACAGCGAGCCAAACAGCGTGGCCAGCAGCGCCACCCCATACCCTGTGGCTCGCTCCCCCTGCACACCACAACAGAACACAAACCGTCAATGGTCTTTAAAATGATTCTGAATACACGGCGGCACTGGGAGGAGCTATAAATGAGTTTCCATGACTCTTATTTTCCAAAGACAGGATCAGAAAAAATCAGATATTTCTCTCTTACTTGATTAAACATATTCATACTTCAATACAGCTGCAAAACACAATATACCATAAGAGCAACAAGCTTAGAGCTTGTCCATCAAAATATAAACAAAACTGATTCATACAATGGTGTACAATCATTGTAATTTGTCATTTATAAAGCCAACTTACTTCAAGATGAATGATGGCATTCCAATGAAAAGAAAAAAAAAGACCCCCAGTGATTCACTTTTGGTTGATGTCACAAAAACAAAGCTATAACGAAAAATCCCAAAACCGAGTGGAAAAATCAGGGAAAGAAAAAGCAGAGGAAAGACAACCCCCCATCACAGCCAGAACCTTACTTACAACTCCCCTCCTCCCCAACCCAGTACTTACAACTCCCCTCCTCCCCAACCCAGTACTTACAACTCCCCTCCTCCCCAACCCAGTACTTACAACTCCCCTCCCCCTAGGTCAGTACTTACACCCCCCTCCTCCCCAACCCAGTACTTTACAACTCCCCTCCTCCCCAACCCAGTACTTACAACTCCCCTCCCCCTAGGTCAGTATACATCATACACCCCCCCCCCCAACACTTACAACCCCCTTCCCCCCAACCCAATACTTACAACCCCCTCTCCCAAAGTCAGTACTTACAACAACCCCCTCCCCCCAACCTAAAACTTACAAACCCCAACCCCCCTCCCCCCCCCCCCCCCCTCCAAACACAGTACTTACAACCCCCCTCCCCCAAAGTCAGTACTTACATTCCCCCAAAGTAACAACTTACTACTAACCCCCCCCCCCCCCCCCCCAGAGAGCACTGACCACGCAGACAGGAGAGGCCATGTCGATGTGGAGCCAGGTGCCCATGTAGTCAAAGCCAATGTGGCTGTGGATAAACAGGCCAGCACACGACACCTGAGCGTTGCCGCGCTCCTGCAACAACAACAACAACAACCATGTAGTCAAAGCCAGCATACGACACCTGAGCGTTGCCACGCTCCAGCAACAACAACAACAACAACCACCATGGAGTCAATGAACAGGCCAGCACACGACACCTGAGCGTTGCCGCGCTCCTGCAACAACAACAACAACAACAACAACCATGTAGTCAATGAACAGGCCAGCACACGACACCCGAGCGTTGCCGCGCTCCTGCAACAACAACAACAACCATGTAGTCAATGAACAGGCCAGCACACGACACCTGAGCGTTACCACGCTCCTGCAACAACAACAACAACTTATTGCATTAACTTCAATATGAAAGAATGAATTAATAAATAGTCTCTCTCCCCCCCCTCTCTCTCTCCCCCCCCCTCTCTCTCTCCCCCCCCCCTCTCTCTCTCCCCCCCCCCCTCTTCTCCCCCCTCTCTCTCTCCCCCCCCTCTCCCTCTCTCCCCCCCCCTCTCTCTCTCTCCCCCCTCTCTCTCTCCCCCCCCCCTCTCTCTCTCTCCCCCCCCTTCTCTCTCTCTCCCCACACTCACAGTCACAGAGTTCTTCATGTCGGCCAGCACAGAAGAGAACATTCTTTCCTTCGTTCCAACACAACACAATCAATCTCTCTCTCTCTCCCTCTCTCCCCACACTTACAGCCACAGAGCTCTTCATGTCGGCCAGCACAGAAGAGAATTCTATTCTTTCACTCACTCCATTCAATCATTCATTCCAACACAACACAATCAATCTCTCTCTCTCTCTGTCTCTCTCTCTCTCCCCACACTTACAGCCACAGAGCTCTTCATGTCGGCCAGCACAGAAGAGAATTCTATTCTTTCACTCACTCCATTCAATCATTCATTCCAACACAACACAATCTCTCTCTCTCTCTGTCTCTCTCTCCCTCTCTCCCCACACTTACAGCCACAGAGCTCTTCATGTCGGCCAGCACAGAAGAGAATTCTTTTCTTTCACTCACTCCATTCAATCATTCATTCCAACACAACCCAATCTCTCTCTCCTCTCAATCTGTCCCTCTCCCCCCCTCTCCCTCACTCTCTCTCCCCACACTCACAGCGACAGAGTTCTTCATGTCAGCCAGCACGGAGTAGAATTCTATTCTTTCACTCACTCCATTCTTTCCTTCATTCCAACACAACACAACACTCTCTCTCTCTCCTTCTCTCCCCCCCACTCACAGCGATAGAGTTCTTCATGTCTGCCAGCACAGAGGAGAACTCCATTCTTTCCTACATTCCAACACAATCAATCTCTTTCTCTCCCTCCCTCTCTGTCTCACTCTCTCTCCCTCCCCCCCTCTCTCTTTCCCTACCCCCCCCTCTCTCTCTCTCCCCCCACTCACAGCGACAGAGTTCTTCATGTCTGCCAGCACAGAGGAGAACTCCACGAAGTGCAGTTCGGGGTGTAGGGGAGAGGGGTGCACCAGATCCCCGGAGCTGCGTCCAGCGCTGGAGCACAGAGCCTCCATGTTCTCCGAGTTGGAGACAATGCCCGCGTGGAACTTCCCTGCACACACACACACACACAGAGTTTTGGTTTGGTTTGTGTTTTTTTGCAGAGATTTTTGTTTTTGTTTCTGTTTGGGTTTTTTTTACAGAGAGAGAGAGAGAGACTTTTGTTTTTGTTTGTTTTTTTTACAGAGATTTTTGTTTTTGTTTGTTTTTTGCAGACAGAGAGATTTTTTTTTTTGTTTGTTTTTTGCAGAGATTTTTTGTTTTTGTTTTTTGCAGACAGAGAGATTTTTGTTTTTGTTTTTTGCAGACAGAGGGATTTTTGTTTTTTGCAGACAGAGAGATTTTGTTTTTGTGCAGACAGAGGGATTTTTGTTTTTGTTTTTTGCAGACAGAGGGATTTTATTTTTTGTTTGTTGTTTTTTTTGCAGACAGAGATGTTGAGGATTGGCAGGTATGTGGACTCCATTTTCCCTTTGGAAGGTTTTTGTAGGAAAGTTATTCTTTCCTTCTTTCTTTTATGAATTCTTTTTCTTTCCTTCTCTCAAAACTCCACTTATTTCAACATTGCTCCACTGCTGAGGAAACTTCATGAACTTGCCACCAGCGGCGTAAGTTCAATTAAGCATTTGCGTTTTTTTTTGTTTGTTTTTTAAAGATTGCTGTTAGTTTTTTTTTGTTTTGTTTTGTTTTTAAAGACTGCTGTTGGGTTGTTTTTTTTTAAATATCAGCCTAACCAATGTTCTCAGTTCCAGTGCAAATTAAAAAATTTTAAAACGCCAACAAGTTTGGTTTGATGTTTTCTACAACTGCGCTGAGTTTTCTTTCTTTCCACACAACAGACTACAGCTCTGTGTGAAATATACACACAAAAACTTGCAACTTAATTTTTTTTTTAATTTTCAGTTGCCTACGAGAGAGTTGACGATTTTCTTTCGATGACTGAAAGAGCAGAGTAAGGCACAAACAAACAGCCAAGCAGTGGTCAGAGGCTGACTGTTCTTTCCTACCTGTGGCGATGCCCTGTGCCCCTAACACAATACAAAACAACACAAAACAAAGCAGTGGTCAGAGGCTGACTGTTCTTTCCTACCTGTGGTGATGCCCTGTGCCCCTAACACAATACAAAACAACACAACACAAACAGTGGTCAGAGGCTGACCCCAGCCAGCATCAGTGTCCATTGCTTCCTACTGTGGCAATGCCCTGTGCCCCGGTCAGAGTGGCCATGTCCACTATGGTTTCACACTTCAGGTCTTTCTGGGCGTACGCCACCTGCACAACAACAACACACAGGATCAACAACACACAGTATCAACAACACACATTGATTCGCTTGATATCAACAACACACATTCATTTGCATTATATCAACAACACACACATTATCAACAACACATAATATTAACAACAAACAGTCATACAATATCAACGACACAGTCACACAATATCACCAACACAGAATATCAACAACACACAGTCACACAATATCATCAACACACATTATCACCAACACACATTACAATATCAACAACACAAACAAACAGCTGTAACGACCAGCATAAACAGTCCATCAACTATTATGATCTATTATCACCAACAGTACTTAAAAAATCTTTCTTTGGCCTTCTTGGATTTTTTTTATGTTCCTTTTGTTGTTGTTCTTCTGTTATATTTTCGTTTAAACACTTACCACAAGTTCTGACAATCAACAAAGTAAATATGTAACAAACACAACCCCCCCCCCCTCCCTTATCCACGTGTGTATTTGTCCACCTACCTGTAATACAAGTCTTCAGTCTCTTATTACCCCCCTCCCCCCCTCACACACGTGCACACACACATACAAACACACACAAACACAAACACGCACACACACACACGCCACGCACACACACACACGCACGCACACACACACACACCAGGGTTCGCAATAACCGGTAATTGTCGGTATTTTACCGATTGTAAACAGGGAATACCGAAAATTTTCGAAGCAGCCGGTACCGCGGTACCGATTCTGTTTGCCTGTGACCGATTAGATTTCCGTCTAAAAAAAAAAAAGTCTGAAGTGACATTTTCTGACAGTGTCATGCGCCTGTACTGTGCTTATGCACCTACCCCTTCCTACCACCACCCCTTCGGACGAACATCTTTGGCGCCAGCATGATTAGCCTAGCACGCAGAACAGCAAGCTTTACTGTGAAAGAATAGAGCTTCGCGCTCTTCTCGGCATGACAGTAACTTCCATTCACAATGAGTAAATGGGGCCTAGATTTATTTAATCTTTATTCTTTTAATCTTTTATATCGAGGATAATGGAATAAGCACTCCTGTGCTTTTTTACATCCAGTCCCCATGTGTATGCAGTTTTGTAAATGTCATCTGTTCCCACGGGCACAGGATGGCCTGCTCTTACAAAAGCGAAAAGCGGAGTGTCTTTGACTATGAATTTGCGCGTTGCTTTGAGAGAGAAGAGTCGAAAACTAAATCTAAATTGAACGAAAGATCTAGATGAGCGCTAAGCATAGAAACAAGAAAGAAGAATATAAGTCTCACGAATGATGCCATGCAAAACAACAGACTGACACGGACAATGGCACAGGCGCTAGAAAAAAAATCCTATTTCCTGCGTGGCTTCGTGCCCAAGAAGCGAGTGGCAGCAGCACGGCAGTCAAAGTCTGAGAGATTTGCGTTCAATTTAGATTTAGTTTTGCTGCCGAACAATCCCCCCCTCCCCCACCCCCTCACTGAATAGTTTCGTTTTGTTCACAGTACGTACCGGATTATATTTTCTGGGGACCGATTTTGGGGGAATTGGTCAAGATATCTCTGAAATGGCAACTCGCAGTACCGGTTTTAAAAAATCCTAGCGTGAACCCTGACACAAACACGCACAAACACGCACAGCACACACACACACACAAACACGCACACACGCACGCACACACACACATGCGCGCACTACTACACACCACAAAGAAAACACACTACAAACAAACAAAAAGGCATCAATCAAAGGTGCACTAACCCCATCTCCTAAGACCAGCCTGCCTTCAGCATCTGTGTTGTTGATCTCCACTGTCCTGTGACACACAAGCACACACAGCAGCACGCACGCGCGCGCGCACCACACACCACATGTGCGCACGCACACCACACACACACGCACACACACACACAATGAGAATTCCACCGACAAAGTTTTGAACAATGCAAAGCTAATGTTAGACATTGCTAACGATTTATTGTTAAGTCCTATAGGGCATTTATTGCAGTTCTTTTTTGGATTTTGTTGTTGTTGTTCTTGATCTGTTAATGTTAAGAATACTATTTCGTTTGTTATTACTATCTATTACACACAGTGGCATACACGTGTGCATTCACACATACACACACAAAGTAGATCTCTCTCTCTCTGTCTCTCTCTCTCTTGTACTCAGTCTCCTATTTTAGGGTCGTCTGGTATCACTTAAAGTGGAAAGACGTTAAAATTGAAGACTGACTTACACACACACACACACGCACACGCTCACTCAACAGCACACACACAAAAACAATCACCCACAGTCAGAATATCCCAATTCTACACCCAACATTTTATTCGAAATCAAACCACTGCTGTGCTGAACAAGAAAAACACAAGATAAACAAAAGAATAGAATGAACTGAAGATTTCATTTTTTTCTGAGGTATCTTGTTATAAATAGTCACGTCAGATTTTTCTGTGTGAAAAATGGACTGCTCACAAGGAGAGCACATCACCTCCACTACAGTGCCACTCTGCCTTCTTGTTCAGGCTCCTGCCTTTTTTCCAGAAAAAACGTAAAAGATAACAATTCTTTCCTACGCTAATCCAATCCAATCCAATGATGATGCTTAGAACCCCGCCGACCACACAGGCCATATCAGGGCTGTCACCTTGTCACATTTTAGAACTCATATTAAAACTGTGCAAACTATATACAGATTAAAATTTTCCTATGTTAAAGTTGATGCGTAAAACATCTTGCACACATTAAATCCTGTTCCGCTTTTCGGAAGAGTAGGCCATTGTGTGCTGGTGGGAACAGATTGACATTTACAAAACTTTCCACACACAGGGACTGGATGTAAAAAAGCACATGAGTGCTTATTCCAATATCCTTGATATAAAAGAAAAAAAAAATTGCGCTGGGCTTGCCTTGTCAGGCACCCAAATGCAACGCATTTTTGCTCATATAACAGACAACAATATTTGCTGCCCGAGTGTTCAATGAAAAAGAAGAAGTACCTTTCATATCTCAGTTCTTGACCTCCATGTTGTGTGCAGTGGATTTTTATACATCATTACATCATCCTCATTTCACTGATTATCATGCAATATTTTTTTCAACACTCTGGACCACACATAGTAAGTGTGCTGCCATTCAACAAAGCAGTGGAAAACGACCAACATGTTTTAATCCCCTGCCTACAACTGCACGGAAAAGACACAACAGACAAAAAAAAAAAGGTGCCACTATCAACCTAGACACAAACCAGCCTCCACACACACACACACACACACCACACACACACACACACACACACACACACACACACACACACCTGCCAGTTTTAAACCATCACCTAGAATTGCACGGAAAAGAAACAACACACACACACACAAAAAAGGCGCCACTATCAACCTGAACACAAACAGCCCTCCACACACACACACACACACACACACACACACACACACCCACACACACACCACAACACACACACAAGATTTCAAGATTAAATTCCTTTCACCCCTTTTGGGACATGGAGGATAACAAACAACTCAACAGGAGAAAAGAAACCTTACAGCAATACATCCAAAAGTATAATTATCAATACCAACAGGAACTGAAAAGCAAGAATTCTTCGCAAATAATAAACAAACAATATCAAAGACTCATGACGTTTTTAAAGGTATGTAAATTTCTGTAAAAGACACAATCTACACTGGTTAAAGGCATCAAATCAAATTTCAAAAAAATACCTGCAACTCATGAATTTTGACAGAAAAGGGAAAACTTTTCGAGATTTACACTTCATCAGCCTGCAAAAATTATAACTGGACACACACACACACACAGACACATGCACACACAGACACATGCACACACAGACACGCACCCCCCCCCCCCCACCCCCGCCAGCACCACGCACCTGCCAGAGTACATCTTGACGATGTCGTCAGGGCGCTGTGCCTCAGGCCCCACAGCGTTCTCGGCCAGACAGAAGATGCCGTGCAGCGTCTCGCGGAACCCCAGCTTGACCGCGCAGTAGAACGCTCCCAGGATGCCTGCCGCACCCCCACAGTCCCTCTTCATGCCCCCCATCCCTGTCTGAGAGAGTGAACATTAAAAAAAAAGTTAAAGTCTGTCCCGAGCCTAAGGCTCATCAGGCCGGTGCTTATCCCAGTTTCTGTGGCGTTAAGCGACAGTCATAGACTCCCCCCTGGATAGGACGCCAGTCTATCGCAGGGTTAACCCCCAACACAAGGTTGGTACCCCTTTTACACCTGGGTGGGGTGAGAAAATAGCCGTAAAGTGCCTTTTCCAAGGGCACAACGTCATAGCCGAAAGCTGGGATCGAACTCGCAACATTTAGATTACGAGTACAACGCCCTAACCACTAGACTACAGCGGCGGCTAGAGAGAGTGAACATAGAGGACAGTTAATTTAAGGTGGGACATGGGGGTTGAAAACTGATGAAATTTTGTTTACAAGCCCATGTTAAAAGTTATGCCATATGTGACGCTCCACCACGAAATGAGTCGCTTAGCACCTGACCCATTTTCCCGCTAGCAGCCATTAAAGGCAGGTGGGGGTCAAGTTGTTGATTTTGAGATTTTGGTTGATTATAAAACCATAGTCCTTATTCTACCTTGTAATGAAAGGAGCATACAGAACTTAACCTACAGACATTCTGTGCTAGTATGCGTACTAGCTCAGAAATGTCTGTATGTTAAGTTCTGTATGAATGCAACAAGTATATACATCAGTTCATGGGTTTACATATGTACACATATTTGAAGGAGAAATTCAGACAGACATGGGTAAAATCAGCAAATACACATGCACACACATAACACATACCCTGGAAATAAAAGTTTGACTTGACTTGACTTGACTCATCTCTCTCTCTCTCTCTCACACCCACACACACCACACAGCACCCACACGCATACGCACACACACACACCACACACCCACCAACACACCCATACCTTGGACTTAAGGCAGAGGCCGCCGGTGTCGTAGACGATGCCTTTGCCCACCCAGGCGATGTTCTGCGTGGCTCCTGCCGGCTTGTGGCTCAGCACCACCAGAGCTGGCTTACGCACAGCCGCCTTCCCCACACCGTAGATCCCTGCAGAACGTAAGGGAAAATTTATATGAATAGTGTTGCATGTATCCGACCATAAATCCCTGCAGAACGTAAGGAAAAATGATATGAATAGTGTTGCTTGTATGCACCGCCTTCCCACACCGTAGATTCCTGAAGAACATAAGGAAACAAAATGATAGGAATATTATTGCATGTATGCTACTGGTTTCCCACACCATCAATTCCTGAAGAACGTAGGAAAACTGATAGGAATACTGTTGCATGTATGCTACCACTTTCCCCACACCGTAAATCCCTGAAGAATGTAGGAAAATTTATATGAATATTATTGCATGTATGCTACTGCCTTCCCCACACCGTAAATCCCTGCAAAACGTAAGGAAAGAACATTGATATTTATAAATCCTGTTACATGAATGCTACTTTTTTTTTTTAGCTGTAAATGGGTACCTGCCCTCTTTAGCGTCAGGGAAGGTAAAGCAGCGAGAGAGAGGAGATGGGCGCCGCCCTCAATATGCTGGCTCCTAGAGAAGCTGAGGTCTTTGATGCCTCGCCCCCCTATGACCACACAGGTTATGGGACACCTTGACCTTTAGCTATACTACTGCTGCATTCCGATTGGTGTGATTTTTGTGTGTATGTGTTCTTAGCTGTGTGGTGGTTGTCTTGCTTTTTTCACAAAGAAGTGATTTTGAAAAATGACACATACAGTGGAGCACAGATTCAGCCGTTGTTCCCTCTCCACACTAGAAAAGCAAACATGTCGTTTTACTCTGAGAATAGTCCTCATAGATATATATATATATTTAAAAAAACCTATTTAAACATTTTTTTCCTTTTTTTTTTTGGCATTTAAACTATATTTTTCTTCTTTGTCAAACGCTCAGACAACCACCTTTGTTGTCTGTTATTTGAGCGAAAATGTGTTACACTGCCATTCAGCACTGGAATGTCAAGCCCAGTGTATCTGACTTTGGCATGGGAGAGAACTGTTACTTCCAAGTCTTTCTGGAAAATGGAAAGGACAAAAAGAAAAGAAACACGGAAGAAACAAAGAGAGGGACAGAAAGACTCAAAGATAACAATTCTCTCCCATGCCAAAGTTGGATACGCAAGGCTGGACTTGTTAGGCGCTTAACAGCAGTGTACGCAAAAAAACCCTCAAAAACAAAACAAAAATAAATACACAAATTAAATTTTTTTTTTTTTTTAAAAAGCAGTGTAACGCATTTTCACTCATGTACCAGACAACAGTAGTAGCTGTCTGAGCGCTCGACAAAGAAGTGTACATACATGTAGACTTCACTAAGTATGGGCTTGACTTCACTGTCAAAGTCAACACACAAAGAATGCAGATAACAGAAAGAAAGCAGATAACATGGGGGACACACAAAGAAAGCAGTAACATGGGGGACACACAAAGAAAGCAGATAACATGGGAAACACACAAAGAAAGCAGATAACATGGGGGACACACAAAGAAAGCAGACAACATGGGGGGCACACAAAGAAAGCAGACAACATGGGGGACACACAAAGAAAGCAGTAACATGGGGGACACACGAAGAAAGCAGTAACATGGGGGACACACAAAGAAAGCAGACAACATGGGGGACACACAAAGAAAGCAGACAACATGGGGGACACACAAAGAAAGCAGACAACATGGGGGACACACAAAGAAAGCAGACAACATGGGGGGGGGGGACACACAAAGAAAGCAGACAACATGGGGGACACACGAAGAAAGCAGTAACATGGGGACACACGAAGAAAGCAGTAACATGGGGGACACACAAAGAAAGCAGACAACATGGGGGACACACAAAGAAAGCAGACAACATGGGGGACACACAAAGAAAGCAGACAACATGGGGGACACACAAAGAAAGCAGACAACACTGACCTCCGAATCCTCGTCTCAGCAATTCCTCTCCTTGGATGATTTTCGGGGTGATGCCCAGCTTTTCTCCCACCTGCTTGATTTCCTGGAAAAAACACACAGCCTTTACCTGTAGTACTTCTGCATGTGCTCACTGTCTTACCTGTAGTACTTCTGCATGTGCGCACTCTGCCACACAATCTTTACCTGTAGTACTTCTGCATGTGCTCACTGTCTTACCTGTAGTACTTCTGCATGTGCGCACTCTGCCCCACAATCTTTACTTGTAGTACTTCTGCATGTGCGCACTGTCTTACCTGTAGTACTTCTGCATGTGCGCACTCTGCCCCACAATCTTTACTTGTAGTACTTCTGCATGTGCTCACTGTCTTACCTGTAGTACTTCTGCATGTGCGCACTCTGCCCCACAATCTTTACTTGTAGTACTTCTGCATGTGCGCACTCTGCCCCACTATCACAGTCTTTAATTGTAGTTTGAATGAGGGATGTAACTGATGTTAGAATGATGGTAATATTGAAGTAAAGTATTTCCTTCTCATGGAAGTGAGTGTGTGTGTGTGTGTGTGTGTGTGTGTGTGTGTGTGTGTGTGTGTGTGTGTGCGTGCGCGCACACGTGCAAGTAACTGTGAGCGTGTGTGTGTGCGTGTGCATACGTGTGTGTGCACACATTGCATGCGCACATGTGTATGTGTGCGTATGAACGTGTGTGTGTGGATCGGAGTGTCAAGTGCACAAAACAGAGAGAGCGAGAGAAAACGACAGACAGTACAAATTTCGGTTTCTATTTAAAAAGTGAAATTTGTCCCTGTATTTTCAGTCCCTACACCACACCACCCCCACTGAACTAACAACAACAAAAAAACCCAACCAAAAAACAACAATAACAAAACAGAAAAAGACCATAGATAACGCTCTTCAATCCCTCACCTCGACAAAAGCGTCGGTGTGCATCTCGGCACAAGGCATGTCGGTGATCTTGGCGGCCAGACGCACGCCCTCACTGGCCACCGTCAGCGCCTGGATGTCTTCAGGGGACAGCCCCTCCTCCTTCCCCCCCCCAACCAACACCACCTCCACTGTCACCGTGCGAGGGTCCTCGGGCAAGTTGGTCTTGCCCGAATACTGAGGGAAGGCACGGGCAATGGCGCAGGCCGAGGCGAAGAGGTCGCTACGTTCACACACCAGCTGAAAACAGAGGGCGGAGAAACTGAACGTCAGTAAACCAAGCAACTGAGCAGGGTCACACTGAGAACATCAGTGAACCTATCAACTGAGCATGGTCAACAAGGAGTACATCAGTGTAGCAATCAACTGAGCAGTCAACAAGGAGTACATCAGTGTAGCAATCAACTGAGCATGGTCAACAAGTACATCAGTGCACCAATCAACTGAGCATGGTCAACAAGGAGTACATCAGTGTACCAATCAACTGAGCATGGTCAACAAGTACATCAGTGCACCAATCAACTGAGCATGGTCAACAAGGAGTACATCAGTGTACCAATCAACTGAGCATGGTCAACAAGGAGTACATCAGTGTACCAATCAACTGAGCATGGTCAACAAGGAGTCGATGGCAGACAAATTTAAACCAACCGCCCATGCTCCCGAAATCTAGTTATATGTCCCTATTTTCATTCAGTCTCCTCCAACTCCATCACTATGCGTTATCGTGTGTGTGTGTGTGTGTGTTTGCGTAAATATATAATTTGTTAATATATTTGTGAATGGTTGCATGCGTGTGACTGATTTGAATGCAAGCGCTTCAATTTGTTTGCTTTACAAGATTTAGCGCTATATAAATTCCATATATTATTATTATTAGTGGTATTAAAAAAAACAAACAGACAAGACTGAAGGCTAGTTGTGCTATAATGGTTCTCTTTAAAACTAAGTTCCCTTGATTGCATCTTTCCCATTAGAAAAACTAGGTCTCTTTTTCTAAAGACATAATTTACAAAACTGCATGCATACACACGGGGACAGGATGTAAAAAAGCGGACAAGACACTGGGTTACCCACCACAATGAACTCCTCTCCTCCCACAATGCAGCTCTTGACGATCTTGGTCAGGTGGTGGGCGCGCGAGGGGGTGTTGTGGCGACTGCACTTGGTGGGCAGGGCGGCCACTGTGGCATTGTTGAACCACAGCGAGCACGAGTCTGTGGGCGATGGGTGAAGGGTCGACACCCCGTTGTAGAACATCTGAAAGTTAAAGCATGCAACATTCCATTCAATGCAGCCATTCAATGCATTCCATTCAATGCCATGCTCACACAGCAAAAAGGGATCTCTAACAAGCTACCCTTTAAAGTTCTCGAAAACCCAAACAAAAATTTTCAGACAGTACAACCCAAATTGAATGATGTAGCTCTTATTTTAGTTCTGTTCCAATTGATTCGTTTGTCCACCGGTTCATTCATAATCACAAAAAAGCATTATATCACCAATATTTAACACTGATCTCGGACATTCAATTATCACAAAAAAGCATATCATCAATATTTAACGACAACAAGAAAAAGAAAGACAAGAATGGGCTTCAAAAAGCAGCTTTACCTCATAATCAACCCGGTCTGCAAATTTGACCTTGAGGTCGTCAAACTTGACCTGGGTCAGGTGCTTCAACTGCCCCACGATCAGGACGCCATACGCTGCTGGGTCTGACGTCGTCAGCGTGCCGGAAAACTTTAGGGTGGCAGCCATCTTCACTCCTCTGTCCCCTGCACAGAGTGGTTTTATTTTATTTTTTGTTTATTTTATACCACTTTATGCCACAGCAGATTTCTCTGCGAGAAATTCGGGCTGCTCTCCCTGGGGAGAGCGCGTCACCACAAGTGCAGTGCCTACCCAATTTTTTTTCCTCAGGGCTGGTGTCTAAACACGACACCTGTGTGCATGCTGAGTTTTTAAAAAATAATTTTGTCATCCACTCCGACCGGCACACGATGGCCTGCTCTTCTGAAAGGCGGAATGGGGTTTTAACGTGTGCGCAAGATGTTCTGCGTGCATTTGCACACGGGCATCGGTTTATAGTCTCATCCGAATGGCAACGTTTCACAACGTGAAGAATAATGACTCCTGTATAAAAACTACAACTTCTAGAACTGTAAACAGCTTACTTCCTTGCAATGCCACACTTTCAAATCTTATTTATTTATTCTTTTATATCGAGGATAACAGAATAAGCAATCCTGTGCTTTTTTTTCATCCGGTCCCCGTGTGTATGCAGTTTTGTAAATATTGTCATCTGTTCCCACCGGCACACTATGGCCTACTCTTACGAAAAGCGGAACAGGATTTAACGTGTGCGCAAGATGTTCTGCGTGCGTTCGCACACGGGGCCTCGGTTTAAAGTCTCATCCGAAGGACTTTTGGGGAGAGTGGAGTCAGCACTGATGTTAACTCCAGGAAGAAAATTTCCTCGACCGGACTCGGACCCGGTCTTCAAATTGCCAGCGCAATGTTCTGACCACTAGCTATCCGCCCCCCCAATCTGAAGAAGCTAGTTCTGCAAAGTCTACATTCATAGAAGAAGCATCTGCAAACTGTATTTTCTATTACGCTGATTGAAAAGGCTGCAGAATCATGTGGCCATGTATGATGTACTGCCGATGGATTATGTGGCAATGATGTATGAATTTCTGCAGTCATTGATGGTTGCACTTGCAGATGATGGGATGTATATATTTCTATTTGCTTGGTTCACAAACAGTAAAAAAAATGGGCTTGGTGATAAATGCTGGTATTTGGTTTAGTGCTGGCATCTTTACTCAGGTAGGGTTCCTATACTGCAGAGTACATTTTAGTTAAGTGCAGATGCAATGAGGGCATCACATGCCATGCCATTTTGCTGCAATCTCTGGAACTGTTTCTAAGATCTCTACTTGAGAAGTTGTGTCAGTGTGGAACCAGCTGTCGTAGACCCATAGGACTACTCATAGTTGTTACTGGTCTTACTACATGAGGGTTAGGTTGTCAGCATCCAGTCAGATTACAGCACCATGCCCAGAAGAGTTCTGATCTCCATGTTTTACTTTTAGAATTTCTCTTCATTGACTATAGATTTAAATAATGTAAAAGAAACTGATTTTTTTTTAAAGTTGGCATGACACAGCATTTCTATAAGATACTCATGCCTAGCCTATGAAAAATTGATGTGAAAAGTTGTGAATAAGTGTCAGTCTATTTATAATTATGACTCAGTGGGCTCAGTAAGAATCCACACTTTTGTGTTCAACCACTGAGCTGGATTTAGTTTCTGGATTCTTTGCCTGCGCTACATCCTGCAGATGGCACTGAATGCAAACTTGCACTGGGCCTAGTTGCACTTGCAGTCTACCGACTTTTCAAATTCCTTGGCTGTTTTCCCAACTCGGTAACAAAGAACAATCACAATAAATGAATCCTTCCCCGTTACTTATCATTGACTCGTTTCTCATTGACAGAAGGCAACTACAATCGGTACAAGTCTACATCTCAATGGACTAAAGTCCCCCCCCCCCCCCCCTGGGTTATATTTTTCAGTTTGGCTAGCATACATGTCCGTTACGGCGTTAGGCTACCATTCATTTTTGACATGCCAACACCGATACTGACGCAACAACGGGAAAAACTTCACTGTGTCACAGAGTCTTTGGTACACTGAAACAAGCCACAGAGGCAATCACCAACACCACAGAACTGCACTGATTAACATGCAGCACTGTGTATTTAAAAAGGAATCTTTGAGACTTTCATGCGCTAACTTGCATACTCACGAGCTCTTTCCGGATGCCGGAGGAAGTACCTGTTAGCTTGGTCTGTTTGGGGGAAGGGAGATAACAGTTGGACAAGCTAGGCGAGCAGACCCCTACTCCACTGTACACAAAGCTAGCAGCAAGCAAGCCTATTGGCCCATCATAACGTTGACAAATATTTCGACTATTGTTAGCAAAAAGGATATATACAAGTCATTCGAACAATATTTTGTATTGTTTAATGGATGTATGAAATATAACTATTTTATTTTTCTTAAGTTCATTGCTTTAAAAAAAAAAAAAAGTGGATCAGGTTGAATTATATACTGGGTTGTTTTGGTCACAATAAATCTTCGTCTTTTTTTCTAAAAAAAGGAAGGACCAACCTCTTATGTCTCGAATTGTTTTGATATTACATGCATTTTCCCTTTACACGCAGTGATTCTGTTCAAAGCTGATTAATTTTTTTTACTCAAAGAGTCCATCATCGATGCAACATTGTGAAAGAGACAATTTTTGAAAGTGTGAATGAAATTAATTGTAAAAAAATCTCCATTAAAAAACAACAACTCTGCTGTGCTATAGAGCTGTGTTGTAGAACAGACGTTTGTTTGATAGAATTGTTAGTTCTTAATTTGATACTTTACCACGATCTCCCCCCCCCCCCCCCCCCCCCCCCCCCCCCCTTTAGTCTTCTTGTGTATACACTTGTTTGTTTTGTTTGTTTGCAATTCTTTCGCAAATGACTTGATATTCTTTACCTACCTGTTCTAGCCTGTTAATACTATGGCATTATACGTACAAAAGCATCTTGGTTGTTTTGTTTTGTTTTTGTTTTCTTTCTGTGAACACCCATCATTTTCGTAAATCTTGAAAAGCGTCTTTTTTTTCTTCTTCTTTTTAAAATTGTGTTTTGTTTGCAGCTCTTCACGAGAGTCATTTCAGGGGATCGAATAACTAACGACTTGTACCGTGACTGATTCTCACGTTCTGGATGCATGCTTTGGACTAATTTCCTCAGAGGTATGCCTATGTCAAAGCCATAAAGCTCCAATACAAAAATGACACATCATTTTAAAAAAAACTAGGATTATGTAACCCCCCCCCAAACAACAACAACAACAACAACAACAACAACACAACAACAACAACAACAAAACAAAACAAAACACCCACACATTTCGATAAACAACATGTACAACGAAGGTAATACAATTTTTTGCACATTCACTGCTATGCATGGTAGACAACCTTGCTGAAGTCATTGCAAAGCTTTATTACAGGTTGTTTCCCTTGGAACATATTTGGCCTCGGTTATCCTGCATTCTTCCATACCCAGCTCCTTTCTCTACCGCCTACTCCCCCCCCCCCCCCCCCCCCCTCTCTCTCCTCTCTCTCTCTCTCTCTCTCGCTCGCTCGCTCGCTTGCTCTCCTTCGGATGAGACTATAAACCTAGGTCAAAGATACTCAAGGTCCAGTGTGCGAAAGCACGCACAACATCTTGCGCACAGGTTAAAACCCGTTCCGCTTTTCGTAAGAGTAGGCCATTGTGTGCCAGTGGGAACGGATGACAAAACTGACAAAACTGTATACAGACGGGGACTGGATGTGAAAAAAGCACATGAGTACTTATTCTATTATCCTAGAATATATTCTATAATCCTCGAAATAGGGCCTAAACGAAAACTCTCTCTCTCTCTCTCTCCTCTCTCTCTCTCTCTCTCTCTCTCTCTCTCTCTCTCTCTCCTCTCTCTCTCTCTCTCTCTCTCTCTCTCTCTCTCTCTCTCTCTCTCTCTCTGGGGGGACGGATAACAAAAAAACACAAAAAAACACAACCAAACCTCAAACAAACAAACGAACAAACAAAATCAAGATGTCAGTATCAACAAATTATGAACTTGTGGCCTTTTCAGACAAACAAACATGCAGCCAAGCAAGCAAAGAAAAATTATCAAAAAAATATTTGCCTTCTTTTTTTTTTTTCAATGCATGTGTTGGACAAAAACAAAACAAAACAAAAAGTAACGGGGAAGAGAGGTAAAACAAACAAATAAAAAACCCATCAAATTAACATCAGATTACAGGGGTCTATGATAATAATAATAATAATAATAATAATAATAATAATAATAATAATAATAATAATAATAATAATAATAATAATGATACATGGAATTTATATAGCGCTATATCTTGTAAAAAACAACAACAAATCAAAACGCTTGCATTCGATCGATCTGTACAAGACACAAGCAATCAATAACAATTAATAATTCAAACACACGCACACACGCACACAAACACACACGCCTGCGCGGGCACACTTATAAAGCTTTTACACTTTGGAAGGATGAACGGGATTTCAGATTATGAAAGCATGGACAGATAAGAGATGGAAACAGAGGGCGAAAAACTACCAGTCTATCCAACACATACACCAACTGCAGACAAATAGCAAGAAACAAGCACACACAGAAACAAACACAAGAAATGACTGACACCACTATTGTGACAGAAAAAAAAAATCGCTGGAGGCTGTGTGTGTGTGTGTGTGTGTGTGTGTGTGTGTGTGTGTGTGTGTGTGTGTGTGTGTGTGTGTGTGTGTGTGTTGTGTAAAGGTGAAAAAAGGAGAAATGATAAAAGTAGTTGTTTTGCTGTGTTCTGCTTTTGTTGCTACTATACTGCTTGTTGTAGTTGTTTTTTTTGTCTTTCTGTTTTTCCCTGTTTTGTTTTTATTTTGTACTTTGTTTCGCCTCTCTCTCTCTCTCTCTCTCTCTCTCTCTCCTCTTCTCTCTCTCTCTCTCTCTCTCTCTCTGTGAATTTGTTTTGTGTCGTTTTGTTTCAGGTGTCTGAATTTTTTAAAATAATGTTTGGGTTATTCTTTAAGTTTTGTTTCTTTTCTTGTTCTGTTTGTTTAAAATCTTACTCGCTGTTTGTTTTGTTTGGGTCTCGTGTTATTTCAGTCTGCTGTGCTTTGTTTAGCGTTGCCGTGACTCCTTGTGTGTGGATTTTGTTTTCTTCTTTGTTTTGTTCTGAGAGGTTTTCTGTTTGTCTTCGCTTTGCTTTGTTTGCATGCTTTGTTTTGATGTACTTTTCTCAGGTTTTCTTTGTTTGCTTATATTATTTGTCTGGAGATTTTGTTTGATTTGGTTCAGTTTGATGTTTGCAGATCTTGTTTTTGTTTGTTTGTTTTGCGGTTTTATTCCTTGGTCTTTTCTTCTGTCTCTTTCTCGATTCATCTTTAATTACCCCATGTGATATGATTTGTTTTGACTGCATTTTCCCATTATTCTTTGTGTATGTCTGTGCGTGCGGCCTCTGCAGTCTGATGACATTTTCTTCTGTTTTATTATTTTGGGGGGAAGGGGGGCTTGTTTGCAATAAAAAAAAAAATCATCGCCTAAGGTCCTCTCAATGGGCACGCCCGCATTATTTATTTATTTATTTATTTATTGAAATTTACTTAATAATTTGTACTCTTTCTTGAGCAGATGCTGCATTTATTTGTTTACTTATTAATTCATTTATTTATTTATTAATCTACTTGCTTATTCACTTTATGGAATGATTGGATTTCCATTCCAGAAGAAAAGGAACAGGGATGGACATCAATGAAATTATGCCCCTTTAAGTAAGCAACCCCCATCTACCCGCCCCACCCGCGCGCCGGTGTGGAGATTTGTTTGCTTACGGAGTGATTTGGTAGGGGTGGGGTAGAGGTGGGGAGTAGTCTCGTTGTTAGAGCGTCGAGCTCTGGTCTGATGGCCAGGGTTCGAGCCTCTATGAGGCATCTGTTGAGAAGGATTTCTCCCCAGGAGTTAGTTAACATCAGTGCCGTCTCCACTCCCGCAACAGTCCTTCGGATGAGACTATAAACCAAGGTCCCGTGTGCAAGTGCACGCAGAACATCTTGAGCACATTTGAAAACCCGTTCTTCCTTTCGAAAGAATAGGCCATTGCATGCCGGTAGGGACGGATGACAAAGTTAAAACAAACAAACAAAAAAAGCCAGAACCCCATGGGCCCTAGCGTCGTGCTTAGACATAATGATGATGATGATGATGATGATGATGATGATAATAATAATAATAATAATAATAATAATAATAATAATAATAATAATAATAATAATAATAATACTTGGAATTTATGTAGCGCTATATCTTGCAATAACAAATCAAAGCGCTTTGCCTTCGACCTATACCACACGCACGCAATCACTAACAATTGATAGTTTTAACAAATTCGAATGTACACCACACACACACACACACACACACACACACACACACACACACACACACACACACACACACACACACACACAACCACACACACACACACACACACACACCACACACAAACACAACACACACACCCCACACACACACACACACACACCATCCCCGCAGTTAAAATACGGCTACCTTACTGGTGGGCAAAAAAAGGTGGCACACCGCAGTATTTCCCCTTTGGTGACCTCGGGGCACTAGTAAAGGAAGACAAAAAAGTATTGGAGGTTATTCCGTTTGCTATGTCTCTGGAGCGGACGCTGTGCTTATTTATCTTTGTGTTTATTTATTTATTTATTTATTCATCTCTTTCTTTCTTTCTTCACTTTGTCGAATAATTCCATTTCCCTTCAAGTAGAAATGGAATAACAAGGAACATCAATGAAATTATACCTCTTTAAGCACCCACCCCCACCCCCCCCCT
Source organism: Stramonita haemastoma (assembly GCA_030674155.1). Classification (NCBI taxonomy): domain Eukaryota; kingdom Metazoa; phylum Mollusca; class Gastropoda; order Neogastropoda; family Muricidae; genus Stramonita; species Stramonita haemastoma. The sequence goes on from CM060330.1 coordinate 3,338,292, forward strand.
TCCATGCCTGTGGATCAGTTTGTTCCCTTGTTGATGGATTTGTTAGTGTGTCTGGGTTTTTGTTTAGTGTTTTTAGGGTTTTTTGTGCACACGTTAAATCCTGTTCCGCTTTTCGTAAGAGTAGGCCATTGTGTGCCGGTGGGAACATGATAAGATTCACAAAACCGCATACACACGGGGACTGGATGTAAAAAAAGCACATAGATGCTTATTCCATTATCCTCGATATAATAGAATTTTTTTTTTTAATTTTGCTTGTTGACTTTTCCTGGTTCATTCAGTTACTTTTGTCTTTCTGTTTTGGGGTTTCTACCTAGAAAGCAGTTAAAAGAACATGAAGTCTGGCACATCGTTTGTATTGCTACTTTTTGTGTTCATTCGCATTGTACCACTTTAAGTCACGGCAGATTTCTCTGAGCGAAATTCGGGCTGCTCTTCCAGGGGAAAAAAGAAATAAATCGACAGACACAAAGAAACAAAATAGGTTGTTGAGATCATCTGATTATTTCAGAGTTTAAGATTATATATATATATCTATTTCCAATGGATCATTCCAGTGCCGTGGAGAGGGGGGGTCTGCTGCATGGGTAACAGCTTGCCCTCCATACATACTTGCCCAGGCTTTGCGCTCTAAAGACTAGAGCGCTACTCCATAGCTTCCGGACGATGAGTGCCTACTCATCTCTCTCTCTCCTCTCTCTCTCTCTCTCTCTCTCTCCTCTCTCTCTCTCTCTCTCTCTCTCTCTCTCTCTCTCTTCTCTTCTCTCTCTATATATATATATACACACACACACACACACACACACACACACACACACACACACACACACACACACACACACACACACACACACACACAGCACCACTCTTTTGGAAAAGAAACCAGGTTCTGGGAGTGGGCGTGACAGAGAAATCAGTCTTTGAACAGGTTGGAATAGCGATGGTATTCTTCTCTTCTTCTTCTTCTTCTTCTTCTTCTTCTTCTTCTTCTTCTTCTTCTTCTTCTTCTTCTTCTTCTTCTTCTTCTTATTATTATTAATATTATTATCATGATTATTAATAGTAGTAGTAGTAGTAGTATCATCATCATCATCATCATCATCATCATCATCATCATCATCATCATCATTATTATTATTATTATTATTATTATTATTATTATTATTATTATTATTATTATTATTATTATTATTATTATTATTATTATTATTATTATTGGGATAGCGGTGTGTTGAGGTCCATCTGGAAGTTCACACTGCCTGTCAAGAGATATTGTGCTTCAAGACAAGTGTACAGGTTTGTGTCATCTCTTTGTCTGTCAATCTGTCTATCAATCTGTCTGCTGTCCGTCTGTCTGTCTCTGTCTCTTCTCTGTCTTTCTGTCCTCTGTCTGTCTCTGTCTCTGTCTTCTGTCTGTCTGTCTGTCTGTCTTCTGTCTTCTGTCTCTCTGTCTCTGTCTCTGTCTCTCTCTCTCTCTTCTCTCGTCTCTCTCTCTCTCTCTCTCTCTCTCTCTCTCTCTCCCCCCCCCTCTCTCTCTCTCTCTCTCCCCCCCCCCTCTCTCTCTCTCTCTCCCCCCCCCTCTGTGTGTGTGTGTGTGTGTGTGTGTGTGTGTGTGTGTGTGTGTGTGTGTGTGTGTGTGTGTGTGTGTGTGTGTGTGCAGCAGGGCTGTGGAGGACCGCCGTGCATTAGGGAACCCATTGAATGTATCAGCTGGAGCTAACAGCTAGAAAACACATAACCTAATTACCTGAGAGAGAGAGAGAGAGAAGAGATAGAGAGAGAGAAGAGAGAGAAGAGAGAGAGAGAGACGAGAGAGAGAGAGACAGACAGACAGACAGACAGACAGACAGACAGAAGACAGACAGACAGACAGACAGACAGACAGACAGAGACAGAGAGAGGGAGAGAGAGAGAGAGAGAGAGAGAGAGAGAGAGAGAGAGAGAGAGAGAGAGAGAGAGAGAGAGAGACAGAGAGAGAGACAGAGACAGAGACAGAGACAGAGACAGACAGACAGACAGAGGCATTCAGACATACAGACAAACAGACAGAGGTAGTCAGGCATATAGACAGACAGACAGACAGACTGACAGACAGACAGAGGCAGTCAGACATACAGACAGACAGAGGTAGTCAGGCATACACACAGACAGACAGACAGAGACAGACAGACAGACAGAGGCAGTCAGGCATACAGACTGACAGACATACAGACAGACAGACAGAGGCAGTCAGACATATATACAGACCGACAGACAGGCAGAGACAAGGAAGCAGACGGCGATAAAGGGACAGACAGACATATATAGTAACATCCAAAAACGGCCACAGAACTAGAACTGGACACCAAGAAAACATACAAAACTCACAAAGAGACACAGCCAAAAAAAAACAAAAACCAAAAAACCCCACAAAAAACCTCCCCAACATCCCCCACCCCCAGACTATACCTACCCCTACCTACCCCTCCACCCCCCACCTTCCTGGACACTTGAATGGCTATGACTTTCCCTAAAACAATCCTTATTGTTGATGGTTTTTTTGTGTGTTTTTTTGTTTTGTTTGTCCAGCTGGAGAAGTTCGCCTGTTAGCCTCACCTATCTGACCCACTGCTCTCTTGGCTGTTTTGTCCTCAACCCTGCTCTCTGTCTCTGTCTCTGTCTGTCTCTCTGTGTGTCTGTCTCTGTCTGTCTCTCTGTCTCTCTGTGGGGGGGGGGGGGGGGGTCTGTGTGTCTTTGTCTCTGTCTTTCTCTGTCTCTCTTGTCTCTGTTTACATACATACATACACACACACATACACGTGCGCACACACACACACACACACACCACACACAACACACACACACACACACACATACACACACACACCCCCCCCCCCACACACACACACAAACACACACACACTTACACACACACACACACACACACACACACACATGCAACTTCCCCCCCCCCCTACACACACACACACACACACACACCACACACACTCCATCCCCCCTACCCACACACACACCACACACACACACAACACACACACACACACACACACACACACACACACACACACACACACACACACACACACACACACACACTGTTCCAGGCTTCTTGGGGTCTGTACGCGTATTTGCTTTTTTGTGGTACGCTTGACTTCGTCACCAGTGCAATGCTCTCTCCGCTTCACGGGGTGGCTGCTGCTATCCACTGTACCCCCTGTCAATGTTTGTTGTGGTACAGAGGGAGAGGGAGGGAGGGGGGGGGCGTGTCTTTTGTATGTTTTCCTGTCCTGTCCTGTCCTTTTTAAAGCTTTGAGCGTAGAGATGATTCATGTTGGGTTTTTTTTATTATTTTTTTTTTATTGTTGTGGTTTTTTTTTTGGCTTGTTTTGTTGGGGGATTTTTTGTGTTTGTATTTGTGTTGTTTTGGGTGCGGTATGATTGGGGTGGGGTGGAGTTCTGTTGTGTCTTTGTTTGTTGTTGTTTTGGGGTAGGGTGGGGTGGTATTGGGGGTGGGGTGGGGTGATAGTTGCTGGTTGGGCCAGTTTCGGTTATAATTGACGACAAGTGCTGCATGCCCCGAAGCCAACAGCAATAAGTACAGCTGCAGAAACAAGCCTCACTTTGGTGCTGGTGTGATAGCTGGCTGCTGCAGTTGTTATGTTCATTAGTACTGGGTTTTTTGTTTGTTTTTTAATGTTGCTTTTTGCTCTTTTAGTAGAAGTGAAATACGACCTACACACACACGCGCGCACGCGCGCGCACGCACGCACAAACATACACACATACACGCACGCACGAACACACACACACACACATCGCTTGGGCATAGACCATGGACTTCAACAGGTAAATACAACAGCCTCTTGCTTAATGGGGCGTCCACAAAATTACTAGTTCTGAAACCCATTGATGTTAAAAAAAAGAAGAAGAAGAAAAAAAGAAAGGAAAGGAAACAAAAGAGAGAGAAAAAAAACCTAGTTCCGACAAATTAGTCACTGCACACACACACACACACACACACAACACACACACACACACACACACACACACACACACACACACACACACACACACACACACACACACACACACACACAACACACACACGGATAGCCTAGTGGTCAGAACATTGCGCTGGCAATTTGAAGACCCAGGTACGAGTCCGGTCGAGGAGATTTTTCTCCTGGAGTTAACATCAGTACTGACTCCACTCTCCCCAAAAGTCCTTCGGATAAGACTTTTAAACCGAGGCCCCGTGTGCGAACGCACGCAGAACATCTTGCGCACACGTTAAATCCTGTTCCGCTTTTCGTAAGAGTAGGCCATCGTGTGCGGTGGGAACAGATGACATTTACAAAACTGCATACACACAGGGACTGGATGTAAAAAAGCACAAGAGTGCTTATCCCATTATCCTCGATATAAAAGAATAAATCAAATCAAATAAATCAAACACACACTGTCTGTGAAGTAGATACTGTAGGACACGACATATTTGAAGTAGTTAAAACTACTAGCTGTAACTGGCTGCATGCTTCTGTAAGAGTAGGTTGAATGCAATATTTGATTTGTTTTTTTGCAAGATACAGAGCCATATAATTTCCATCATCATCATCATCATCATCATCATCATCATCATTCATCATCATCATCATCATCATCATCATCATCATCATCATCATCATCATCATTTACCCAATGCAATCCAATACAGCACAGCACAACGCAGGAAACGCAAACTTCTACTCTACTCTACTCTACTCTACTCTACTCTACTCTACTCTACTCTACTCTACTCTACTCTACTCTACTCACTGCTGGCTCTGCTCGGCTCTGCTTGTGCTCTACTCTACTCTACTCTACTCTAATCTACTCTACTCTACTCTATTCTGCTCTGCTCTGCTCTGCTCTGCTGTACTTTTCTCTATACTTCACTACACTACACTATTCTACTCTGCTCTACACTACATTGTTTTACGCTACTCTTCTCTACTGTATTCTATACTACACTACACTACACTACATACATACACTACATACACTACACTACACTCACTACACTACCTACACTACACTACACTATACTACACTACTCTGCTCTGCTCTGCTCTACTCTACTCTACTCTGCTCTGCCCTGCTTGCTCTGCTCAACTTACTCTACTACTCACTCTACCAACCTACTACTCTACTTACTCACTTACTTACTACTCTACTCTTACAGTGGGTCAGAATAAAGCAGTCAGCGAACACAGCACATTATCCTGACTGATCATCTCAGTGAGGAAAAGTGGTACAGTGCATGACACAACCATCGATTGATTCTGCCCCTCTCAGAGCGGTCAGTGAGTGACATAACGGTATGACAACTCAGCTATGAAGACGGCAATTATTGACATCGGTAACGGTCAGTTGACACTGTGATCTATGGAGGCGGAGATTTATTGACACCAGTATCGGCCAAATGACACTGGGATTTATTGACAGGCGGGTTAGCTGTCACAGTCCTCTGTGCTAGGAATTCGTGGACTACAACAGCAATTTTCTGGACAGACTATTTCCTGAACATTGGTCCGGGCATTTTGGTGGTCTAGTGATTATCGGTGGTCTAATGATACTGTAGGCCATTGATTTGGGGGGTGGGGGTGGGTGGGAGGTCTTGTGTTGACTAAAATAATCCAGTTACACACTGTCTGTTGTCAGTTTTGTATATATCACATAAGTCTCCTGACATAGTGGTCTAGAATCGTGTTCCCCTTTTGGGATGTCAGGGAGTTGTCAGTATGAATAGCGTCCCCACTTTCTGGAAATTCTGCGCTAGGAATTCCCTCTTTTCTATCCCTCTCTTTATTTCTGTCTTGTTCCTTTTCCTCCTGCCAACTCTGTCTGTTTTCTGCCTTCTTGGTCCATATTCCTGCCTTCATTTCCGCCATGTCTAAAAAGACAATTCTCTCCCATGCCAAAGTCGGATGTGCTGGGCCTGACTTGTCAGGTGCCTAACAGGAGCCCGATGCATTTTCGCTCACATGAAAGACAAAAAGGTTGCTGTCTGATAGTTGACGGCGACGAAAAAAAAGAGTCCTGTCGTGTTGTATTGTAATGTACGGTCTTGTGTCATATTTTACTGTATTATGTAGTGTTGTCTTGTGTTATGTCTTACTGCATTGTATTGCGCCGTATTGTCTCGTATCTTACTGTATTAGATTGCATTGCATTCCTTTGTATTGTTTTGTGTCGCACGGTGTTTTATTGTATTGCATACATTGCACTGCTTTGTATTGTGTTGTATTGTGTTGCATTGTATATTGCATTGCTCCGCACTGCACTGTATTGCATTGTATTGTATCTAACTGCATTATATTGCACTGCAAAATATTGCATTGCATTCAGTTGTATTGCACAGCCACAAAAGAAAAAAAACCCTCTATTTCAAGGGCTATAAAGCAAACCGGGATAGCTCAGTGGTCAGAGCACTCGCTTTCCCAAGCTAAGGTCAAGCAGCATCGAGCGTAGTTCCAATCCAATCCAATAATGGTGCTTTGAGCCCCGCCGACCACATAGGCCATATCAGGGCTATCGCCTCGTCACATTTTAAAACTCGTATTAAAAGTGTGCAACTATGTACAGTTTAAAACGAGGTATAAAACCAACTCAACCATCCTTGCCTGTATCAACGTCCCGGTCGACCATAAGGGTCAGCCCAGGACGGTCCCCGCGTCGTGGGAAAACCCACATCGATCACACTTAAAACGAGATAAAACCAAAACCGGGTTCCTTAAAACAACCTTGTCCTTAGAGACCATCCATACCACTTTCGCTCATATCAGATGAAAAAGCCGGATTCTCTCAGGAAGTTAAAAATGGTGTCCGGCGGAGCGTAGTTACCAACTGGATGGGTGACCGTTTGTGCGCCTGAGCTTCAGTATAGTCTCCTAGTCCACCCAGCTGTAAATGGGTGCCTGCCCTCGTTAGGATCAGGGAACGTAAAGCAGTGAGGGAGAGGAGATGGGCGCCGCCCTCAATATGCTTGCCCCTAGAGAAGCTGAAGTCTCTGATGCTCCCCTACGACCACAGAGGTTACGGGACGCCTTTACCGTTACCCTTTTAGGGCAAAACCATGGCCTGATGAGGTCGACAGGTGCCAATAATGACTTGTGGATTGACACTGTGATCTTTCAGATGATGGTAATATACTGCATTTTTAACATCATATTTAGATCACATTGTAATCTTTAAAGACGGCAACTCATTGACATCAGTAATGGTCACTTGACAATGTGATTTATGGAGAACACGTTAATTTATTGACATCAGTAAAGGCAATTTAACACCGTGATTTATGGAGGCTATTGCAATTTATTTTGTTTTTATCCAAAAAAAAAATCTTTAATATGAAAGATAATGGAATAAGCACTCGTGTGCTTTTTTTTGCATCCAGTCCCCGTGTGTACGCAGTTTTTTGTTGTAAATTTCGTGATCTGTTCCCACCGGCACACAATTGACATAGATAATGGTCAGTTGACACCGTGATCTAGGAACAAGAGGGTCATTTACTGACGTCAGTAGGGTCAGTTGACACCGTGATCTAGGAACAAGAGGGTCATTTACTGACGTCAGTAGGGTCAGTTGACACCGTGATCTAGGAACAAGAGGGTCATTTACTGACGTCAGTAGGGTCAGTTGACACCGTGATCTGGGGACAAGAGGGTCATTTACTGACGTCAGTAGGGTTAGTTGACACCGTGATTAATGATGGAGGCCGTGATTTATTGACAGATCGTGGCTGACACAGTCCCCTAAGTTCAGAAGGGGTGGGCGACAGCAGCCATTTTCTGGGTATAATGTTTCCTGGACAGGGGGCGGCTTTATGGACTGAATGGTGTGTGATTTGGGGGGGGGGGTCTGTTGGTACAGCAGTACAAAGATCAGGAGGTTTGGGGGGTTGACTGAAATGGTTCATTCCTGACGCTGTGTTTGTTTTCAGAGTGGCTCAGTGACTATGGCCCAGTGATGCCGTGCTCAAAACTTGCATAGTGTTGTATTGATTGTCTTGTGTTGTATCCACGTGTGGCGTATTATCTTGTACTGTTTTGTTTTGTTGTGTTTTATCTTCGTATGTTTGTTTTTTTGTGTGTTTTTTTTTGTGGTTGAAATAACTTTTTTTTCTCTTGTTGATTACAAAAGCACAAGTCCATATAACACAACAGGGAAAGAATATGAAGGTATGACTTATTTAGTTTGGTTTGGTTTTGTTGTTGCTGCTGTTGCTGTTGCTGTTGTTGTTGTTGAATGCTCTCTGGCTAACACATGGGGGTCACCCAGAGTATGCACTCTGTCTCACTCACCCCACCTAGGAATCACAGAGAGATCGTGGGCACAGCCTGGGTGAGAAACTCGCTTGTACAACGGTTTTCAAATGACTGCCCCCGCATAGGCAGCCATACTCCGACTTCAGGGGATTTCTTCTCTCCTTTAAAAGAAGGTATAGGTTGTTCTGCTAAAAGAGTTTATTGATTTTATTTATACCACTTTCCTGATAGGGAAACAAATACACTTGCATGCACGAAAAAGAAAAAAAAATGGGTAGGCGCTGCACATGTGGCGACGCGCTCTCCCCGGGGAGAGCAGCCCGAATTTCACGCAGAGAAATCTGCCGTGACATAAAGTGGTACAAAATACAAGTACAAATACAAAATGTCACAGCAGATTTCTCTGCGTGAAATTCGGGCTGCTCTCCCCGGGGAGAGCGTGTCGCCACAAGTGCAGCGCCTACCCATTATTTTTTACTTCTTTTTTTTTCCTGTTTGCAACTGTATTTGTCTCCCTATCAGAGTGGCTTTTTTTCTACAGAATTTTGCCAGGGACAACCCCCTTGTTGCCGTGGGTCTTTTACGTGCGCTAAATAATGATGTGTAACACGCGGGACCTCGGTTTATCGTCTCATCGGAAAGACTAGCATCCAGACCACCACTCATGGTCTAATGGATGGGGGAAAAGGTTTGGGCCCAAACGGGGGTGTCACGACTGAAAACAGCAGCAAGATAACATGTGCATGTACAAGAACACCCCCATTTTAATGTAGGCCTTGGCACTTTGCTCACATCTCTAACAGACAAAGCTTTTGGCCTGAGCTCAGGTTTGGTTCCGTGTGTGTGTGTGTGTGTGTGTGTGTGTGTGTGGTGTGTGTGTGTGTGTGTGGTGTGTGTGTGTGTGTGTGTGTGTGTGTGTGTGTGTGTGTGTGTGTGTGTGTGTGTGACTGATTTGAATGCAAAGCTTTGATTTGTTTGTTTTACAAGATTCAATGCTATATAAATTCCACGTATATTATTATTATTATTATTATTATTATTATTATTATTATTATTATTATTATTATCTGGATCTATTGTCAAAATGATCCAGTGACGTGATGATCTATTGTCAAAATGATCCAGTGACGTGATGATCTATTGTCAAAATGATCCAGTGACGTGATGATCTATTGTCAAAATGATCCAGTGACGTGATGATCTATTGTCATGCTGGTCCAGTGACGTGATGGTCTATTGTCATGCTGTCCAGTGACGTGATGATCTATTGTCAAAATGATCCAGTGACGTGATGATCTATTGTCATGCTGGTCCAGTGACGTGATGATCTATTGTCATGCTGGTCCAGCCAGATGACACAATGCTCCAGTGGTGACTAATGGCCGACTGACACTGTCTGATCCAGCAGTGAGGTGAGGTACTCAGCAATGACAGGTGGTCTGTTAACACAGCGGCCTATAAACACCGTATTTCCTGTTGCCAGGGGTCATTGACTTGGTCTGTTGAAATAATGGTTGTAGGATTTAATGGCATGCTGAAATAGCCGTCTGTTTACCTGGTCATTTTTGTCACACTGGCCCAGGGACCTCACTGTGGCCTATCAAAATAACGGTTGTTTGATAGAGTGATACACTGACACACTGGTCTAAAAGGCAGGGGTGGTCTGTTATCGGAATCCTCTTGTGATCATCTACTGACAACAACAACAGCAATAGTAAGTGTGGTTTATGGAGGCCATGGTCTGTTTCATGTTGATCTGACACTGGGGTTTCCTGTCCGACATGAACGGTAATGGTTGGTTGGTTGATGGTTTCAGTCCCTCAACGGGATGGGTCCACTGGGACTGTGATACAATCAAACCAACCCAAATGTGGTTTCCCAGGCACGTTCCAGTGACATCGTAGTCTGCATGTAATTGCTGAATCATCATACCACAACTCTGTGACATAGCAGCTCATTATACTAGTAGTAGTTTAGTGCTACAACAGAAAAAAAGTCTATAAATTTTCTCTATTTCGAAACGATCACTAAGAATGCTAAGGATATCTTGGGATGCCGATAGCTCTGTGGTTAAGGCTAGTTGATTGTGATAGGGAATGATTTGAGCACGTGGGTTCGAATCACTGTTGAAGAATTGTCATCTGTTAAGTCCTTCTGGCCCTGACTGGAACCCACAAGGGAAGCGGAAAGTAGGTCGACCAAAACAGACCTGGCACAGAAGCATTGAAGCAGAGACGAAGGCAGCCGGAATGACGTGGGCCGAGCTGAAGAGGATCTCCCAGAACCCAGTCCGTTGGAGGAGTGTTGTTGCGGCCCTTTGTTCCCACGGGAATTCACAGGCATAAGTCAAGTCAGTAAGTCCTTCTGGAAAAAAAGGCAGGAGAATGGTCCAAGAAGGCAGAAACAAGACAAGAAGGAGGTGACAGGGAGAAAAAGGAACAAGGCAGAAACAAAGAGGGGGATGGAAAAGAGGGACGTTGTAGCACAGAACTTGCAGAAGATGAGGATGCTGCTAATACTGACAGGCTCCCCCATGCAGTTTGTTCAATGTTCATTGTTCATTGTTCATTGTTCACTGTTCTCTCTCTCTCTCTCTCTCTCTCTCCACACACACACACACACACACACACACACACACACACACACACACACACACACACACGCACACACACACACACACACACACACACACACACACACACACACACACACACACACACACACACACACACACACACACACACGTACACACACAGTCCTTAGGGATAATTGAGAGGGGCTTTGTGAATGAGCAGGGCTGTCTGGTACATGGATTTTTGCCCACAACACTTTAAAAATGTCTGTTTGAATGTTTTTTTTTGTGTCTGGTTTGTTTTTGTTGGTTTGTTGTTTGTTCCACTTTAAGATCTTGTTTGTTTGTTTGTTTGTTTAGTTTCACTTTTTGTTTTCGTGTCTTGGTCTGTTTTTTGTTTGTTTGTTTGTTTAGTTTCACTTTTTGTTTTCGTGTCTTCGGTCTGTTTTTGTTTGTTTGTTTGTTTTTATCCTTTTTCTTTTTTTGTTGTTGTTGTTGCCATTTGTTTCTTGTAACACTCAGACAAATAACATTTGGGAGAGAGGTTGCTCCTGAACTGTGGTTTTCATACACCAGAGAGAGGAGAGAGAGAGAGAGAGAGAGAGAGGGGGGGGTTTGTTTTAAGGCCTTAATTACTCTAAAAGCTTTTTTTTTTTTTTTAAAATTCAGTGTTGCCATCATCATCATCACAACAATAGCGATGTTACCACCACCACCACCACCACCACCACCACTACTACTACACTACTACTACTACTACTACTACTACTACTACTACTACTACTACTACTAACTACTACCTACTACTATACTACACTACCAGCAACGGCAGCAATAATAATGAAATAATAACAATCGCTTTGATTTGTTTTTGCAAGATAAAGCGCTATATAAATTCCATTTATCATCATCATCATCATCATCATCATTATTATTATTATTATTATATTATATTATTATATATTATTATTATTATTATCATTATCATATATTATTATTATTATTATTATTATTATTATTATTATTATTATTATTATTATTATTATTATTATTATTAACCACAACAAAAGTACTCCTAGTGCTCCAGAAGAATAAAATAGAACGTGTTATCTCATGAATACAACTATAATTTAGGGGCTCCATCTCCACATCTAATTTCAGTCAGTAGGTACAGTCAGGCAGAGACAGCGTCAGCACACAATAGCCCTGAGAGGTACAGTCAGGCAGAGACAGGGATCAGCACACAATAGCCCTGAGAGGTACATGGCAGAGCAGCATCAGCACACAATAGCCTGAAGGTGAATGGCCTAGACCCCCTTCCTCCTTCCATATTCAATCATCATAAAATAACCATGAAGGGTAAAGGGATCTTGAGAGTTTTCACTACTTGACTTCTACACTATTTTCACCACTCAGTAACTCATCATTACCAAAAGAAACCATCCAAAACAAAACAAAAGAACCAAAAAAAAAACAAACCAAAAAAAACAACCCCTCAACAATTACCATCGTTCCACTCGAGAAGAAAGTACTGGGTTTGATCTATCAGGGCGTTCAATAATTATGGACCCTATTGCATGTAAACTGAGACTCAGAAATTTTGAGTTGGTGGTCGAATATCAAAAGCTGTGTTGATTTTCAGTACTCTCCCCTTAGAACAAAAAATCTGAAATCTATTACTGTTTGAAATAAACAGCTCAACTTACACGAAAATGGCAACACTTTTAAAGTTGCTGCATGAATACCTATACAGATCTAGGGGGTTCTGATGTGCTCAGAATGATCTAGAAACAGTTCTGGAAAGGGAGCTAGACTATTATGTGTAACCTTATGTCATCTATTTCAGTTGGCTGGATTTTCAAACTAGGCCGTTCGCCGTCTGTAATTGTCTCCTCTTGACGTGTGGCCTTAATATTGTCTCCCATGTTACTGTTTCTGATAACATTGTGTGTGTGGTTTTGTTGTTGTCTTTTTTGTTTTTGTTGCTCCTTGTCATTTTTGTTAAAGAAAACAAAAGAAAAGAAACTGTTTGTTCTTTGGCTTTTAGTTCTTTTTATTTGATTAGCTATAGAATAATTCTTAGTTAATTACTTGTTTAACCTGATGACAATATATAAAGTTTGGCTTGGTGTCTCATTGCTCGCAAAGCATAAAGTGTGGGTGGCTTGCCACAAGGGCAGGACTAAAATGAGGTATGGTTTTATGTTCTTCACATGCTGTGTTGTATTGACTTGTGTTTTTGTAATCATTGTTGGCATAGAAGTTGTTTAAACCAAAGGGAGAGAGGGTGAGGATTGTGTCCCTTTCCTTAAGTGGTTCGTTGGGGTGAGAAACTAATGAAATATGTTTTGTTACCTGGAACTTCTAAGACTCTGCTCATTTAATGCTGTATATTCTTTTTTCCTGTAAATTTACTCTAAAGTGGCTTCTACTAGCAATCAGGAAACAGTGTAATGAACGCTTTCTCTTCCTTGTGTGTTTGTTTTTGTGTGTGTGTGCTTTCAAGGTAAAGGTGTCCCATAACCTGTGTGGTCGTAGGGGAGCGAGGCGTCAGATACGTCAGCCTCTCTAGGGGCCAGCATGTTGAGGGCGGCGCCCATCTCCTGTGTGCTTTAAAATGTTTTAATATGGAAATGGCATTTCCTCGTTTACATTCAGAAATGAAATGTAAAAGAAATAGGAAAGTAACTCCATTAATTCCATATTTTTTTTCCTATCAAGGAACACAAGATCTTAAAACAACAACAACAACAAGAAAAAACCCCACGAAACATTTGTACTTTCTGCATCCCAGTTTCAGAGTTTGAATGTCCATGTGCATCATGATATTGTCATTGTTCATCTACTTCTTCGTTTTTCCCTTCATTTCTCTCTTGTCAACAAAATGCCCCAAATCTTCACCACCAACAGCAAGCCTGATGAAGTACTGCTCTGGCAGCCTGTCTTGGTGTCACATCCCCCCCCTCTCTCCCTTTCTTTCTCCACCCTCTCCCTCTTTCTTGTCCCCCAGAAACCACAGATCGATGTCTCTCCGTGTGGCGGCGGGTGACAGTGGCACTGTCGCCATGTGTGCTCGCCCCAACCCTCCACCAACCCTCCACCAAGCCTCCAAATTTTCGCGGCGGGAAGCGGGAGGTGACGCCGAGGCCGAGAGAAGACTACAAGGACTTGAACTGTGAGAAAGAGAGAGAGAAAGAGAGAAAGAAAAGACACAGATCTTTAGAATGAAGAAGAAAAAAGAAATAAGCCTCACAGAACATGCATTGAGGGTGATCCTACAACGTAGCGGTAGTCGTTCAAATCGACCTCATCTTCAGAGCTAATACTCTCTCTCTCTATCTCTCTGTCTGTGTCTGTCTCTGTCTGCGTCTCTGTCTGTTTCTCTGTCTGTCTGTCTGTCTGTCTGTCTGTCTGTCTGTCTGTCTGTCTCTCTTCTCTCTCTCTCTCTCTCTCTCTCTCTCTCTCTCTCTCTCTCTCTCGCTGGATGAAAAAAAGTATGTAAATGCTCATTCTGTTACCATTGAAAAATAAAGAAAGATTACTTCTCTCTCTCTCTCTCTCTCTCTCTCTCTCTCTCTCTCTCTCTCTCTCTCTCTCTCTCTCTCTCTCTCTCTCTCTCTCTTCTCTCTCTCTCTTGAGCATCCCCCCTCACATGGCTGTTGTGGTGTCGTCACATTCAGGGCAGAGATGTCCCCACAGACCCAATGCCAGACTCCGGCACTCGCCGATAGATAGATAGATGGAGGACAGAACTGGATTTCAGCCAGTGACTGACTAGCCACTAGCCACTAGCCACGCTGCCACCCACCCCAACACTCGTAGTGCCCAAAAGGTCAGAAGATGGACAGACCGCCAGGAAGCGCAGTATTTACCTTCTCCCTCTCCCCCAGCCCCCCCCCCCCCCCCTCCTCTCCCTTCCCCCCTCCTCTCTTGCTCCCTCCTCCCCCTTCCCCCTTCTAACGTCATGTCCACAAGAAACGTGGGGGATTAGAAAGGTGAAGCAAAGCGCTGCTGTGCTTGCTCTCTCTGTGTGTGAGAGTGTGTGAGTGTGTGTGTGCTGTGCTGTGCTGTGCTGTGCTGCTGCTGCCGCCGTTGGTGGATGAATCAGCGAAGAAGGAAGAAGAGGAAGAGAGGAGGGAGGGCAGGACCACTTGGCAAGAAAGACACGACCAGGCCGACAGAACAGAGAGAGAGCTAGGCAAAGAGAGAAAGTGGCGGAGACAACGTGGAGTCTCTCTCCTCTCTCTCTGTGTCTCTGCCAGTGCAGTGTGAAGTGAAGTCTCCCTCCCTGACTAGGCCTTGGCTAGGCTACTGGGGGAAGAAGCAGTCATGTCAGCGCTGCGGCCAGTGGAGTGTGTATGTGCGCGTGTGTGGCCTTTGTGAAAGAGCGCGTTACTGTGAAAAGTAAGCAGAAGAGAAGTCCTTCTGTAGAGAGAAAAGAAAAAGAAGAAAAAGAGCGGGGGGGGGAAAGAGAGTGTGGTTTGAATGGCGGTGATTAGGACCAAGGATTAAAGGCTGGAGGACAGGCAGGCAGGCAGGCAGGCAGGCAGGCTCAGTGCTTTCTGTATCAACACCTGTGCTCCCTCCCTCCCTCCTCCTCCTCCCCTCCACCTTTCTCTGTTTACATACCCGCCTTGGCGGTGTACCGGAAGTAGTTGACGACACGGTGGTCCGCGATGGCGCAGGCCACTCACCACGACTGGATACTGCAGTCGGCCAACTTCCTCTGGATCTTTACCCTCCTGCTGAGCGAATCCCAGAGCAAAAAGACACACACGTGTAAGTATGGTCAGACATGTCATTCCCATAACCTCCTTCCTCCTTTAGGCCTTCTTTCCCTGTTAAACATCTTCCTGTAGGCTATGCTATGGTTGTAGCACCTTCTGCAGGTCACTGCACCTGTATGTTCCGTCACAGGAGACAGGCCCCTTGGCCCTATTTTGATTTAGGCCTAAGAGCGAGTGTGGGTCTTTTCCCCGTCCTGTCTACTTTCATTTCACACAGGACTTCTTCATACAATGCCGATAGTTCGGAGCTAGGCCCTGGCTATAGTTTAACGGGTGGACAATTCCTGGACATTGTTGTGGAGAACCAGCTATGCATAGAGAGATAGATCTAGTCAGGCGTCAGCAAAGTTTTGAGCCAAGATGTGTGCTGTCTTTCCATCCTAACAAAAGAAGAGAGACCAAAAGGGGTCTAGTGAAATGGCCAAGTTTTCTGGAAACGAAAGAGAACGTGAAAATGTTGTGACAGATCTATAAACAGCGACTGAGACTGAGAGTGAAAGTGGTGGTAAATGATGGTGGTGACTGAGAGGATGATGATGATGATGATGATGATGATGATGGTGGTGGTGGGGTGTACAGATCTATTGAGGGGTGGGGGAATGTTAGATTATACTATTCCCTCTGTGGGCTCCTTTGCAAACATATTCCTTTCCCAAACATGCTCCCAGAAAATCGAATTGAAGCGAAAGGGAACAAACTGAGGCTAGCCTATCGTAGAATGATCGTTTGTCATTACTCTGTTGCATTGATCAGAACACTCACTGTA
>CM060330.1:3362222-3379335 GCA_030674155.1 Stramonita haemastoma
TCTTAGGATCCTACTGTATCTTACTCGAAAGGCTGGCACCCAGACCAGCCACTCGGGATCTCTAGGAAGAACATGCATAGAAGATGAAGAGACTCTTGAATTCTAAACCGCCGCTGTCGGAGCACGAACCTGATGCCATTGTGATCGAGCATCCTCAATGTTGGTAGAGGTAAGGAAAACCTGTTTGTGATACATATATCATGTCTGTTGCCTTTTGATACGAGGAGTGACAGAAGAGTTGAATGTAGTCGTACAGTTTTTATTATCTGTTTTATTCATTTTTGAGGAGATGGCCCCAAGGGTCTGTAAGCAGTATTATTGGATTGGACTGTGTATATATATTATATACCTTCACCTTGATTGCCCGATCGCTGTGAATATTGTACAAAGTGTGTGAAAGCGGACATTGAATGATAACCGATTGTTTGTTGTAGCAGTTTGTCGTTCACACGCTGTTTAGCTTTCCTGCTGCCCGTTTTTGCTGTGAGTGTATTGGTTATGAAGCTGCCATAACATTACATAAAACCCTGCCCTACTCGTTCAGATTGCGCTTATAATATCGTCTGCCTGTTACATACTGTGGTACTCGTGTTCTTTTAAATATTGTAATTGTTTTGCATGGAAAAAAAAACCGAAACAAAACTGTAATTTCTATTTCTGCTACTAGACTATCCAATTTTCTCTATACTTTACCCGTGTGTGTGTGTGTGTGTGTGTGTGTGTGTGTGTGTGTGTGTGTGGTGTGTGTGTGTGTGTGTGTGTGTGTGTGTGAGAGAGAGAGAGAGATTAAAATGCAATCTCATAGATCTATACAACCATACATTTCTATGGGTGTTAGGAGGACGGACTGATATTGCTGTGATACGGATCGCTGATTCGGCAAACAGTTGAGTTTCTGATAATGAAGTAAATTGCATGCGATCTTCAGAAACTGTGCTTTGGTCTCGATTTATTCCTTCTTGTTCTTGTTCCTATTCTTCTTCTCCTCTCTCTCTATCTCTGTGTCAGTGTTTGTCTGTCTGTATGTCCGTCCGTCCGTCTGTCTGTCTGTCTGTCTGTCTCTGTCTCTGTATCTGTTCTGTCTGTCTGTCTGTCTCTGCAGCCCTTTTTGTTATTTACTCCCCTATCTGTGTCTCTCTCAGTCTCTCTCTCTAATATGTTGTATGTATGTATGTATGTATGTATGTATGTATGTATGTATGTATGTATGTATGTATGTATGTATGTATGTATAGTATGTATGTATGTATGTATGTATTGTATGTATGTATGTATGTATGTATGTATGTATGTAGTGTATGTATGTGTGTGTGTGTGTGTGTGTGCGTGCGTGCGTGCGTGCGTGCGTGCGTGCGTGCGTGCGTGCGTGCGTGCGTGCGTGCGTGCGTGTGTGTGTGAGAGAGAGAGAGAGAGGAGAGAGAGAGAGAGAGAGAGAGAGAGAGAGAGAGAGAGAGAGAGAGAGAGAGAGATTGCCTCTCTGTCTCTTGATGTGTCTTCTTTTGACAGTTTTGTCTTTCTTGTCTTTCTGTCTCGCTCTGTCTGTCTGTCTGTCTGTCTGTCTGTCTGTCTGTCTGTCTGTCTGTCTGTCTCTCTGTCTCTTGTCTGTCTTTGGCGCGCCTGTTATCTTCAAGGGAGATTAAAGACTTATAGTTTACGAGGGTGAAAAGGGCACAGGCAAATTGA
Source organism: Stramonita haemastoma (assembly GCA_030674155.1). NCBI lineage: Eukaryota > Metazoa > Mollusca > Gastropoda > Neogastropoda > Muricidae > Stramonita > Stramonita haemastoma. Next base: position 3,363,906 of record CM060330.1, read on the forward strand.
TCGCTGGAGCAGTTCAGCTGTAGGCAATACAAGGGCTTTCTATTCTAATAATGTATCGCTGGGACAGGCAAACGGTTGCCATCTCGTGCCGGGCAGTCAGAGAGACACACCGTGTTGCGGTCTATCTACGGAATAGATCTCTGTCAGTGTCAGCCCGCACAGGGGAGACAATCTGCGGTCAACCGGACAAAATAAATCTGTTCCAGATAAATCTTACTAGGCCTATCCTTCTCTGTGTGTGTGTGTGTGCCCGTGTCTGTCTCTGTCATTCTTCCTACCCCCTCTGTTTCTCTGTCTCTCTCTTTCTTTCTCCGCTGTCTTCTTTCGTTCTCTCTCTCTCTCTCTCTCTCTTCTCTCTCTCTCTCTCTCTCTCTCTCTCTCTCTCTCTCTCTCTCTCTCTCTCTCTCTCTCTTCTCTCACTCACTCTTGAACTTACAGGGAGTGCATACTTGTAGAAGCGTAGTGGTTAATTGATAATGAAGGTGATAGAGTGGTTAATTGTATAGTAGGGTGTGTGTGTGTGTGTGTGTGTGTGTGTGTGTGTGTGTGTGTGTGTGTGTGTGTGTTTTGTGTGTGTGTGTGTGTGCGTGCGTGCGTGCGTACGTGCACGCGCGCGTGTGTGTGTGGTTTGTGTGTGTTTGTGTGTGTGTGCATGCGTGTATGAGAAGAGAGAGAGAGAGAGAGAGAGGAGAGAGAGAGAGATGAGAGATGAGAGAGAGAGAGAGAGAGACCTCGTGCGTACATTCTGTTTTGTGTACGGAGACACAGTCATGTGCGCGTGTTCTCTCTGGTGTAGACTGTTGGGCAACAGTGTTTCCTTTAATTAACCGTTACATTCCACAATGAAAGAGGAAGGTTCCACCTGGGCTCAGAGGGCCAAACGTCTGACGGTTACGGGCTTGAATTGTAGCCTCTGTTGTTGTTGTTGTTGAAGTTATACAAAGTCCCAGCAGAGACTTGATATTGAAGGCTGTGGTTGCTGTCAGTGGATCGGTGGTCTAGAGTTAAGACGCCCGCGTAGATATGGAGAAGTGCTGGTACGATTCCCCGCTTGAGCCTGACCTTTCAAATTCAGATTCGAAGTACTTTATTATCTCTAAAACAGAGAAAATCCCGGTGGGTTACAAGCCATGATATATATAAAAACAATAACTTTATTATCTCTAAAACAGAGAAAATCCCGGTGGGTTACAAGCCATCTATAAAACAATAACTTTATTATCTCTAAAACAGAGAAAATCCCGTTGGGTTACAAGCCATCTATAAAACAATAACTTTATTATCTCTAAAACAGAGAACATCCCGTTGGGTTACAAGCCATATATAAAAACAATAACCCTATAAAAATAATATCAACATAGCACAACACAGGCTCTGAGCATCAGCACGCAGCCATCACAGTATAAAGAGTGCTAGTACCCACAAATCAGCAATACCCCAGCCAGTTATAATCTCTTCTTTTTCACTGACCTTTTCCCCCTCCTCGGACCTTGAGTAGTGTTATGGGGTGCTAGCCTTTCAGATGAGACAGTAAACTAAGATCCTGTGTTCAACGCGCAATCAGCGCACGTAAAAGAACTTACAGCAGCAGAGATTTATATTCCTGACAAAGTTCTGGAGATAGAGCCGCTTTGATCGAGAAAGAAATATACATGGAGACAGGAAAATTAAAAAGAAAAAAAAAACCGGGTGGCACTGCTCTTGTGGCGACATGCTGTCCTCAGGGAAAAGAGCCCGAATTTTACTCAGAAAAATCTGTTGTGACTGAAACTGGTACACATATAATACAATGATGATGATGATGATGATGATGATGATGATGATGATGAGATGATGATGATGATGATGAAGAAGAAGAAGAAGAAGAAGAAGAAGAAGAAGAAGAAGAAGAAGAAGAAGAAGATAATGACAACAACAACAAAACAACAGCAACAACAACAACAACAACAACAACAACTAATAATAATAATAATAAATAATAATAATAATAATAATAATAATAATAATAATAAAAAATAATAATAATAACAACAAGATGATGATGATGATTATATTAATGATGATCATAAATTATATAAAGAACTTTTAGAGCGCTGTATCTTGTACAGCGAACAATCAAAGCGCTTAATACAATTGATACAATACAATATAATGCAATACGAAACAATACAAGACAATACCATTGCCTCGTGATCTGTCTGTCTGTCTGTCTCCATATATCACTTACAACATCCTTTGTCCGGTTGAGGTCTGCATCAATGTTTCATGTTTTGGACGCTCGATGGTCGCATGTAAAGTGTAATGATGTGTATCTAAGCTCTTGACTGCTTTCTCGATCCTTTTTCCATTACCGCTTATTATGGTGTATACCTGCTGTCTGGTTATTCATTTAGTTTTTTGCTTTGTGAGGGTTTTTTTTTGGGGGGGGGGCCGGGGGGAGGGGGTTGTATTTTTTTTTTTTTTGGGGGGGGGGGGTATTTTTGTTTTGCAGTTTTAGAATTTTTTATTAGAATCAGTGGTAGTCATCGATTTATCACATGTGTGGAATCAAGCGTTTACACCAGAATGTCATTTTTGTTCGAAAGCATTGGTTAAATGCTTCATTTTGTGTTAAAAGCACAGATGATAAGAATTATCATGCATGGAATTGGGCCAGTACACGTTTACACACACACACACACACACACACACACACACACACACACACACACACACACACACACACACACACACACACACACACACACACACACACAGGTCGTTCTCTGACGAGTAGATATGAAGACAAATTCTACCTCTCTCCTTTAACATTAAATTAAATTTTGGTTGGTTTGGTTATGTCAGAGTCCCAGCGAAGCTATCCAATCTAGGGACTGTATAATCAACAAACCACCACCACACAGAGTCTAACAGAAAACAGGCCCCTATAACCGCATGGATATGCAATACAGGCTATATAGAGGAAGAAGGAGAGAAGAAGAGAGAGAGAGAGAGAGAGAGAGAGAGAGAGAGAGAGAGAGAGAGAGAGAGAGAGAGGAGAGAAGGAGAGGAGAGGAGAGGAGGCAAGCAAGGCAAGCAAGGCAGGCAAGCATTTTTTTTTATTCGAGGATAATGACTAAGCACTCGTGTGCTTTTTTACATCCAGTCCCCGTTCTTATCAGGGATAAGAGAGAGAGAGAGAGAGAGAGAGAGAGAGAGAGAGAGAGAGAGAGAGAGAGAGAGAGAGAGAGAGAGAGAGAGAGAGAGAGAGAAGTGGGGGGTGGGGGTATCCAATATTTTCAAGACATAGTGTAGGCCAAGTGAAGTGTATGTCCAGAAACTCGGGACCTTACAAAGTGGATGTCTCGTATCCCCAAAATGTTACTTGAAGCAGCCGAAGTTTTAACCGACATTCAACAGTAAGTACATGATGTCACCAGAGACTACAGTGTTGGCAGGCTGTGGGCATGGTAGGGACAAGTGGGGGCCCTGTCCAAGGGAAAGGTCTGACAAAGTGGGAGAGTTACGAGTTCGAGTATCTGTTGGAGAAGATGACAATCAAACACGCTTCGGAGCCAGCCGAGACTTGTTACATCTGAGCCTGAATGTCCAGACCCTGAAGATTCAACAACTTGAGCAAAGGAGCTGGCTATAGACCTCAGCTGTCAACCTACCCCAACTATTGAGCAGACTGTGGGTAGATATGGAGCAGAATGGGGGCTTCAGCACCATGAGAAAGGCTTGCTGTTGAGGGGCAAAGCGTGGAGGAGGAGAACAAAGCAAACACTCTGTAGCCGGCATTGTTTCAAGTGGACCGCGTACTTGTCCAACACAAGGCCTGACAGGCTGGCCAGCTAACGGAGCCGCTATTAGGCCTGGCAGACAGGACAACACACACACGGCTGGCAGCGTGGAGGGGAGGTAGGCTAGCAGTAGGAGAGGGGCCGGGGACCTAGTGGGGGACCTCACTAGGCTAGCCTACCCACAGAGGGATTTGTTAGAAGTTAGGGCAAGTTTTGTCCACCCATGGCGACGTCTTCCACCCTGGCTCACACCCGCTTTGTTAGCGGTGTGTGTTGACAGTGAAAGGGACGTTAAGCAGCTCGCTACCCACACATGCAGCATGCAGCATGCAGTTCTTCTTCTTCTTCTTCTTCTTCTTCTTCTTCTTCTTCTTCTTCTTCTTCTTCTTCTTCTCTTCCTCCTCCTCCTTCTTTTTCTTCTTCTTCTTCTTCTTCTTCTTCTTCTTCTTCTTCTTCTTCTTCTTCTTCTTCTTCTTCTCTTCCTCCTCCTCCTCCTCTTCTTCTTCTTCTTCTTCTTCTTCATCTTCTTCTTCTTCTTCTTCTTCTTCTTCTTCTTCTTCTTCTTCTTCTTCTTCTTCTTCTCTCGCTGCTTTACACTGTCAGATGTGTCTGGGAAAAATAATGGCATGTTCTTTCCAGCTCCTCTCGTGGTCCGTACAGCTTGGTCTGCAGGGTTAGCATGCAGTTGACTTGTACAGGTGGAATTTTGTTTTTCAACTGATGGGTTGAAAGTGAAGATTTTTCTTCCGTATGTCTTTGAAATTGGCGTGACAGGCAAGGGTTAATCTACAAAAGATTTGGAGTTCATGTCCAATCTCTTTTTGAAGTATACAAACAAATCGGCATCGCAAGTGATGTAGATATTTTTATGTAGACATACTTTTGACTGTCCATGTTGTCTAATGCAGACCAGCAAGAGCCTTAGGAGTCATAATCCTTGTCATGTAACACGCAGAAGTCCTATGGTGTATATGAAATTTTGTTTTAATGAATGCCCAGTGTTTGCTAGTAGCGGAAGCACAAAGATATAGCATGAACTGGCAAAAGCATATTCCAGGTGCAGCTTATGCCTATAAAATATGCACTACTCAAAATCCAAATTGAATGGTCATATTGGTTTGACAAAGGGAATGATATACACCTCGCAAACCATAACCCCTTACATTTTTTAGCACCTAAGATCTCGCCATTCATTCAGTGATTAGACATTGCTATCAAAACAAACGGCAAAATTCCTTTTTTCACCTGAAACAAAATGGTTGATTAGAATAAATTAAAAATCATTGATTAGAGTACATCAGTCTTCATGATGAGACAATGGAAGAATTGATATATAATACCAAAAAAATCAATCTTTATGGAAGATCTAATTTCTCCATCTGTCATTTGATGGTAAATTTCGGAGCTACATTCCAGGAACAGTCCCATCCACAGACAACTTTTCCCTAGATCATACAAGCCCTAAGAGCATGTCTTCTCTCAGAGGAAAGCCAATCAGCGGCTTGTGACGCAGCTGTATGCTGGGCACGTTGGGATCAGGTTTACGGGGACCAGGCAGGAGGGCTGTTAATGAGCGTGGGGACTGGGCCCCGTGTCCTGGCCCGACTTTTGTGGACCACCGAAGTGGGGTACAAGTGTGCGGGGTTCATCACCGTCAAAGGCCGACATTGAAAGCGCTTTGAGGGCCTGCCTTCCTCCCCAGCTAGCGGAATGCGGGCTGTACTGACGTTCGCGAATAGGCCGAACCGTGAGAATGAAATGAAACGCGCGTTACGTGTGGGTTTTTTTTTTCTTCTTCAGTGGGGGTCTTTTAAAGGTTTTGTGTTGTGTTGAGTTCTCCTGTTCAGAAGACAGTTGCCACCTGTTGGCTAGAAAGACAGGCAGGGCGCTGTTGTTGACGAAGTGGAGTTTTTGCTTTCTCCTACACTTGTTGACGAAGTGGAGTTTTTGCGTTCTCCTACACTTGCTGACGAAGTGGAGTTTTTGCGTTCTCCTACACTTGCTGATGGCGTTTTTAAGGTTATGAGGATAGTCCTGATGGTGATGGTGACGATGATTTCTCTTGTGTGTGTCTGATGAAGAGACGAGAAATTTCTCTCTCCTCTACCCCTCACACACATTCCCCTTACCTCCCATTGAATAATAATACACACAGGCAGTCGCGCATGCATGTAAATGTACACACGTCCCTCCCTCCCCCGGCCCCCCATTCTTCCTCACACACACACACACACACCACACACACACACACACACACACACACACACACACACACACACACACACACACACACACACACACACACACATGCTATAAATTAAAAACAAAACTTGAAGAACTATACAGACTGTTTTGGAATCAACAAAAAAAGTTATCTTCTAAGCTGAATTTTTACAACTCTGTTTCACACATAAATTTACAGATTAGAGCCATATCTATTGGTATGCAGGAATGAAAATTATAGGCGCATATTAAGCAGATTTCGCGCCAGCTCCCATGATTTAATGATAGAGCAAGGGAGATATATTCACATGCCGAATGAAGAAAGAATTAATGGAAATGGTGCAACAAAATAGAAGACGAGTATCGCTTATTTGATGTTTGTATACTATATGACGATTTAAGAAAGGACTTTCTATCTAATGTTAAAATTAAAGAAATGAATAACTACAAGAATATGAGTAAGTTTTTTTTAACAACGAGTACTGTCTGCTAGACATGATCAGATATGTGCATGATTCTTTTTCCAGAAGAGCAAGAACATGGATACATTACGTATATCTAAGAATCTCATCTTTTAGGAATATTAAATTAATACGTTTACGTTTGGTGTCAAATAAGTCTCGTTCTGACTTAGTGGCAATAAAGTTTTCTGATTCTGATTCTGATTCTGATTCTGATTCACACACACACACACACACACACACACACACACACACACACACACACACACACACACACACACACACACACACACACACACCACACACCACACACACACCACACACACTCACTCACACACACACTCACACACACACCACACACACACACACACACACACACACACACCACACCACACACACAACACCCACCACTACCCCTCTTCAATTCAAATAGCCTAATGATTCTGCTTCAATGTGTGTGTGTGTGTGTGTGTGTGTGTGTGTGTGTGGTGTGCGCGCGCGCGCGCGTGGTCTCATGAATGTTCATGCGCACTCGCGACGTGTAAACTGCTTGTGTTTTCGCGCATGTGAGAGGGTTTGGTTGTGTCAACAGAGATTGAGTGACAGGCAAACATATTAAGGCGGTGGAGTTTTGCTTAAGTTGACAGGCCAACAAGGGTGACATGTATGCCTTTTAATGGACACATCGCCCCAGCCAGCCAACCAGAGCCCTCGCTTGTTTGTTTGTCTGTTGACTGTTTGCTTTTTGCTTTGGTTTGGTTTCCTTTTGTGTCGATTCGGGATCATTCATCTTTATTTGATGTTTCGTTTCATTTTATTTCATGTTTGTTTGGTTGTGTGTTGAAAAACATTTATCAAGCTCTTGGTGTCAAAGCCATTCCTGGTGTTTTCCAGGGAATGGATTAAAAAAAAACTCTTTTATTTCAGGATAATGGGTAAACACTTGTAGGCTTTTTTGTTTTACACCCAGTCCTCGTTTGCATGCGGTTTTGTAAACTTTGTCATCCGTTGCCACTGGCACACAATGGCCTACTCTTTCAAAATGCAGAACAGGTTTTAACGTGTGAAAAGGAAAGTCCTTCCAGATGCTTACAGCTTTCGTTTTGCTGTTGAAAAAGAGAATAATAATCATATGCTTGCTGTTATTTGGTTAATTTGTTTATAAATGGAATTCAGCTGTTGGCTGTAACATGTGCAATAGCAGCTGTAGCAACAGCAGCAGCAGCAGCAGCAGCAAAAGTAGTATTAGCAGTAGTAGTAGTAGTAGTAGTAGTAGTAGTAGTAGTAGTAGTAGTAGTAGTAGTAGTAAAAGTAGTAGTAGTAGTAGTAGTAGTAGTAGTAGTAGTAGTAGTAGTAGAAAGAATACTACTACTACTACTACTACTACTACTAATACTACTACTACTACTACTACTACTACTACTACTACTACTACTACTACTACTACTACTACTACTACACCACCACCACTACCATTACTACTTCTACTACTACTACTACTTCTACTATTACCACTAGTAGTAGTAGTAGTAGTAGTAGTAGTAGTAGTAGTAGTAGTAGTAGTAGTAGTAGAAAGAATACTACTACTACTACTACTACTACTACTACTACTACTACTACTACTACTACTACTACTACTACTACTGATTTGTGATGTTGGTATTGGAGATAGTGGTCATGATGGTGGTAGGTCTAGTAGTAACAGCAGCAGCAGAATTCGTAGTAGTAGCACTAGTAGTAGTGGTAGTGTCATGGTAATAATAGGGCTGATTTTAAAACCAAACCCAAGTGGGGCAGAAAAAGCCATTGTGGCCACATAGGCCTACATACCTGTATGAACCTAACTTGGCTAAGTCATTAAGCTCAGAGATGCAGTGGTGGAGATTGAGAGAGAGAGAGAGAGAAGAGAGAGAGAGAGAGAGAGAGAGAGAGAGAGAGAAGAGAGAGAGGAGAGAGAGAGAGAGAGAGAGAGAGAGAGAGAGAGAGACTGTGCTGATAGATGTGTTGTTTCTTTAGAAGAAGAATTCATTTATCCACCAGCTTCTCTCCCGTTTCGATTCATTTCTATATGTACATGTGCATAACACATCTTGGCTTATATGGTTCCCTTCTGCATGCATACATTGCATACACACGCGTCTGAACACACACACACACACACACACCACACACACACACACACACACACACACACACACACACACACACACACACACACACACACACACAACACACACACACACTACCTCACTACATCTAACCCGGTTTTATGTTCAAATTTAACAGCCCACTCGTCATTTTCTTTTTTAACAGTTGCAGGAGATCACAGACAGACCAGCAATGACAGTGATGATTACAGTCATAGCAGTAGATCTAATAATAGCAGGGGAATGAAGGATTTTCGTCACCGCTGAAACAAAAACATGCAGGCACGTACAGCTCGTTACCTAGCTGTATTATACTAGTAACAGACCCATTGACTGTCAGACAGTAAATTTGCAGGTCGGGTAATTGCGCGTGGCGTTGTTGCGAGTCCTTCAGAGACTTGACACGGATTACAGAGGTCCCTTGACAGCGCGGAGGGCATGACAAAACACCCCTTTCCTTAAACTGACAGTCACCCAGACACCTTTACCTTTACACCCAGAGTAAAAGGTAAAGGTAAAGGTGTTCCATAACCTATGTGGTTGTAGGGGAGCGAGGCATCAGAGACCTTAGCTTCTCTAGGGGCCAGCATATTGAGAGCAGCGCCCATCTCCTCTCCCTCGCTGCTTTACATTCCCTGACCCTAAAGAGGGCAGGTACCCACTGACAGCTGGGTGAACTGGGGGACGTACTGAAGCCATGCGCTACCGGTCATCCATCCAGTTAGTAACCACGCTCGACGCTGCTTAACACTGGCTGGGGGAAAGCGAGCACTCTGACCTATTCCGTCCCCCACCTGGAGTACATACATTATGTACATTTATTCCCAAGTTATTTATTTATTTATTTATTTTATTCTTTTACATCGAGGATAATGGGATAAGCACTCATGTGCTTTTTTACATCCAGTCCCCGTGTGTATGCAGTTTTGTAAATGTCATCTGTTCCCACCGGCACACGATGGCCTACTCTTACGAAAAGCGGAGCAGGATTTAACGTGTGCGCAAGATGTTCTTAGGGCGTTCACACACGGGGCCTCGGTTTATAGTCTCATCCGAAGGACTTTGGGGGAGAGTGGAGTCAGCATTGATGTTAACTCTAGGAGAAAAATCTCCTCTAACAGGAATCGAACCCGGGTCGTCAAATTGCGAGCGCAATGTTCTGACCACTAGGCTATCCCGTCTCCCGGGATTGCTGACCGAGGTGGAGGCGAGGAAGCTCTTTGCGTCAACGGCCAAACCTTTATAACCGAGTTTCCTCCGTGGGGATGTCAGTGACCTTGTCAGTATGAATAGCATCTCCCCACCTTCTGGAACTTTTTGACTTGGAATTCCATCTTTTCTATCCCTCTCTTTGTTTCTGCCTTGTTCCATTTCTTCGTGTCACATCGTTCTTGTCTATTGTCTTCCTGCTTGGTCCATTCTTCTGCTTTTTTATTACTAGAAAGACTTAAAAGATAATGAATCTCCCCCAGAGAGAGAGAGAGAGAGAGAGAGAGAGAGAGAGAGAGAGAGAGAGAGAGAGAGAGAGAGATGAGAGAGAGAGAGAGAGAGAGAGAGAGATGCTTGGTAGTAGTGGTTGATCGTTGCGGTTCATAAATGAGTAAGATACAGTTTTCCACTGGGACTCAAAGAAAAAAAAAATCAACAAAAAACCCACCATTGTTCAGGTTATATGGAAGTCCCAGCGGGGATGTCGATTTAAGGATTAGACTGCAAACCAAACACCAAGAAAACCTAGTTCTGTCTGGCTGGCCTTCTGATGTTGTCGTGTCGGCCACAACACTGTGGCAGTAGCTAGAGCAAGGAGACGGCACCTTTAAAAAGGAACAAGGCAAGTAGCGCTTTTGGCGCGCTCTTTTGAGACCACCACCACCCCTACTATACCCCCTCTCCTCCTCTGTTGTCCCCCCCCCCCTCTTTTCTCTAGTGGGTGGGTGGGGGGTGACACGCCGTTATGAAAGAGTGACATGGTGTGGAGGGGGACAGGTGTATTGTGAGGAGCTTTCCAGGGCTTCACACTGAGTATTATTATCGTATTATGCGGAACGTATTTTACCGTTGATGAAGAAGTAAGCGGAGGGCGAAGGAGTAGGAGTCGACGTGAAGAGTCTGTTTATGGTGGCCGTTGTTGTATTGGAGCGCCCCCCCAAAAAAAGTGGGAAATCCAAGAGAGAGAGAGAGAGAGAGAGAGAGAGAGAGAGAGAGAGAGAGAGAGAGAGAGAGAGAGAGAGAGAGAGAGAGAATAATCTTTATTTTTCAAGTACTTTTTTTCATCCGGCTCTTGCCCTGATCAGGGAATAAAGCTAAGAAACCGCCTCCCTACCCCTACAAACCAGCATCAGAGAGGAGAGAGAGAGGAGAGAGAGAGAGAGAGAGAGAGAGAGAGAGAGAGAGAGGAGAGGAGAGAGAGAGAGAGAGAGGAGAGAGAGAGAGAGAGAGAGAGAGAGAGAGAGAGAGAGAGAGGAACAATGGTTTATTGTGGTAAGCTTTCACACCCATTCACAAGGGGACAGTGGGAAGGAAGCTGGGAACAAAAACATATTTACCTAAGAAAAAAAGCTACCACCATTCACTACAGCCCAAATAAGCATCATGGCATGGATCCCTTATCATAGTTTAACACCTGCAACAAACACGTATTGAAAACCATAATTACTGTATTGTTTGCCGATCAATACCAATGAGCAAAATCTATTGCTGTTAAGCTGTGCAAAATAGCACAAAAATAGAAAAACAACCCCCAATCCAGCCCGTTCCTTTCTTCCCAGTTTCATTAGAAAGTCCGACTGAATGTCGAAGTCTTTCGGATGAGACATAAACCATAGTCTTGTGTGCGAATGTGCACAGAATATATTTCGCACACGCTAAAAATCCGTCCACCTTTTGGAAGAGTAGGCCATTTCGTGCGGGTAGGAACGGAGACCAAACAAACAAACAAACCGTACATGCAGAAAGTTTTCGTGTTTAGACACCAACCCCGAAGTGGGAATGCGGGTACCTAAATGGGGAAGGGAGGGGAGGGGAGGGGAGGGGGGGGGGGCGGGGCGGTTGCATTCGCAAAAATTCTCACCATTGGTGAACCTCAGAGCTGTAGCCGAGGAACGGGGAAAAAACCCCACACCCAGCAAACAGACTGGCAGAGGAATGGAGTCAGAATGGACATTAACTGCGGCTAAAAGCTAGCTCTGTCAGCATTGACCCGAATCCGTGCCTCCCTGATCACAGTCTGACGCCCTATCCAACCCTTTCCGCCAAGTGGCTCCCAGAGAGAGAGAGAGAGAGAGAGAGAGAGAGAGAGAGAGAGAGAGAGAGAGAGAGAGAAGAGGGGAGACTATCGATCTTGTGATGGGACTGATTACATGGATGACCACAGCACTGACCAGTGGACCAGCTGCAACTTTCCCCCGTTGAATAATTGAACGCTGCCATCAGCACCTTCACTTTCTCCCTGTCCCTCCCTCCCTCTGTCTTTTTCTGGCAAGGGCAGAGAGCACGAGGGAGGGAGGGATGGCTGAGGTCTCAGACAATATTTTTGGTGTTCTTTTTTGTTGCTTGTGAAGGACGATGGCATACATGTCTATTGAGATTTTGAGCCGTTAGTAATCTGTTATTTTTTTGTGTGTTATTTCTCTTTATGCACACGAAAAACATAAAACAAAAAACAAAACAAAGCAACAACAACAACAACACACGCACGTACCGACGCACGCACGCACTCACGCACGCACGCACGCACCGAGTGTATAAACACACACACAGTGTACACACACAGAGGAAAAATACCCTTCAGCTTTGGTTTCATTCAGTTCCACTAAGGGGAAGATATTAAGGCAGTGTACTGAAAAGTGATGGAGGATAAGATACTAAGATACTCTTAGTATATCATTATCAGAACTTAAGAAAGAAAAAGACACGGTAGATCTATATCATCTCATCAGACATCTCACTTTCGTTAATGAATATGGGATGTGATAAGTTGATGAGAACGGCACAGAAATCACAGAAACGACAAAAGCAGCATGGCCTTGTCTGTCTTTGCTTGGCCCTACCTAACCTTTCTCCTCCTCACCCAGATGGACAGACAAAGACAGGTCCGGCTCTCAAGGCGGACAGAACATTCCACTTTGTAGCCCCAAGTGCCTGTCACACAGCGGTTGTGTGTGTATGTGTGTGTGCTGCCAAGGATTCACAAGACTTGTTCAAGTGTCACCTGTGGCAGGCGAAGAGTGACAGTCACTAAGTGGCCTGCCTTTCTGTACGTGTTGTATTCAGCTGTCAGCAGTTGGTAATGTCATCGTGTGTGTGTGTGTGTGTGTGTGTGTGTGTGTGTGTGTGTGTGTGTGTGTGTGTATGTGTGTGTGTGTGTGTGTGTTGTGCATGCGGCTGCGCGCGCGTTCGTGCGCCTACGTGTGTAGAGAGATGATGGGGGAGGCTAGGGCGGAGGGGTGTTAAAAGACATATTTCTGGTCATGCCGTTTACTTGTACCTGCAGACGCACAAGTGTAGGTGTGGTTAAAAAGAACGAAGAAAGATACGCATTCAGACGTGTGTTTGTCTTCATACATTAGCACATAGTCATACGTTGGCATGCACACGCACGCACGCACCACACCCAACACACACACCACACACACACACACATACACACACACGCACACACACACAAACACACACACACAAACACACACGCACACACCACACACACACACACACGCGTGCGCGCGCACGCACGCACGCACACACACACACACGCACGCACGCAACGCACCCCCCCCACACACACACAGATTATGGTTGTGGACATACATGACAGCGGCAGCGTTGTTGTAAACAGATTAGCCCCAATGCCCAAGGGTTGTGTGTGACCCCTGGGTTACTGCTGCACACATGCTTCCCTTGATGAGATGGTCAGCCCACCCATGTGCTCCCTCCCCTTCCTCCTTCCTTCCTTCCAGGGTGTGTGTGTTGTGTGTGTGTGTGTGTGTGTGTGTGTGTGTGTGTGTGTGTGTGTGTGTGTGTGTGTGTTGTGAGTGTGTTTGTGTGTTTGTGTGTTTGTGTGTGTGTGTGTGTGTGTGTGTTTGTGTGTGTGTGTGTGTGTGTGTGTGAGTGTGTGAGTGTGTGTGTGTGTGTGAGTGTGTTTGTGTGTGTGTGTGTGTGTGTGTGTGTGTGTGTGTGTTTGTGTGTGTGTGTTTGTGTGTGTGTGTGTTTGTGTGTGTGTGTCTGTATGTATGTGTGTGTGGTGTCTGTATGTATGTGTGTGTGTCTGTATGTATGTATGTATGTATGTATGTATGTATGTATGTATGTATGTATGTATGTATGTATGTATGTATGTGTGTGTGCTCGCGCGCACGCGCACTTTCAATACACTCTTAAAGCAATGGAGAATTTTTCATTGAATTGACAAATGTTTCGAATACTCACTGAAAATGAAAGATCATTAGCTTAGTTTCAGGTCGCGAAAGTTCTTTTCAGCTTTTATTTTTTTCCCGCATAAGAGCAATCATTGTTAGTTTTTTTTTTAAGTTCTGCAAATCGTGGCAAAAATGGCCGCACAGCCTTCTTTAAGGCCAAGATAGCACGACACATCTTGTAAGCAGCATTGTAAGCAGCCATCAGTGTGGTGGTATGGTGAAGTCTGATTTTGAATATGTAATGATAGACGTTGATATGGTGATGTTATCTTTTGTGGACGTAAATACGGCTGACACAATCAGTCCTGAAGATCTGATTTTGAATATGTAATGATAAACAAATATATGATGATGTTATCTTTCGTGGACTTGAAGAATATGGCTGAAACGTGCAGTCCTGAAAACCTGTGTGTGAGGACATTGCAGGCGCTTGAAAGATGTGGGGTGTGAATGCTGGATCTGTATGCGTTCCCGGGCAGTGATGATTCTTTCAGGTTGGTCCTTTTGACTGGGGGAAAGGTTTTCAGGGGAAAGTGCACCAGAAACCTCCGTCCTCAAGACAGAACCACGCAAACTAAGCTGTATGGCCCACGTGAGAAACTGGAAAGGACATGCCAGTATTTTCCCCAGGCACTTCTGACGGTGTGAAGCGAATAAGAGAAGAAGAAGAAGAAGAAGAAAAAGACACAGGGCTGAACTTCTCTTTGCAAGACATGTTATTGTGTTAGGCTGTCTTGAATACTGTCTCTGAATGTCTTTGTTGTCGATCTGTTCTTGGCTGCTGTCAGAACACTAATTATCAGAGTGGGACGGAGTTGCAGGGTTGTTATGCAGGTCACGTGCCCAGTCCAGCCAAGTTGGCTCTTGACCAGTTCAGTGCCGATGCTCACAAGGTCACCTCTCTACAACAGATACAAATATCCTACCCCATTGCATGTCTTGAAACCTAACGCTCGTGACTGAAGAAAAAAAGATCTGATGTAGAGACTCTCTGGCTGTTTCAGATATGTTCTGTACTGCAACTCAGGTAGACCTTCGAATGATAGAAATATCATTGATCATGACTGCTTTAAGTTTCTGTAGTGGACGATAATGACATGTTTGATTTTTCTTTCTTTTGGTTTGTACTCTGCCTTTCTGTCCAATTGTATTTTATTTTATATTTTATAACACTTTGTGTCACAGCAGATTTCATTCGAAGACCTGAGTTGCAGTACAGAACATACAAGAAAGGCTGAGTACACGGGACCTCGGTTTATCGTATATACTGTTTTTGTTGTTCATCACTTGTAACCGGAGGTGACCCCGCAGCTAGCTCCCTCCCCTGCTGATGCATGCTGGTCATTTCCTTGTGGAGAGAACTGTCAGCACATGGCTTCACTGTCCCAGGGTACAGGGAGAGA
>CM060330.1:3379435-3389435 GCA_030674155.1 Stramonita haemastoma
AAAAATAGAGAGAAACATAGAGACAAAAGCAGAGATTTAAAAAAAAAGACCAGAAAGGTCACCAAAAGCAGCATGCAAATTCACTGCCAAAGCCAGCTTCTTTTTCCACGCTTTTTTGTTGTTGTTGGCTTCTTTTCTCTCTTTTTTTTTCTTTTTTTTTCTTTTTAACTTGCGGACTGAACTGTAAGCACTTTCGCTTTCCGCGTGAAAAGTGTTCTTGTGTGTGGACTGGGGGTGCAGGGCAGTTTGCAAGGTGTCATTTCACACGGCAGAGCAGAGCTGGAAAGGAAAAGAAAGACCTCTGAAGACTTCACGTTCAACGTACTGGTCGGTGAAGACTGAAGAAGCGGTACGTGTCAGTATTTGTTTGTATCACTGTCATTAAAAGTTTATATCTTTATTGCAACTAAGAGTAATAGTTAGACTAGTAGATATAAACTGAGCGGGTTTTTTTAAAGCAAAATCTGGTTCTAGATATATTCTTGAATCATCCAAAGTCGGATTGTAAACTGAGTGGTACCTCACTAGGCCCCACCACACTTCAAGTTTTGCTGTTGGTCCAATATTGAATAAATAAATAGGGTTTTTCTTACATTGACAGTCTCCTCCTTTTTTTTAGGTCTTCGATTTTCTGATTTTCCTGAACTATTAAAAGAAGGGGGGGAGTAGACTACTATTATACTCGAATTCAAAACAAAATATTTTTCGAAGTTTGTATTGCTATATACTGATTTTTTATTAACACTTGGTGCAAATTTGAGTGCTGGGATAAATATTGCAAAAGTAAGCTACCCTTCCAATCCCTGTGTGTGCTGGTTTATAAATTATGTTCCCTCTTGCACGCAATGGCCTATTACGAAAGGTGGAACAGGTTTTAACGTGAGCACAAGAGGTTATGCGTGCGCTGGCACAGGGGACCTCGAGTTTATTGTTTCATCCAAAGAACTTTCAGGATAAGCACAATGTCGGTTCCACAGCTTTACATGCCCATATGGCGATTTAATTTTTTTTTTAGGGGGCAGGGGAGTCATCTATGTTGATTATTCTTTACTTTTGTGTAATTTGGGGGTGATAAATTAAGCACAATGGCTGGCGTCATCAGCACAGCCTGGCTTTATGGGTCAAAAGGAAGGAATTTAATCATTAAAATATTTTCACATTTAATTTATTTTTCGAATTGATGGTGTATGATACTTGATGGAATAAGGTCGTGTTGGTTTTGGACTTAAAGTAAATGTTACTACTAGTCACAGAAACTGAATTGACAGCCCTGATATGGCTTTCGTGGTCAGTAGGGCTTTAAACAACATAAAATGAAACAAAAGCTGGAAATCAGTGCCAGAGAACTGAAGACACTATTATGCCTTTTGTTTCAGGCTGGCCAAATCCAGCAGACCCAAAGCTGCCATCCTGAAGATGCCCACAGCAAAACATCGACACAAATCTGCCATCCTGATCAAGCCCATGGCAGGGAATGTGCAGATCCTGGCAACACGCGCAATCCTTGTTCTTCCGTCCTCGCAAGATGAACAGGTAAGATAATTTTCTATCAATTCAAGTGCCTTACATCTTCTAAACCCTGCGTTATTTATGAACTTTTCTTCAGCCATAGCTCCGAGGTTTGCCTATGGTGAAGTTATTGTGTATGCCACTGTTCTTTACCCACCATGATTGTAGCCCCTTTCTGACTTTATGGGTGATAATTATCTAAACATGGCACCAGAGTAGTTGGCCAATTAGTATATTCTCCTATACCGTGGGTATGCCGGGGCCTGCCAGTATAAAATGTTAGCATCCCACATTCGGGGAAATTGTGCTGGGACTCCCTCTTTTCTATTCCTCTCATTGTGTCTACCTTGTTCCGAAGATACACGCGCTCATGCATGCGCGCGATGCGCTCGCGCGCGCACACACACACACACACACACACACACACACACACACACACACACACACACACACACACACACACACGTGTGTATGTGCGAACAAGCCCGTGCATACACTATTCCCTACCTGCCTGTCTCTGTCTCTGTGTCTCTGTCTCTGTGTCTCTATCTATCTACCTGTCTCTGTCTCTCTCTCTGTCTCTCTCTCTCTCTGTCTCTGTCTGTCTCTGTCTCTCTCTCTCTCTCTCTCTCTCTCTCTCTCTCTCTCTCTCTCTCTCTCTCTCTCTCTCTCTCTCTCTCTCTGAATATATACCTATCTGCTCTCTTTCAACTATAAGTTGATCTTTTGGTGGTGGTGGTGGTGGTTTTGTGTTGGAGGGGGTTGCTAATGGGTTTTTTAGTGTTTGGTTTGTTTTGGTTTGGGGTTGGTTGTATTTTTGTTTCGGTTTTGTTGGGGTTTTTTTTTTTTTTTTGGGGGGGGGGTTTGTTATAGTCCCTATTCAGGGCAAGGGCCGGATGAAAATGATGGGAATGTTTATCTGTAGCCCTTGAAAAATGATCGCTCTCTCTCTCTCTCTCTCTCTCTCTCTCTCTCTCTCTCTCTCTCTCTCTCTCTCTCTCTCTCTCTCTTCTCTCTCTCTCTCTCTCTTCAATATTTTTCAAAGGAAAGATGTTAAATGGGAAAGCAAAAACATTTGATAACGTTTGATTTCCGTCACGTAACATACGGCAGAAAAGGAATTCAGTTGTCTTGTACATTTCAGAATTCTGTATTTTACAGTATTTTGTTTTCCCCCCATTTCCCAGCTAAAGTTCCCAGGTTGGCTATATGGTCTTGTCACCAGATCTTCGCTGGTGATAGTGATGCTTCTGACCAGAGATCATGGAGACGCCATCGCCACGTTGGAGCACATGACCCTGAACTTGTCCAAGATCCCCATGACTCAGTAGACAGATGTCAGATCTATGAGAAGGGTTTAGAATAGGGGAAAGGAGAAAGTGCTGCATCAAATCCCTGAAGGGCAGACTAGTGCACAGCCTGGTTCCGTTGCCCAGGGATCTAGGACATGGATGTCATCCCTCATCTTCGACTGGGTTGAGCAGCAAAGTAGGTAGGAGTTTGGGGGCTTTAGTATCAGAGTGGCGTTTATACGACCTCCCATCTCTGCAACACTTCAGTGAGCAAAGGCGATGAGAGTAGGAGGGGCTGTGGTCCTTGTGGACATCCGCTAGTCGACATAGAACCGACAGTAGAAAGAGGTAGGGTTGCAGAGGATCCGAACATGCAACCCCTGTCTTGCACACTTTCCTGGCGAGTCTATACAGAGTATGATCTGTCAACGTGTGTGTGCTCAATGTCCACAAAAGTCACCCAGTCCTTCCTAGTTTCTGAGCTCGAATCATTGTCCTGGAAATGTTCTGCAAGGCTCACTGACCACAGGGTTGAGTACTCCCGTCAGTATCCGATCAACCTTTTCCGCAGTGGTCACAAAAGGAGCGCACCTAGAGTGGCGTGGAACAAAGATGTGGGTGTCCTAAAACGGCACAGCCTGCCTACCCTCGCATACCGTGCTCACGAGGGGAAGGGACACCTCACGCCCCCAAACATTTTCTTAAAGCACTTCCCTGACCTTCTGGGTCTCTCCATTCTTGCCCTGAATCCTCAGAAGTCTGGCATAGGTGTCGACAGTTGTCATGGGGATCGAATCACAGTTCTGGGCGTGTGCCTTTCATCGTGGCAGCAGAAAGTATCCAGACAATCCAGACAATCATCGTGGCTGCACTCAGAACTCACAAGCGTAAGTATTTTTTCGCTCCTTGGATAGAGCTCCGAGGTAAACCAATGGTGAGATTTTGTGTAGGCAAACCCTTTGCAATCCATTTAGCTGTATCTCGACTTCGGGGATGTCTAAAGACAGTATTATGCATGTGTTATTTTTTGTTCGAAGATTATCTATTTTGGCACGCGATGGCCTACTCTGCCAAAAGGCTAAATAAATGGGTTTTAACGCTCCAAAGGATTTTCTGCGCGTGTTAACACATGTGACCACAGTTTATAATCGCATGCAAATGACTTTCGGGAATTACAGTCAGTACTTGTGTTAACTTCAGGGAGAAAATGCCATTGAACAGGTACCTGGGTGGTGGCTCAACCCCAGGCCGTCGGATCACAAGCACAACAGTTTAACCACCAGGCTATCGCGCCACCCGTAACCACATTCTTTTTTTTAATGCCTCGGTGTTACTGTGAAGCTGTAGATAGATGCTGACCAGGCATTTTTACGCCCTAAGCAGGAAAATTTACAGATCTTTAGGGTGCACGTTTGAGCTTATACATGTGTCTACACAAATAAATCTAAAGCATTGGCAAGTCTCCATCTTAATGTCATAAAACAATGTAAAAATGTCCACCTTTTATTCATTAAGTGCTGTTGAGATGTTTTTTACCATCCTCCCTTAGAGCTTCGAGGTTCGCCAATAGTGAGATTCTGCGTATGGGACCGACTTTACTCCCCATTAAGGTAGCAGCATTCCGACTTTGGGGATAGTGTCTAAATACCAAACCTGTGTCCATATTTTTTTTAGATGTCATAGTTCCTACCGGCACGAAATAGTTTTTCTCTTCCAAAAGTCGGAACGGGTTTCTAACGTGTGGGCAAGATGTTCTTCGTGTTATCGCACATGCGGCCTCAGTTTAGGGTATCATCCAAAGAACTTTTGGCACAGTGGGGATAGTGTTTTTGCAGAGATTTAATCCTGTCACCAAAGAATTATGAATTGGATGTAACGAAGAGACATGTCACCTTAGTCATCTTGCTATTGGTGGATAGGTAGTCTAGTGGTTACCTACCTGCCCAGACAGTGAAAAGTCTGGATTCGATCCCCACTCTGCTGGATTTTTTTTTCCAGAGAAAATTTATTTTAAACAGATACTGAATTTTTTTTTTAACATGCAAACCGTCTGGATTGCTCAGGTTGCTTGTTGTTTTCAGGAGTTCTGGTGCCAGACCACAGTACCAAGCATCCCAGGGGTCTGGAAGCAGTTCCAGACTGCAGGTAAGGGTCAACAAGGAGGAGGACAACACCCCCAGCCCCAGGTTTTGGCTGCCAACACCCAGACATCCCTTCAAGAGATGTTTCCCCTAGTCAACATCAGTGCCGACTCCACTTCCCGAAAAGTCCTTTAAATAACTATAAACCAAAGCCTCCCCCACCCCCAAACGCAGAACATCTTGCACGTACATTAAACAAACCGTTTGGAAAGCGTAAGCCATTGTGTGCCAGTTGGACAGAATGACATTTGAAAACAAAAACAGCATGTCCCCAGGTGTGGTGTTCAGACATCGTCCCAAAAGTCGGAATATGGCTGCTTTACTGGTGGGCAAAGGGCGCTTTCACAAAATGTCACCATTGGAGAACTTCAGAGCTCGAACCTAGGAACACAACAACAAATTACCTGCCTATATCTTTTTTTTTAATGCATCTTATAAAATAGTTGTTTCTACAATTATATCCTGTGGGACTGGTAAATGTTTTTTTCCCAAGAAATAGAATGAAATAAGTGTTTTTAGAGTATCTGCCCCTTGATCATAACTATCAATCTCTGATTTTTTTTTTTGGACATGAAAGGATTTCTTTACCATTATTGGAAAATAGGTCCTTGTGTTCCATAGCCTATGTAGCCCTTGGGCAGCAAAAGTGTCAGACCTCGAAAAATTAGGAATTGCAAACAAGCAATGATATGGCCATTCCGTTTGGCTGGAGTAGAGATGTGTACTAAAAAGCCCTAAGAAGGGTCGCGGGATGGTTAAGACGTGTGCTTTCCAACAAGGGGGCGCCAGCGCTCGCACGTTGTGTGTCTGTGTCTGTGTGTGTGTGTGTGTCTGTCTGTCTGTCTGTCTGTCTGTCTATGTATAAAATGGGTAGCTGTGTGGAGAAGACATTAGGTTGGAAGGAGAGGCAAGGACGGGAAAGGAAAGGGTGTTAAGGAGGGTATGGGTGCATATTTAAAGCAGTGGAGATAGAAAAATCGGGCTGAAATAATTGTTTCTTACACGGCTTATTTTGGGCTCGGGTGTTTCTTTTTAAAGGGGTGCAACTTCTAAAAAAAAGTCTCGGGTTTGAAATCAATTTGACGGGTTTGACCCCTCGCTTACACAGAATCTCACCATTGGTAAACCTCGGAACTCTAGCCAAAGAATAAACCAAGAGAGGACAGTAAAATCAACTGTTGCTGGAACTAGAGATTCTGATTTAAAGCTCCATAATAATGAGGGCTACGTACCATTGTGTCTTTAGCTACTTACTATAATTGTCTATGTGCCTATTGTGTCCATTTTTCTAACATTCAGACCATCTGACAGACAACCTTTTCCCCCTATTAACTCTAACACTAACCTTTACACTAACGTCAACTCTAACCATGATCCCCATGTGGACACAAGAGGCAGGTAGATATATGGTATATGCTGATGACACTTTTCTTCGTTCGCGCGTATTGGCTAGAATGCAAAGTGCCTGGTCTTTTTCCACGCTGCTCCTCTGCAGGAGGTCTATGCCTTGCTGGCCTCAGCCGACACTTTCCCACAACAGGGCAGTTCAAGTTTTCAAACAAGAAAAAATATGCTACAAGAAAGAAAAAAAAAGCACGAGAATAGACTGGGCTGGCAGGAAATAAGCAAGAGGATAGAGCCGAAGAGAAAGTCGGAAAGAAAGCGAAGGATCGAAAAGAGGAAATTTCTTAGAGCATTTCCAAAAAGTGGGGAAGCTCTTTAGAGCCTCCTGGCATTTTCGGGGGGGGGGGGGGAGTCTGTTGACACAATGCATGTACATTATTTACAGGGTCAGTGGGAGGAGGGATGCTAGAATTTTAGCCAAAAGGCTAGGAGCAAAGGAGGGGCAGGGGGTGAGGGTAAAGTGTTTTTGTACATAGAGATGGGAAAAAACTTGCATTTTAGAAAAAAAAGTTTGTTTAAAAACAAAAGATGGTGCCGGTAGTAGAATGCCCAACTACTTGGCAAGGGGGTGCATTTAAAAAAAAAATTTAAGATTTAAAACAGAAATGGGGGGGGGGGGGGGGGGGCACTGATGATCAAAGGAATTATTGAATAATCATTGAAGCAATACACAGTTAGACTGCACTGAAGAAAACGGGCGTTAGTAAAGAGTAGACAGTATGTTTGTGTGTGTGTGTGTGTGTGTTTTCGCACATGTGTATTTTCGTGTATGTTTCGTGCATGCGCAGGCGCCTGTATGTTGGGGGTCAAGGAGTTGAAAAGAAAAAAAATAGCCGAGGGAAATAACATGAACATAAGTTATACGTGCGTGTAGCGGGATTTTATTAAAGAAAATTTGTTAAATTGCTGGATTTGCCGCTGTAAACATTGACTTTCTAAAAAAAAAAACGCTGTAAATTTAGAAAGGTGGAGGTGAAGGAAGAAGTGAAGTGTCCGATTTAAAAGAATTGCAGCATTTTCAAAAACTATTGTGTACATCTTATTTAACTTGCATTAGAACGGTTAGGATAGCTCAGTGGTCAGAGAATTCATTGTAAATGGGCACCCGCCCTCTTTAGGGACAGGGAAGGTAAAGCAGCAAGGGAGAGATGGGCGCTGCCCTCAATATGCTGGCCCCTGGAGAAGCTGGGGTTTCTGATAACTTTCTCCCCAACGACCACATAGGCTATGGGACACATTTACCTTTTGTGAATTAGAAAAAAGGCATTGTGCTGTTTATCCATTTTATTTTTACTGGATAAGGTGCAAGAAAAATGTCAAATCTTTTATATTCAAATATGTGTAAGATAGCCGGCAGCTTGTGTTAGTATGTCCTGTTACCTTATTTCCTTCTTGCCTTTTGCTTTGCCATAGGTCAGGGACACGTCCATTACCCAAGTTGTACATGTAGCACTCCCAGTCCATCAGACTACTCCATCTGCATCTCTCCCAGCAGTTTTTAATTCCCATCTTCAACTCGAATAAACTTGATCTCTATCACAGTCCTCATATTTTTTTTAAAAAAATAAATTTCCCCCTCAAAATGAAAGAGCAACAGGTTGGAGATCTCATATTGTAATTAAACAAAACAAAAACTTAAAAATAAAAGAAAAAAATTTTTTTTTAAAGAACGAAAGAATAAATAACCGGAGACAAAGGGGGGGTGGAGACCCCACGCAAGCTTTTTTAATTTTTTATAGTAGCAAGACTGGAGTAAAAGACTTGACTTTGATCAGTGCTTATTGCTGCGTGATTTCTGGTCTGCTTTCTGGCATTGGTCCAACCTTTGTATTGTGCTATCTGTTATATATGCCCGATTTTCTGGAAGCGTGAAGTTCCACCTGAATGTATTTAGCAAAATTCCAACACAGGAAATGTGAAATACTGTATTCTTGTGAAAATACAACGCGGTGCAGTTTTTGGTGGTCTTTTTTTTTTTTTTAATCAGCTGGCCTTCTTGGTTTTACTTTTCTCGATAATACCTGGGTTGTGTAAAACTAGAAAATGGGTTTAGCCTGTGTGATTTGTTTTATCAATGGGCGATGGTAAACTGTTTACAAGTAGTTGTACGGAACAGTTGACTCTATTTCAAGTCAAGTCAAAATTAGTGTGTGTGTGTGTGTGTGTGTGTGTGTGTGTGTGTGTGTGTGTGTGTGTGTGTGTGTTGTGTGTGGCGCGCGCGCGCTTTAAACCGATTTGACAAAGATAAACGTCCGTTTTTGCACAGGAATTGTATTTTAATTTATTTTTGTTATATTGAGGATAATGGAATAGGCACTCGTGTGCTTTGTTTTGTTTTTTACATCCAGTCCCTGTGTGTATGCAGTTTTGTAAATTTTGTATGGAATTCTAAGACAGTTTTGCATGGTATCTGTATCTATTTTTAAGTTCAGTAAATGCACTCGCTTTGTTTCCTGCCCCGTGTTATATCCCTCCAGGGTCAACAATAGAGTTGCACGAGTTTTACTAGAAAATATTTTTTCTGTTGAAGCTGAGCTTCAGGTGCATTCTTTTAAACTGTATTGAAAATGAAGCTGTTTTTTAAAATAACTTTACACCTATGAAAACGTGAACTGAAACAACCCCCATTTATCAGTAGCATGTTAGACGTTTTGCTTTTGGGGTTGTAAGTTTTATCGATGATTTCCTTGCTTTGTTAGTTAACTTCGTTAAAATCTGTTTTTTGTTTCTAACCCAGTTAAGCTTGTTATAGAATCCCAGCTAGAAATGTAGGAGGATGCAGAAAATGTTTACCTATTTTAATTACCTATAATTATTATTTGTGATGAGGATAATGGGTGTTCTTGTAGAGGACCAACAAAAGGTTGTTTTTAGTTTGCTTCCATTTTTACTGTATGTCACAACAGCTCTGTATAGAATGGATAAAATGTATAGATTAGGATGTTTAGACATAAGTGGTGAGCACACACCACAGGCACTTGACTTACTGGCTGACTTTTTTTCCTGAAAAAAAATACCAGCTTTACACAACTCCCTCTTGGTCTTAGAACTTACAAGCTGATGATTTGCACTTATCTATTTATTTATTTATTCATTTATTTATTTTATTTCGAGAATAACGGAGTAAGCACGTATGTGCCGTTTTACATCCAGTCCCCGTGTGTGTGCAGTTTTGTAAAATGTATCATCCGTTCCCACTGGCACACAATGGCCTACTCTTCCGAAACGCGGAACAGGTTTTAACGTGTGTGCATTGCATTATTTTGGTCTAATTTTTGAATAGTGTGATAATTCGAAACAAAAAGTCAGTGTCAGTCATTGTGTCACTGCTGGTCAGAGCATTGGGAAAAGCCTACCTCCCCCTCCAGCAAAAAAGGCTGGAGTTAGGGTTGGGTAGCCGGCTCGCAGCTGAAATCAAACGAAATGAAAAGGAAATTTCAGAGCTACTTTGAATAAACATTGTCAAAACTCGATGAAAAGTCATACAAAGAAGCACCAAAACACGAATGTTTGATTTTACTCGGCTGAGTTTATAACTGGCTCAGGTATAGTTGATTTTTTAGGTGCTGATACTGTTGTGGTGTATATCCGTGATATTTTTTCATGTTTACTCTTTATGTATGGCTTGTAACCTGCTTGAATTTCTCTGAGATG
>CM060330.1:3394435-3406144 GCA_030674155.1 Stramonita haemastoma
TTGTCCAAAGTAGGAAGAAAGTAGAAGGCTGGGGATGGAACCCAGACCTTTACAGTTTACTTGTTAGGCAGGTGAATGACTAAGCCACCCTGACACTGTCCTTCAGGGCTTATGAGTATGAAATGTGACTGTTTTGGGGATACTGGAGGTTCTTTCAATACAAACACTGATACAAAACAGTGTCCCCAATCTGTTGGAAATTCTACTATTCTGTATTATTTTTTGTTGTTGTTGGTCTTCATCTTAATTCTTATATTTCATCCTCATCATCCTAAAGATTCTTCTTCTTCTTCTTCTTCTTCTTCTTCTTCTTCTTCTTCTTCTCTGTCTGTCTGTCAGTCTGTCTGTCTCTCTCAGAACATTGCGCAGGCAATTTGATGACCCAAGTTCGATTCCCGTTGGAGGGGATTTTTCTCCTGGAGTTAATGTCAGTGCTGACTCCACTCTCCCCAAATCTTTCGGATGAGACTGTAAACTGAGGCCCCGTGTGCGAACGCACCCAAAACATCTTGCACACACGTTAAATCCTGTTCCGCATTTCATAAGAGTAGGCTATTATATGCCAGTGGGAACAGATGACAATATTTACACAACTGCATACACACAGGGACTGGATGAAAAAATGCACATGAGTGCTTATCCCATTATCCTCGATATAAAAGAATAACTCATCCTCCTACTCTCTCTCTCTCTCTCTCTGTCTCTCTCTCTCTCTCTCTCTCTCTCTCTCTCTCTCTCTCTCTCTCTCTCTCTCTCTGTCTCTCTCTCTCTCTCTCTCTCTCTCTCTGTCTCTCTCTCTCTCTCTCTCTCTCTCTCTCTGTCTCTCTCTCTCTCTCTCTCTCTCTCTCTCTCTCTTTCTTTCTTTCTTGCTTTCTTTCTTTCTTTATGTTATCTTCAGCCACATGTGTCTGCTTCTCACTTTTCTTCTTTTTTGTTTTGTTTTGCCTTCTTCACCTATTTATTTGCCTCTCATGATGATAATATCTGTCACAAGTTTTGTGCTTGCATAATGATTATGTTCACATTATAATGAAAAAAAAGCGATAACAATGTATTATATTAGATATATTGCATGATTTAAACTCGTTATAATATATATGCTGTGATGCATATAATGCACTGGATTAACTGCGTGATTTAAGCTCTTTGCATTGTAATGTGTTTATGCGCATTGTTTAAATCACAATTTGTTTATTTCATTGTGGTGTATTATTGGCCATGTGTTATGTAATTCAAGAGTATAATGCTTTTGGCTTTTTCTTATAAAGTGATTCGTGCGTCCCCTATAAATATAGGGGAAGAAAAGTGCTCAAGATGTGCCCCTTATGATGATGATGATGATGATGATGACTGCTGTTGATGATGATGATGATGATGATGATGACTGCTGTTGATGATGATGATGATGATGATGATGACGACGACGACTGCTGTTATGATTGATAAAAATAATAATAATTTTGTTATTATTATTATTGTTGTTGCCATCGTCCTCATTATCATTATTATTATTATTATCATCATCATCATCATCATCATCATCATCATCAACATCATTATTATTATCATCATCATCATCATTATTATCATCATTATTATTATGTTATCATCATCATCATCATCATTATTGTTGTTGTAATTATCATCATTCTATGCTGTTATTCCAGTGGCCTTGCTGGGGGGACTTCTGGCAGTGTTTGGACAGTTCAAGCACTGGCAGTTTGGCATCTACACCATGTATCCTTTCACAGAATTAGTGCTTAATCCTGCCTGTCATCTTGCACAGCAGAGAAAACACTGCTTGCTGTTGACATATTTTTCTTCTCTATCTTTTTGCTCACAGCCCAGTGCAGCACAAGTACAGCATTAGGGCTGGCATCACAGGAAATAAAAAAAGACAGACTGTCCATGAGAAACTCCAACTTTAGTGACCAAGAACAATACCTGGTCATTCAAAGTGGAGGTCAGTTATACACCCATCTAAAAATTTAATGCAAAGGTGGAGGTTAAAATTGAATAATAAATGATAATATAATAATAAGTAATAATAATAATAATAATAATAATAATAATAATAAATGGAATTTATATATTGCTATATCTTGCAAAAACAAATCAAAGCGCTTGCATTCAACCAATTCTTGCGCAATACATTATGATGCAATGTAAGACGAGTCATCCTGTGATTTCTGCCCCTGTGCTTGCTTATGAGAATGTGCACACACCTGTGGCATATATTACCTTAATGGA
Organism: Stramonita haemastoma; assembly: GCA_030674155.1. Lineage (NCBI taxonomy): Eukaryota > Metazoa > Mollusca > Gastropoda > Neogastropoda > Muricidae > Stramonita > Stramonita haemastoma. The sequence continues at coordinate 3,396,686 of CM060330.1, forward strand.
AGAAGTGTAACTTTATAGTGGAAAAGATTTCTTGTTCTTGGCTTGTACCCAACATTGGTTTTTCTGTGGTCGTAATTTCTTCTTTGATCTACTATTTTTACTTACTTTCGTGTGGTGTGTGTGTGTGTGTGGAATATATATGTGGTATGATATATACTTGTATACAATTCTCAGCTGAAAGCAAGCACCATTCTGAAGTGATTTCTTGACAGTGGAAAGAATCATAGCAGTACTGGTGGCTGTCCTTGAGTACCCCAGAGGCAAACGCCAGAAAGGCCGAACAGTGGAGAGATTGTAAGTAAACGACCGTAAAGTTTTCACATAGCATGTTCATATTACAGTAACAATATTTATCCAGTTTTGAGCAGGTGTAGCTGAAAGAACACTATGTACTTGACTTGACATTCTCCCCCCCCCCCCCCCCCCCCCCCCTCCTGTTTGGATTCTTTTGTTGTTGTTGTTTTTTTATCAAATTTTCAGTTTTTTTCCATCATGCAAGAGTAGTAGAATCACATCTGTAGGCTAAGGAGTACTGAAGTGGGAATCTTTGCTTTCCTATTGCTGTTGTGATGAACATGCATTGTGTTACTTGACTTGACCTTCTTCTTTCGTTCCTCTGCTACAGCTCCGATGTACACCATAGTGAGATTTTGCATAAAAAAAGGTAAAGGTAAGGTGTCCCATTAACCTGAGTGTCGTAGGGGAGCAAGGCGTCAAGACCTCAGCTTCTCTAGGGGCCAGCATATTAAAGGGCGGTGCCCATCTCCTCTCCCTCGCTGCTTTACCTTCCCTGACCCTAAAGAGGCAGGTACCCATTGACAGCTGGGTGAACTGGGGGAAGTGTACTGAAGCCAAGGCGTGCAAACGGTCACCCATCCAACTGGTAACCACGCTCGATGCTGCTTAACATTGGCTGGGGGAAATCAGCGCTCTGACCACTGAGCTAATCCCATCCCCTTGAGATTTTGCATACGCAAAAAAAAAAAAAAAAAAAAAATATAAAAAAAAATTTGCATACGCGACTGTGTTAACCATCAATAAGATAGTGACATTCCAGCTTCAGGGAGACTTGACATGACTTGTCCCTTAACTGTGTTGTTGGCACAGTACTGAAGTGTTTAGGTAGTGTATCCTGGGCATGGTGAACTTATCAGTCCCCATCCCTCTAGATTGGTTGGATTGGATCCCTCTTCTAGAACAGTGTGTGCTCACTGCAGGTGGAGATTTTGCGTTTGTTTGGGGATTTATTTCGTTCCTCAGCCAGAGCTCTGAGGCTCACCAGCAGTGAGATTTTGTGTATTGCACTGTTGACTCACCATGATGGTACCCGCATTCTGACTTTGGGAATGATGTCTAAAAGTGTTTTTTTGTCATCTATTCTTACCAGCACACAATGGCATACTCTTCAAAAAGGCAGAACAGGTTTTAATGTTTGCACATCTGTGAAGTCAGAATGCAGCTTCCTTAAAAACGGTCGCATATGCAAAATCTCACCATTGGTGAACCACAGAGCTCTAACAAAAAACAATAAAAATTATTGCGTGAGACGTTCCGCCTGCATTTGCACATGTATGTATAGGACCTCTGTTTGTAGTCTCATCCAAAGGACTTTCAGGGGAGTGGAGTCCGTGCTGATGTTAACTCCAGAGGGAAAAAACAACCTTGAGTGAGCACCTGGGTGTTGACTCAACCTTGGGCCATCAGATCCTGAACTCAGTGCTCTAACCACTAGGCCATCTCACCCACAAATGTTTTGTTTTGAATTTGATAACTTAGATATATTTTTTTAAGTTAGTGTCACATTTGGTAATTATCTTTTTCTTTTTTCTTTTTTTTTTGGGGGGGAGGGCTCATTAGTATTATTATTTTTTTGCTATTAGGTTTAGTTTTGAACAAGTTATTTAGAAATAGAAGCCAGTGCAGTATATGGACAAAAAAAGCAGGCAGTACAGTTAACTCATGTTGTTTGAAAATGTTATTGTGTATATAAATACAGTTGGGCTGTTTAACATACTTAACATTCAACCTATACAATGAAATGAGCTGCTCTGAAGTTGGAATGTGTCGGCTGAGGCCAGCAGGCAGACCTCCTGCAGAGTGACAAGTGCAGGAGAAGACCAGGCACTACATATAGACACCCCATCCAGGAAAGGGAATGGAGAGAGAGAGAGACAGAGAGAACTATTCCACTCAATTTACACATATCCTTGTGTATGTAAAACAAAGTAACTGATTGTTGCATGAAACTGTTGTGAAGCAGAAGAAGACAATGACAGAACAAGAACAAGAACGTATTCTATTGCCTTAGAAGCCCAGAAGAATTATCGACACAAGTAAACAAGTTTATAATGTTATACATGAAACAATTTTTGTTCATGTATGGGATGAAATGTTTTTTGTGTCATTGCTATGTTTGTATCGCACCATGTGTGTCTGTTCACAGAGAGCTCTCTCTATCTTGTGTTGCAGAGGACAGTTTTGTTTCACTGCGATTGTAAGACAGGGGCGACTTTTGACCAGAAACTACTTCATCAGATTTGTCTTCTATCTTGTGTAAGAAGGAACTTGTACTCTTCTGCCAAGTGTCTAGAGTGTCTCATCTATCCTCCCATCATTTCCCTTGTGTGATTTAGGAAAAAGAAATCAGGAATTTAAATGCAAGATGTGTGTGTGTTTATAAGTTGTCGTTTGAGGAAAATAGTGCCGTAATGTAGTAACTAGGACTGAAAGCTTCATGTATCAGTGAAGTTTATGTAAACAATACCTAATTCCATGTATTGATAAAGTTTTAATGCAACACTGCTTCAGCTGGTCTTTTCTCCTTCATTTTCAATGTGTTTTTTTCCCTCTTTAACCTGTTGACTGCCTTAGCACGTCATATGACGTGCTACTGATAGCACACTCCCAGTGCCTTACCACGTCATATGACGTGCACCGATTTACCCGATTTTTCCTAACTTCGTTTTAAGGTCCATACCAAAACAATTGATATTTTAAGCTTGTGTGGGATTCTCTCTACCCATATATGGTTGGGAAATCCCGTTGCGTGGACGGAAAGTCTGTTTTTTCTTCAGTTTCGTTGGCTAACTGGAGCAGTTTTTTATTTTTTATTTGTTTATTTTTGGATGATTCAGGCATGTTTATAAATTCCAACTTGGCCTTCAAATTAGTTTGGTTTAATGCAGAATTCAATTCTGTGCAAAAGTTGTACACATGTCAATATCAAATTGTTGGTAGTTTAGATGCTAGATTTTTTTGTGAATTATTACCCCATTTGGGCAAAAATCCTTTGGCAGAGCAGATTCAGGTTCTGGTTCTTTTTATGGGCAGTCAAAGGGTTAATTGATATTAGACATCAGGAGGAAAAGATGTAGGGTGAAGAGGGGGAAAAAGGGAGAGAATGTGTGTGTGTGAGTGTTTGTTGTAGAATGTTTGTGTACATATGATTGTGCATGTGTTTGAGTGGGTTTGTTTATGTTTATGTTTGTGTTGTTGTTGTTGTTGTTTGTGTGTGTGTGTGGTGTGTGTGTGTGTGTGTGTGTGTGTGTGGTGTGTGTGTGTGTGTGTGTGTGAGTCAAAAGTCTAAATTTTATTTCCAGATGGTACATTGAGTAAGCAACAAATTTACTATTTTTTTTCAAGTCATCTATCTAGTTAAAAAAAAAAATCCCCCCAAACTGTAATAGCATTCTAGTGAGCTTTTCAATGTGAAAGTGCTTACAGGAACACAGATGTATTATATGTAGCCTGTGTAAGTTGTAACATCGTTTTTAGGTGATTGATTTTTGGCTGTCTTAAAGAGGAAGAAGATTTTTTTTTCTGTCTCATTTGAGTTGTTTTGGGATTTTTTGTTTGATTCTCTCTGTCTCTCTCTCTCTGCCCTTTTACTTGAGGAATTGAAAACACTGGTGTTCCTGTTGTTTCAGTATCAGTGTTGCCTGCTGCTTTCACCTGTCCACATTGCTGGGAGGTGTGTGCTTCATCATCACCAGCATCATCTACATGGTGGTCAGTGTGCTGTTTCCTCACTCTCAGTAGATAACTGGGTAATTGTCAAAAAAAAAAATATATATATATAAAAAGTGGGTAATTGTCATCATCTACATGGTGGTCAGTGTGCTGTTTCCTCACTGTCAGTAGATAAGTGGGTAATTGTCCCCCCCCCCCAAAAAAAAAAATGTAAAAAGTGGGTAATTGTCATCATCATTGGATGAAAATGAAATTATAATATACTGTAATACACCTACCTGTGTCCATGAATTTTTTTCTTTTTTAAAAAACCTTTGTTGCATAAGCTGTCAGTTTCCCCCACTTTCAGCTACTCTCAGCTGCTATCTATTCCACCAGGCCCAGCCCAGTTCGGGCCAGCTGGTGCCGATTATAGCAGGAACCGACCACTTTATTAAAGTAAGAAGACTCATTTATAAAGTAAGAAGTTTTTTTGTTGCTCCCAGTTTGCGTAATATGCTTTCATTTGTTCTTCCATCTGTCCAAACGACTATGAACAGCCTTCTAAAAATCCACATCTTGGCTGCTTTGATTCTTTTTTTTCTTTTTTTTTCACATTAGTTGAAGAAAAAATATAGTGCATTCATCTGAAACTTAGAAGCTAGCGATGTAATGATAAAACAAAACCAGTAGATCACTGAATTACTGATCCAGTGCTGAAATCATGTTGCACCACATACCTGGTCATTTTGCCTACCGTGTTTCCAGTGCACAATACTTCATGAAATTAGAGTAAACTTTGGACCGTGGGAGCACAACTGAAGATTTTGCAGCCAGCTTCCTCCACTCCCCACGGTCCTCCGCCCTCCGTAGCAGGTCGTTCCTCCCAAGGCCTGTCTACTCTCTGATGTTATCTTCTCATCGTTTTCTCTGTCTGCCTCTTCGTCTCCCTCCCCTTACTGTTCCCTGTAAGACTGTCTTGGCCATTACAGATGATTGTGTGACGTGCCCGTACCACTTTAGCTTGCGTTTTTTCACTGTAGTTAGGAGCTGTTCATGTGGACTGATGGCATTCTTTATTCTAGTTTTCACTTCTTCATTAGTGATGTGATCTCTGTATGCAATGCCAAGGAGTTTGTGAAAGCATCTCATCTCCATTGCCTGTATCCTTCTTTCAATGTCTGCTGTTTGGTGGCAGATAATGCACATTTTTTTTAGTATGTGCCATTTAAAAATAATTTTAAAATTTGTGCTGAAATATCATTTTATAGGAAAGCTCGTAACTGTGGACTTTACTGAGAAAAAAACAACAACAAAAAACAGAGTGTCCTTATCAATACTTGAAAGCATCATCAGTCTTGCATTTATAAATAAACTTATAAACAAAGTCCTCAGAGCAGACTATAAACTGAGGTCCTCTGTGCAAATGCACACAGAACATCTTGCACACTTGCTAATTAAAATACATTCCACCTTTTGAAAAAGTAGGTCATTACGTGCTTTAGAAACGATGACAAAATGTTAAATCTGCATGCACACCGACGTGCCATTTAATTAAACTGCATGCACACCATGCATGTAAATGTTAAAACTGCATGCACACCAGTGTCATGTAAATGTTAAAACTGCATGCACACCATGTCATGTTAAATGTTAAAACTGCATGCACCCAGTGTCCATGTTAAATGTTAAAACTGCATGCACACCAGTGTCATGTTAAATGTTAAAACTGCATGCACACCAGTGTCATGTTAATGTTAAAACTGCATGCACACCAGTGTCATGTTAAATGTTAAAACTGCATGCACACCAGTGTCATGTTAAATGTTAAAACTGCATGCACACCAGTGTCATGTTAAATGTTAAAACTGCATGCACACCAGTGTCATGTTCAGACATCACCCCCAAGTCTGAATGCAGCTACCTTTGTGGTGGGCAAGAACTGTCACACATGCCAAGTCTCACCCTTGGTCAGCCTCAAAGTTCTAATCAAGGAACTGCAAAGAGGCTAACTCTCAGAGGACGGCCATCAGCTACAGCGGATCAGTGTAAAGAAACGGTTTTGGACAGTCGTCCGCTATAGCAGATTTGCAGTTTGCAGATTTTTCACACGGCGGGTGCATGATATTATGAGTAGTGCAGCCAGGCATAGCTTTGTCAGCCTGTCCAAGGTTGAATGCAGAGCACTGTTGGATGATTCCATGTGTTCCGAACTCTTTGTTCATGGTTGCAGAGAGTAGCCGACACAGAGTAGTGATACGAAGTACAAAGTTCTGAGTATTTTCTTCATGCTAGTCAAAGTGCAAATATTTCAGTGAGAGCTTTAATCTTTTGATATATACTAACCCAGCATGTTAATCATAAGTTCAGAACAATTAATTTTCTTACTGTGTTTTTGTATTTTTTATGATTTTTTTTTTACTAACCATTACAAATGGGCCGTCTGTGGGGGAAAAGCAAGGGAGAGAACTGGCCGTCCCTAGTGAGTTAAAAAAAAAACAACAAACCCCAAGATTTAGAGAAATCTATGAAAAAAAAAAATAATAGGCAAAGCTTTATTCAGCTTAGAAAGGAATTTGAGAGAAGGGGGGGAGGGGGGGCTGTAACGTGACTTAAAAACTAGTAGTTGATAACCAGGGAAATATGGCTTTATTCTTCTTTTAAAAAAAAAAAACGGCACATGATGTGTTGCCAAGTTAAAGTTAAAGTCTGTCGCGAGCCTAAGGCTCATCAGGCCGGTGCTTATCCCGGTTTCTGTGGCGTTAAGCGACAGAGAATCATAGACTCCCCCCTGGATAGGACGCCAGTCTATCGCAGGGTTAACCCCCAACACAAGGTTGGTACCCCTTTTACACCTGGGTGGGGTGAGAAAATAGCTGTAAAGTGCCTTTTCCAAGGGCACAACGCCATAGCGGAAAGCTGGGATCGAACCCGCAACCTTTAGATTACGAGTCCAACGCCCTAACCACTAGGCTACAGCGGGGGCTGATGTGTTGGCAGGCAGCGCTGAAAGGAGAGGAGTGGGTTCCTGTGGAGCGGGAGGAGGAAACCACCGGGCCTCGCGTCATCCCACAGCCCAGCAACCCCCCGCCACGCCGCCCCCCGCCCGCCACAAACCAGTTGTGATGTTTGTGTGGGTTTCGGGGTGGAGAGTATCGTATTTTTGTTTGTTATTGATGTCAGCCTAAATGAGTCATGTTACGTCTTTCTTCAATCAAGAATGTCAGTGAAGTGAGCATCTATCGTGTGGAAAAAATGTGGAGGGACCATAGTATCAAACTTACAAGTGGGAATGATTTGATCGTGTCTGTGTGTGTGTGTGTGTGTGTGTGTGTGTGATCGTGTGTGTGTATGTGTGTGTGTGTGTGTGTGTGTGTGATCGTGTGTGTGTACATGTGTATACTGAGTGCCAGGGTATGGATGTCAATAGCTATGTATGCATGAGTTGGTGCCTTATGGATTGTATTCTTCTGGGGTTTTTCGTTTGTTTTGGGTTTTCTTTTGGAGGGGGTCATTCCTCTGCTAGAGCTCCAAGGTTCACCGTTGTTGAGATTTTGTGTGCAACGATTTTTACCTACTATTAAGGTAGCCGCATTCTGACTTCAGGGATGGTGTCTAAACACGCCACCTGCATGCATACAAATATTTTGGGGGGTGTAAAATGTCATCCATTCCTACCGGCATGGATAGCCTACTGTTTAGAAAGGGGAAACGGTTTTTGATGTGTGCGCAAGATGTTCTGCGAGCATTAACATACTGGGCCTCCGTTTACACAATCATCCGAAGGTCTTTAGGGGAAGTGGAGTCAGCACTGATGTCAACTCCAGGGTAAAATCCCCTGGGCGCTGCTGTGGCAGTTCAATCCTGGGCCGTCAGACCACGAGCGCCATGTTCTGAGTATGAGGCAATGCTTACCCCCCCTGCTTCTGTTTAATGTCTGTGTCTACTTCTGAGGATATGGAGAGAGAGAGAGAAAGCCATGAAACAGCAGGAAAAGGAACACATTCAGTGTTACATTGCAACGACTCCAAAGATTAGCAGATGAGCTCATGCAGATTTTTTTGGGGGGGCAGGGGGATTAAAACTCACATTTTTAGTTTCCAATGTATTAAATTAAAATATGATGCTTGATGCTGTACCAATTCAGTGAACCAATCATGTAAATATGAAATGTGTTTCTTTGCAAATGATCCAAGTAATTTCCAGGTCACAGTGTGTACATGAGACTGCTTACTGCAGTTGGATGGACTGTGTGGGGTGTTTTTTTGTTTGTTTGGGGTTTTTTGGGATGGACAGTGTTATTTCTCTCATCATTACCTTGCAAAGACTGTGAAACATTGTTATCGGCTTCATCGTATGTTCTTTAAAATATGTTTCTCTTCTGCTATGTTTTTGTCTATGGCTTCCTGTATTTGTTTGAACTGAATGTAGTTTAACCATTTCTGTTATCAGTATTTCCAACTGGTAGAATTTGTTTTTTAAGATTTACACATCTTTACAACTTTGCTAGCTTGTATTTCTAGGATTAAAGAAAATATGACATGATTAGGAAAAAAGGGGAGAGATGTAGGTGCAGGTGTGTTGTTTTTCTACCCTCCCTCTTGTCCCCAAGCTCTGAAATATTTTTCAGAGCAGAACAAAAATATTGTGAATTGTTTTGAAGCAGTTTTTAGGCTTGTTTTGTTCTTTCTGCTGATTTTACTTATGCAATTTGCTCAATTCTCTGTGTTCCTGAGTGTGCATATGTGATAACATGATGATAACTCCAGATGATGGTTAGTGATGATTATGAATGTGTCCATACTGATACCTATTTTATATGCCCTAGCCAGTATTACTGAAATTAAGTGCATATAAATATCTGTTTATTGGCTATATAGAGATATACTTTGCAATGAATTTCAGCTTTGTTAATACCAATACATATCACTGTTTCCTTATGAAGAGCACAGTTATCAGTTTATATCACTAACTTATCTTACAAACTTTAAATCATTTATTGTGACCAAACTGTTTAATTATTCATATGCTTGTTAAGTTACAGGGTGTGTACCATCAGGAAGCAAATTATATCCATATATGTTGTATGTATATCATATAAATACACATTAAACATATCAATGAAAAAAAATCAAAATTGTGTTTTTTGCATGACTGTGATGAATGAAAATGGGACTGAACCAAATCAAGTTCACTGTGCAGCCATTGAATCTGTATTCACTCATTTCACATCCGATAACAGAACCAACCAACGTGAATCTTCTTTTAAATTGGTTTTATTTTTTCTCAACCATTCTTCATATTTGCTTTCTTGTACCATTTATCTTTTATACATTGTATACAAGTTGATAATTATGACACCCTCTAAGAGTAATGAATACCATTGCTAGTTACTGTTTGTTTTTTAAGCTGACCAAAAAATATATCTAAATGAGAGAAAAAAATCTAACAGTTGCTGAAAATTTCTATTTTATTGGTGAAGATTGAACTAAATGTGTTAGTTCACCTTGC
>CM060330.1:3411244-3418744 GCA_030674155.1 Stramonita haemastoma
GCACCGCGTTGTATTTTCGCAAGCATACAGTATTTCACATTTCCTGTGTTGGAATTTTGCTAAATACATTCAGGTGGAACTTCACACTTCCAGAAAATCAGGCATATATAACAGATAGCACAATACAAAGGTTGGACCAGTGCCAGAAAGCAGACCAGAAATCACGCAGCAATGAGCACTGATCAAAGTCAAGTCTTTTACTCCAGTCTTGCTAATAATTAAAAAAACAAAACAAAAAAAACTCGCGTGGGGTCTCCAACCCCCCCCCCCCCCCCCCTTTGTCTCCGGTTTTATTTCGTTTTTTTTCTTTTTAAAATCGATTTTATCTTTCCGTTATTTTTAAGTTTTTGTTTTGTTTAATTACAATATGAGATCTCCAACCTGTTGCTCTTTCATTTTGAGGGGAAAAAAGATTTAAAATGTATATATATATGAGGACTGTGATAGAGATTAAGTTTATTTGAGTTGAAAATGGGAATCAAAAACTGCTGGGAGAGATGCAGATGGAGTAGTCTACTGATGGGCTGGGAGTGCTACATGTATGACCTGAGTAGTGGACATGTCCCTGACCTATGGCAAAGCAAAAGGCAAGAAGGAAATAAGGTAACAGGACATACTGATACAAGTTGCCGGCTATCTTACACATATTAGAAAATGAAAGATTTGACATTTTTCTTGAAACCTGTCCAGTAAAAATAAAAAGGATAAACGGCACAATGCCTTTTCTAATTCACAAAAGGTAAATGTGTCCCATAGCCTATGTGGTCGTTGGGGAGAAAGATCAGAAACCTCGGCTTCTCCAGGGGCCAGCATATCGAGGGCGGCGCCCATCTCTCCCTCGCTGCTTTACCTTCCCTGATCCTAAAGAGGGCGGGTACACATTTACAATGAGTTCTGACCACAGCTATCCTAACCGTTCTAATGCAAGTTTAAGATGTACACAATATTTTTTGAAAATACTGCAATTCTTTTAAATCGGACACTTCACTACTTCCTTCACCTCCACCTTTCCAAATTTACAGCGATTTTTTAAAAAGTCAATGTTTACAGCGGCAAATCCAGCAATTTAACAAATTTTCTTTAATAAAATCCCGCTACATGCACAGATAACTTATGTTCATGTTATTTCCCTAACGGCTATTTTTTTTCTTTTCAACTCCTTGACCCCCAACATACAGGCGCGTGCGCATGCACGAAACATACACGAAAATACACATGTGCGAAAACACACACACACACACATACTTTCTACTCTTTACTAACGCCCGTTTTCTTCAGTGCAGTCTAACTGTGTATTGCTTCAATGATTATTCAATAATTCCTTTGATCATCAGTGCCCCCTCCCCCCCCCCCCCACTTCTGTTTTAAATCTTAAAAAAAAAATTGTGCACCCCCTCACCAAGTAGTTGGGCATTCTACCACCGGCACCATCTACTTTCGTTTTTAAATAAATAAACTTTTTTTTTTCTAAAGTGCAGTATTTTCCCATCTCTATGTACAAAAACACTTTACCCTACTTCCCTTCCTCCTTGCCTTTTGGCTAAAATTCTAGCATCCCTCCTCCCACTGACCCTGAAAAATTATACATACATTGTGTCAACATTCTCCTCCCCCCGAAAATGCCGGGAGGCTTTCAGTCTAAAGAGCTTCCCCACTTTCTGGAAATGCTCTGCAAGAAATTTCCTCTTTTCCATCCTTCGCTTTCTTTCCGACTTTCCCTTTGGCTCTATCCTCTTGCTTATTTCCTACCGGCCCAGTCTATTCTCGTGCTTTTTTTTCTTGTAGCATATTTTTTCTCGTTTGAAAACTTAATGAACTGCCCTGTAGTGGGAATGTGTCGGCTGAGGCCAGCAAGGCATAGACCTCCTGCAGAGGAGCAGCGTGGAAAAAGACCAGGCACTTTGCATTCTAGCCAATACGAGCGAACGAAGAAAAGTGTCATCAGCATATACCATATATATATCTACCTGCCTCTTGTGTCCACATGGGGGTCATGGTTAGAGTTGAGGTTAGTGTAAAGGTTAGTGTTAATGAGTTAATAGGGGGGAAAGGTTGTCTGTCAGATGGTCTGAATGTTAGAAAAATGGACACAATAGGCACATAGACAATTATAGTAAGTAGCTAAAGACACAATGGTACGTAGCCCACATTATTATTATGGAGCTTTAAATCAGAATCTCTAGTTCCAGGAACAGATGATTTTACTGTCCTCTCTTTAGTTTATTCTTTGGCTAGAGTTCCGAGGTTTACCAATGGTGAGATTCTGTGTAAGCGAGGGGTCAAACTGGTCAAATTGATTTCAAACCCGAGACTTTTTTTTTTTTTTTTTTTTTTTAGAAGTTGCACCCCTTTAAAAAGAAACACCCGAACCCAAAATAAGCCATGTAAGAAAAAATTATTTCAGCCCGATTTTTCTATCTCCACTGCTTTAAATATGCATCCATACCCTCCTTAACACCCTTTCCTTTCCTGTCCTTGCCTCTCCTTCCAACCTAATGTCTCCTCCATACAACTACCCATTTATGCACTGACAGACAGACACAGACAGACAGACAGACACACAAACACACACACACAAACGTGCGAGCGCTGGCGCCCCCTGTGTGCATGTTGGGAGAAGGGGTTATCTGCTCCTACCCGCGCACTATGACCTACTTTTAAGAAAAGCAGAACGGGTTTTTTATCGTGTGTGCAAGATGTTCTGCGTGTGTTCGCACACGGGGTCTCAGTTTATAGTCTCATCTGAAGGACTCTCGACATTCAGATTTTTTTTTCTGGTCGAAATGGGAACAAAGAGCTAGGCTGGGAATCGAACCCAGAACCTCTTGATTTACTTGTTGGAAAGCATCCTGCGACCCTTCTTAGGGCTTTAAATATTTTTTCCCCCTTCTTAGGGCTTTTTAGTACACATTTCTACTCCAGCCAAAAGGCTATATCATTGCATAAATTTTTTTTTTTTTCGAGGTCTGACACTTTTGCTGCCCAAGGGCTACATAGGCTATGGAACACATGGACCTATTTTCCAATAATGGTGAACAATTCGTTTCATGTCAAAAAAAATCAGAGCATTGATAGTGATTATCAAGGGGTAGATACTCTTCAAAACATTTCATTCCATTTCTTGGGAAAAAAACATTTACCAGTCCCACAGGATATAATTGTAGAAACAGTTCTCCCAACTATTTTATAAGATTCATTAAAAAAAAAAAGAAGATATATAGGCAGGTAATTTTTTGTTGTTGTGTTCCTAGGTTCGAGCTCTGAAGTTCTCCAATGGTGACATTTTGTGAAAGCGCCCTTTTGCCCACCAGTAAAGCAGCCATATTCCGACTTTTGGGACGATGTCTGAACACCACACCTGGGGACATGCTGTTTTTGTTTTCAAATGTCATTCTGTCCAACTGGCACACAATGGCTTACGCTTTCCGAACAGTTTGTTTAATGTACGTGCAAGATGTTCTGCGTTTGGGGGTGGGGGGGGCTTTGGTTTATAGTTATTTAAAGGATTTTTCGGGGAGTGGAGTCGGCACTGATGTTGACTCTAGGGGAAACATCTCTTGAAGGGACGTCTGGGTGTTGGCAGCCAAAACCTGGGGCTGGGGGTGTTGTCCTCCTCCTCCTTGTTGACCCTTACCTGCAGTCTGGGACTGCTTCTGGACCACTGGGATGCTTGGTACTGTGGTCTGGCACCAGAACTCCTGAAAACAACAAGCAACCTGAGCAATCCAGACGGTTTGCATGTTTAAAAAAAATTCAGTATCTGTTTAAAATAAATTTTCCCTGGAAAAAAAAAATCCAGCAGAGTGGGGATCGAATCCGGACTTTTCACTGTCTAGGCAGGTAGGTGACCACTAGACTGCCTTTCCACCAATAGCAAGATGACTAAGGTGACATGTTTCTTCGTTACAACCAATTCATAATTCTTTGGTGACAGGATTAAATCTCTGCAGTAACACTATCCCCACTGTGCCAAAAGTTCTTTGGGTGATACCCTAAACTGAGGCCGCATGTGCGATAACACGAAGAACATCTTGCCCACACGTTAGAAACCCGTTCCGACTTTTGGAAGAGAAAAACTATTTCGTGCCGGTAGGAATTATGACATCTAAAAAAAATATGGACACAGGTTTGGTATTTAGACACTATCCCCAAAGTCGGAATGCTGCTACCTTAATGGGGAGTAAAATCGGTCACACGCAGAATCTCACTATTGGCGAACCTCGAAGCTCTAAGGGAGGATGGTAAAAAACATAACAGCACTTAATGAATAAAAGGTGGACATTTTTACATTGTTTTATGACATATTAAGATGGAGACTTGCCAATGCTTTAGATTTATTTGTGTAGACACATGTATAAGCTCAAACGTGACCCTAAAGATCTGTAAATTTTCCTGCTTAGGGCGTAAAAATGCCTGGTCAGCATCTATCTACAGCTTCACAGTAACACCGAGGCATTAAAAAAAAATGTGGTTACGGGTGGCGCGATAGCCTGGTGGTTAAACTGTTGTGCTTGTGATCCGACGGCCTGGGGTTGAGCCACCACCCAGGTACCTGTTCAATGGCATTTTCTCCCTGAAGTTAACACAAGTACTGACTGTAATTCCCGAAAGTCATTTGCATGCGATTATAAACTGTGTTCACATGTGTTAACACGCGCAGAAAATCATTTGGAACGTTAAAACCCATTTATTTAGCCTTTTGGCAGAGTAGGCCATCGCGTGCCAAAATAGATAATCTTCAAACAAAAAATAACGCCTGCATAATGCTGTCTTTAGACATCCCCGAAGTCGAGATGCAGCTAAATGGATTGCAAAGGGTTTGCCTACACAAAATCTCACCATTGGTTTACCTCGAAGCTCTATCCAAGGAGCGAAAAAATACTTACACTTGTGAGTTCTGAGTGCAGCCACGATGATTGTCTGGATACTTTCTGCTGCCACGATGAAAGACACACGCCCAGAACTGTGATTCGATCCCCATGACAACTGTCGACACCTATGCCAGACTTCTGAGGATTCAGGGCAAGAATGGAGTGACCCAGAAGGTCTGGGAAGTGCTTTAAGAAAATGTTTGGGGGCGTGAGGTGTCCCTTCCCCTCGTGAGCACGGTATGCGAGGGTAGGCAGGCTTTAGGACACCCAATCTTTGTTCCACGCCACTCAGGGTGCTCTCCTTTTGTGACCACTGCGGAAAAGGTTGATCGGATACTGACGGGAGTACTCAACCCTGTGGTCAGTGAGCCTTGCAGAACATTTCCGGGACAATGATTCGAGCTCAGAAACTAGGAAGGACTGGGTGACTTTTGTGGACATTGAGCACACACACGTTGACAGATCATACTCTGTATAGACTCGCCAGGAAAGTGTGCAAGACAGGGATTGCATGTTCGGATCCTCTGCAACCCTACCTCTTTCTACTGTCGGTTCTATGTCGACTAGCGGATGTCCACAAGGACCACAGCCCCTCCTGCTCTCATCGCCTTTGCTCACTGAAGTGTTGCAGAGATGGGAGGTCGTATAAACGCCACTCTGATACCAAAGCCCCCAAACTCCTACCTACTTTGCTGCTCAACCCAGTCAAAGATGAAGAGGGATGACATCTGTCCTAGATCCCTGGGCAACGGAACCAGGCTGTGCACTAGTCTGCCCTTCAGGGATTTGATGCAGCACTTTCTCCTTTCCCCTATTCTAAACCCTTCTCATAGATCTGACATCTGTCTACTGAGTCATGGGGATCTTGGACAAGTTCAGGGTCATGTGCTCCAACGTGGCGATGGCGTCTCCATGATCTCTGGTCAGAAGCATCACTATCACCAGCGAAGATCTGGTGACAAAACCATATAGCCAACCTGGGAGCTTTAGCTGAGAAATGGGGGGAAAACAAAATACTGTAAAATACAGAATTCTGAAATGTACGAGACAACTGAATTCCTTTTCTGCCCTATGTTACGTAACAGCAATCAAACGTTATCAAATGTTTTTGCTTTCCCATTTAACATCTTTCCTTTGAAAAATATTGAAAAGAGAGAGAGAGAGAGAGAGACAATGACAATGACAAACGTTTATTGTGTCGAGCAGTTATGCCCATTCACAAGGGAACAGTGGGGTGGGGGCTGGGCACAAAACACATATACACAATAAACAAACGTAGTTAATCAAACCCAAAATTGTCCACATGGCATGGATTCCAAACCATGGTTTTGATAATCTAGCAGAATACCGATACTGTCTGTATATATGTACTGTTGGTTGTTCCAATCACAGTGTCTTTAGGTTAAGTGTGTATGAAGTCTCTCACACAGTCATCAAGGCACATCTCTAGAAAGCCTTCCTTTTGATACAGCAGCGGCTCCATCAGTGAGGCTTTGTTTCACTTCTTGCAGCATGGACCTGGTAGTGTCTACAGTTTTTGCCAATTTTCGCACGCCTTCCAAGATTTCACGTTCTACACGATCTTCCTCACTCTCATTCTCTTCATACTCTTCATACTCCTCCTCGCTCTCATTCACTGCACGCTCTTCCTCGCTCTCATTCATTGCATGCTCTTCCTCGCTCTCATTCACTGCACGTTCTTCCTCGCTCTCTTTTACTGCATGTTTTTCCTCACTCTTTTTATCTACATAGTCTTCTTCAGTCTCATTCTTTGCAAGTTCGTTTCCCCTTTTACAATCACCCCCTTCATCACAGCCTCTGTCTCTCACTTCATTCCCACAAGCACAGATATTACTGCAAGAAATTGTCACTTTTTGTTTGTCTATCTCATGTTTTTTCATATCAATACACAATTTATTTCGGCCACTGCTTGAGGAGGGAGGGTAATGATCTTCACACATAAACACATCATTGCTATTGCTATTATGGTGGCTAGCATCATAATATAAGCTGGGTGGGGTGGGTAAAAATAAGCCAGAGGGGGACGAAGCCTGTTCATTATTGTTTTCTTCTTTATTTGTTCTGTAGGCTGCCGCTCTTCTTCTGTCCCTGTTCATCTGAGACGGGCACTTCTTTCTATACGTTGTGTTTTGAACAGGCGTAACAAGGGAATGGCCGGCACTGTTACCTGTTAAACGAAGGATGACAACAGTCTGATGTCCTCTCCCTTCCACCTTGAATGATGACAGCTTTTGTTCGTGCAGTGCAGCGTTTAGCATGCATTCCAAGGTTGCTGGAAGTCCATGCACTGGCATTTTGAGTTCAAACAACAAGCAAACCACAAAAACTCACACACAGCTGGAGAGAAAGCGTCTTGCTGGCAGCCAAGCAAGGGAAGCCACTCCCGAGAGAGAGAGAGAGAGAGAGAGAGAGAGAGAGAGAGAGAGAGAGAGAGAGAGAGAGAGAGAGAGAGAGAGAGAGAGAGAGAGCGATCATTTTTCAAGGGCTACAGATAAACATTCCCATTATTCTTTTCATCCGGCCCTTGCCCTGAATAGGGACTATAACAAAAACACCCCCCCAAAAAAACAACAACAACAACAACAAAACCGAAACAAAAATACAACCA
>CM060330.1:3423744-3458744 GCA_030674155.1 Stramonita haemastoma
GGAAAGACTGAGAGACTGCCAAAGATATACACTCTTCAGAAAATCTGTCCTTCATCATTCAGATGGTGAAGATATTGTGACATGCGAGTCTGATGACATTGTGATCCAGTAGCATGCCAATCTGACACTGAGCCAGTATGTGTGTACTGGTTTGTCAAACAGCAAGAGAAAAACATGTTAAAGAGGAACATGTTAAACTGGCCAGTTTGCCAATGGGAAGTGAATCCATTTTCTTCCATTTCTTCCATTAAGTTCAGCAGTCAGCAGTTTGACAATTATGAACATTTTTGTCTAAGTGCAAGTGTGTGTAATCTTGTCATCTGTTCCCACTGGCACACAATGGCCTACTCTTACGAAAAGAGGAACAGGATTTAATGTGTGGGCAAGATGTTCTGCATGCGTTCACACATGGGGCCTCAGTTTACAGTCTCATCCAAAGGACTAATCCAGGACACACTACACATGGAGACCCTATCACGTGCTTGAAGGGATTTAACGCCCCTTGAGACCTCCTCCAGTTCTATCTTGGCTAACAGTGTGTAACAGAGACTTGATACAAGAAGGGCTTGGAATGCAAATGCGTAACATATCTGGACAGCAAAGAGTTTCGTGTTTAGCTGTACATTAGAAGATCAATGCCCTGGTTTCCATTTCATAGAATGGCGTGGCACTGTGACGTTCCTTGCTGTATGAGACTACCAACTCAAAGCAATAAAATTATTATTGTTATCATTATTGTGTTATATATATCTATCTCTCTCTCTCATGGTAAATTCTCAGTGGCCTTTAGAGCAACAGCCTGCTGGGTGGTCTTGAGGCTATGCACCAGTTTAGAAAGCCAGGAACCAGGTTCCATCCCTGTTTGAGCGAGACACTTTCCCCCATCCACTAGAGTGATGGTCCAAGTGTTAGTCTTTCAGAGTTAAAGTTAAAGTCTGTCCCGAGCCTAAGGCTCATCAGGCCGGTGCTTATCCCGGTTTCTGTGGCGTTAAGCGACTGAGAGTCATAGACTCCCCCCTGGATAGGACGCCAGTCTATCGCAGGGTTAACCCCCAACACAAGGTTGGTACCCCTTTTACACCTGGGTAGGGTGAGAAAATAGCCGTAAAGTGCCTTTTCCAAGGGCACAACGCCATAGTCGAAAGCTGGGATCGAACCCGCAACCATTAGATTACAAGTCCAACGCCCTAACCACTAGACTACAGCGCGGCTTAGTCTTTCAGAGGAGGCTATAAACTGAGGTCCTGTGTGGAACAGGTATTTAGTGCGCTCAAAGAACCCAGGGCAACAAAAGAGTAATTCTTGGCAAAATTCTATAGAAAAAAAAAGTTACTCTCATAGGAAAACAGGTACAGGTGGAGGCAAGGTGTGAGTGCTTGTTCCATTATCCTGGATATAAAAGAATGATGATAAAATAATAAATAGGGTACAAGTGCAGATAGGAACGTTGAAAGAAATGGGTGGCGCTGCTCTTGTGATGACGTGCTCTCCCAACTCAGAGCAGCCTGAATTTCACACAGAGAAGTCTGCAGTGACTGAAACTACACTACACTACACTACATTGCACTACACTGCACTGCACTACACTGCACTACACTACACTACACTACACTACACTACACTGCACTGCACTACACTACACTACACTACACTACACTACACTACACTACACTGCACTGCACTGCACTACACTACACTACACTACACTACACTACACTACACTACACTACACTGCACTACACTACACTACACTACACTACACTACACTACACTACACTACACTACACTTTCTCCTTTTTTGTCACTAGATTCATCCCCTCCCCCTTTTGGGTGTGTGTGCGTGTACAGGCATGCGTGCGTGCGTGCGTGCGTTGTATGTATGTATGTATGTATGTATGTATGTATGTATGTATGTATGTATGTATGTATGTATGTATGTATGTATGTATGTATGTGTCTGTCTGTCTGTCTGTCTGTCTGTCTTTCAGTACATTGACAAAGATGGTCTATAAGTGCATAGAGGGATATGAACAGCCCATTCTTGCTGTACTGCTTTCTTTGTGTGCATTATGTAGTAATATAATACAAGCCTGTCAGCACCACAGGTCTAAAGAATTGTATTCTGTTGTTTTGTATAGTATTGCATTGTATTATATACCACTTTTTGTCAGGACAGGCTGCTCTTCCCGGGAATACACGTCGTCAAAAGAGCAGTGTGAAGATTTACTGTCTGTATGTGTAGTTATATTATTGTTTTTTTCCCCTATTTGTTTTGCCAGGGACAACTCCCTTGTTGCCGTGGGTTCTTTAACGTGCACTTCATGAATTTTTTTACGAGCTTTAAATGAAAGCAACTTTTTTGGGGGGGTGGGGGGTGGGAGTGGGGGGTTGCTCCCTCATCCTCTGTGACGTTCCTGCCTTGCTGTTCCTACTCTTCTCATTTCAACCTCTCTGCCACAGCCATGCTCCGATTTGTTTGTTTGTATGTTTCATACCCACTTTTGTTATGTCGTATCTGCAGGGTCAGAGGTCCACAGGGAGCCCATCAATGTCAGACCGCTGTGGGGCCACTAGCCAGAGGGGCCCTGCACAGCTGCTGGGTCACTTTCGTGGCGCATAGTAATGTCTGTTCTGAGATAAAATTAATAGCAGGACAGCACCTACTAAGTTCCCAAGGGAATCCACAGGCATAAGTCCACCCCTTACTGACGACAGTCACAGCTCAGTAGCGGAGCCAGACTGAGTGAGACACCCACCCAGGGTGGCGACCACCACAACGTCCTCCCAACAACCTTCTCCCGCGAACCTTCACCCCTGAAGGCTTAGACACAAACTCACAACAGGCACAGAAGTGTACGGGGACACTAAAACTGAGGTCATCATGAGACCAAAGCAACGAGGTCATCGAATCAGAGACAATTTTCTTCATTGCATGATGACAATGATGATGACGTGATGCTGCTGCTCTGGAAGTGCTTGTGCCTTGAGACTACGTGACAGGGCTGAGCTCAACGCTTTCTATCAAAGTATATCCAGGCAACAACCGGGCCAGAGAGATACAGACACCTGCAGTGTTGGGAAAGTAATTTGAGAAACACTCTCAAAATCGTACCCATAAAGAGGATGAAGCTTGACTGTGGTCCCAGTCTTTCCATTGAGCCCATATCAAACTCCCTCTTCGTAGGAACAGGCCGGAATCCTATTCCTATGTCTCTTGTTGGATTCGAACCCAGAACCTTCCAGTCAGTAATCCAAGGATTTACCATTGCGCCATAGAAGCTGGTCATGAGGGCAAATCTTTGGAAGAGAGCGTTGAATTCAGAATCCAACTTCTGTTCAAAACACACGACCTTTTTCTCTTACGTTTCCTGATTCTTTGGGTTTTTTCTCTTTGTGTCTGTCTGTTCTGTGGTTATGTACATCTCTCTCTCTCTCTCTCTCTCTCTCTCTCTCTCTCTCTCTCTCTCTCTCTCTCTCTCTCTCCCTCCCCCCCTCCTCTCTCTTCTCTCTCTTTCTCTCTCCTCGATATGAAAGAATCAATCAATCAATCAATCAATCAATCAATCAATCAATCAATCAATCAATCAATCACTCTCTCCTCGGATGAGACTATAAACCAAGATCCTGTGTACGAACGTACGCAGAACATCTTGTGCAAACGTTAAAGCCCATTCCGCTTTTTCGGAAGAGAAGGCCATTGTGTGCCGGTGGGAACAGATGGCAAAACTGACAAAAGAACATGCACACGTAGACTGGATGTAAAAAAAAAACACACGAGTAATTATTCCCTTATTCTCGAAGTAAAAGAATAATAAAAAAAAAAAAATGTAGTGTGCAAATGTGGGTCACTTTTTACTCATTCAGAAGCAGACAGCACACTAAGCAAGCTCAGGAATCCAATCACTTTATTCAACTTTTCAACTCAAACAAAAATTTGCTGTTTCATTGTATGCTTGACTGAAAACTGTTTTTAAAATGGTAATCGAAAAAAGGAACAAGGCAATGACAAACAAAAGAAAAGAAAGAAACACCCCCCCTAAAAAAACCCAAACAAAAACAACCCCCCCAAACACCACCCAACTACTTAACAGTGGAATTCAACCAGTGTTTTCAAATTTAGAACACAGACAAAAACTGTTCTTTCATTGTATACAGAAGGCATTTTCCCCGAAATAAACATTGGGCAAAACAGAAAAACAAATAAATGCCAATTTCTATACAAAAAAGTTTAATCTAAGACTAGAGAAATAAATAAATAAAAATAAAAAACCCTGATAAAAATCCCCAAAGCAAGAGATGAGTGAATAGATATTGTGCATGCACACCCAAGATACATGCAGAGACTTAATATTTAATCTGAGAGAGAGAGAGAGAGAGAGAGAGAGAGAGAGAGAGAGGAGAGAGAGAGAGAGAGAGAGAGAGACAGAGAAGAGAGAGAGAGAGAGAGAGAGAGAGAGAGAGAGAGAGAGAACTCGAACTCGAACTCGAACTCGAACTCGAACTTTTAATTGACTTTTGGCACGATGGCCTCCATCACAAGGTGAGCAACATTGCAAACATAAGAAACAAAAATATTCCGTTGAAAACAATGTATAGAAGCACAGAGTTTTGTTTTTTCAAGAGATTCATGTTATCGGTTAATAGCATAATAGATAAAGCATTGTTAGTTTGGTTACGAACATTTTCTTTAGCATCCGTCTGCAAGCATTATGGGCATCTTATCCATTTTTTCTAATCTCAAAACATTTGTGCAAGAACCAAGCCAACTGTCGTGTGGTCTGGGCCTTTCTGCACGACAATACATCCAGCAAGCTCTGGTCTTCAAAATGTGGGGGTACCGTCTTAAAAACATCTGGACGAATATTGTTGTATTTACGGCAGTGAAACAAAAGGTGTTTTTCATCTTCTGAGATTTCCGGGCAGAAGGGACAGTCATTCATGCCTGGGTTAACATCGCGATTAAAACGGTTTCTGTGAGTGTTGATGTCACTAACACCCAGTCTGAACCGAACCAGAGAGTCTCTAAAGACTTTTATAGTCACTTCCGAGAAATAGCTCTCTGTTGAGAGGACAGGTTTGAATGACCTGTATAGATTACAACGCTCGCTGTCCCTTATGTCCGCAAACCACTCTTGATGTACACTATCTATCACTCTTTGCTTAAAAGCAGACAAGAACATTGATTCATTCTCTACTCCTTGGTTTAACCATACAAAATTAAAACCTAATGTTTCCAAAAGTGTTCTAACTTTTGATACCCAGTTACTTTTGCCTTGGTTGTCCAGATTAAATAGCAGTTGGTAAGCCTGATGAGGGAGGCGGAGTCTATCCATTTTTATTACACGGAACCAAAACTTCAGTGACCTAATGAAGCAATTAACTATGAGGGGATACCTCCCCAGCTCGCCGTATACCATGACAGAGGGTGTACGGACGGGGACATTCATGAACTTTTTACACGCATGCAAATGTACTTTTTCAGTTGAATCGCTGTTATGCAAGAGCCCGTGATTATTTGTCTGATGCAGCAGACCCCATATTTCAGAGGCGTAAAGAAGAGTTGGCTGCACTATAGAATCAAACAATTTGAAGAATGTCTGTTTGGTCATACTGTCGATTCGTTTTAATGTCCGTGTAATATCTGCTGTTGCTCGTTTACCTCTGATTGCTAGGAGCTGTGTATTCCGGGATGTGCTCATAGTGGTTGAGAAATTAAACCCCAGGTACATATAGTTATTGACCACTTCCAGCTGTTCTCCTCCAATAGACCATCTTTCATGTCTTCCTAAATATCCCCCTTTCCTGAAAACCATTACTTTTGTTTTGTCACAATTAATTTCAAGTTTGAGGTTAGAGCATGCTTTACTGAGACAGTTTAGTTGATTTTGTAAGCCAGATGGCGAACTTGACAATAATGCTAAGTCATCTGCAAACATGAGAATATAGAGTTCTCTGAGTCCAGGGCACAATTGGACACCATGCTTTCCATCAGCTGACAAATTGTCTGCTAATTCATTAATTATCATTGAGAAAAATGTAGTACTAGCTACGCA
Organism: Stramonita haemastoma; assembly: GCA_030674155.1. Lineage (NCBI taxonomy): Eukaryota > Metazoa > Mollusca > Gastropoda > Neogastropoda > Muricidae > Stramonita > Stramonita haemastoma. Next base: position 3,429,798 of record CM060330.1, read on the forward strand.
GCCCTGTCTCAAACCCTGTGGGCAGTCAAAAAAGTCTGTGACATCGTTGTTTGCACGCACACACGCTTTTAAAGATTTATACATTGCTGACACAGCTTTAGTGAATGCCCCAGACGTGCCAGACCTTATCAGTGCTCTCAACAGGATTCCGTGCTGGACTGAGTCGTACGCCCTCCTTAAGTCAACAAAACAAACATACAGTTTAGCAGGTTTACTTAGATATTTTTGAATAGCAGCATACAATGTGAAAATATGGTCTGTTGTGCAGTAACCTTTCCTGAATCCGGCTTGTGTTTCCGATATTTTCTCATTTTCTTCCAACCAGAGGTACAAACGAGTGTTAAGGATCGACGTGTAACATTTTCCGATCAAGCTGAGAAGTGAAATACCTCGATAGTTGGATGGGGAATCTCGACTGCCTTTCTTAAATATCGGCACAATTATGGCTTCTCGCCACATATCTGGAAATGATCCTGACAAAAAAACCGAGTTAAAGAGCTTTGTTAAGAATCCTGATATAAATGCTTCCCCGGACTTCAGCATTTCTGCTAAAATGTTGTCTGAGCCACAGGCTTTACCCGATTTTAACCTCCGTAGTGATGCAGAGAGAGAGAGAGAGAGAGAGAGAGAGAGAGAGAGAGAGAGAGAGAGAGAGAGAGAGAGAGAGAGATGTGGAGAAACACCCTTTCCCGTTAAAAAAACAAAAAAACAAAATGAAACCGGAATCAATAAAATAATTCAGAACGTGACTCATTTCAGAGCAAATAACATACAATACACATCATACATAACAAAGCATATCCCAGTGTGTACAATGAACAACAGAAGTCTGTCACACTATCAGAACAATCTGTACACTTCACAATAAATAACTGGGACTTCAGTCTGCCAAAGCAACGTCAGTGATTGTCCATACAAATTAAGTGATATAACGGCAAAAAAAAAGAAAGAAGAAAAAAAGAAAAGAAAACGAACAGGTGAAGAACAGAAAGAAGAAGCAAAAAAAGAAATAAGAGGAGAAGGAAGAAGGCAAGAGAGAGAGAGAGAGATGGAGAGAGGAGAAGAGAGAGAGAGAGAGAGAGAGAGAGAGAGAGAGAGAGAGAGAGAGAGAGAGAGAGAGAGAGAGAGAGAGAGAGAGAGAAGAAGAGAGAGAGTGAGTGAGTGAGTAGAGAGAGAGAGAGAGAGAGAGAGAGAGAGAGAGAGAGAGAGAGAGACAGACAGACATACAGACAGACAGACAGACAGACGGAGACAGACAGACAGACAGTCAGACAGAGAGAGAGAGACAGAGAGAGAGAGAGAGAGAGAGAGACGAGAAGGAAAAAAGTAAGAGAGAGAGAGTAGAGAGAGAGAGAGAGAGAGAGAGAGAGAGAGAGAGAGAGAGAGAGAGAGAGAGAGAGAGAGAGACCGAGAGAGACCGAGAGAGAGAGAGAGAGAGAGAGAGAGAGAGACAGAGAGACAGAGAGACAGAGAGACAGAGAGACAGAGAGAGACACAGAGAGAGAGAGAGAGAGAGAGAGAGAGAGAGAGAGAGAGAGAGAGAGAGAGAGAGAGAGAGAGAGAGAGAGAGAGAGAGAGAGAGAGAGAGAGAGGGAGAGAGAGATACCCATATAAGAAGGGAGAATACCTGTCACAGACTATATAAACCATTCAACATGCTGCTTGAGTCTTTTCTCGTACAAAAACGAACACAAAAGATAAATGTACACATCCAAGTGAATCAACACAGTTCAACATAGATTACCAAGCACTGTCCTACTTCCAACATTTCATACTTCAAAACCTTTCTACTTCTCTCAAGAAAAGGCAGATGACTTCTAGAAAAAAACAAACACCGGTAGCTACTCTACAAATTGCCTTTTCTCTCTCTTTCTATGAAACCGTTCTGGGGGCAATGCATTTATGAAAAGACAAGTTTGCAAAATCTGTCTCTTGCAAGACTCCCAGATACTTGATTAATCATAGAATGAGACATTAACAGTTGTTCTCTTTCTATCTGAGATCTAATGGGTTATGAATACTACAAAAATGTTATAATTTTGGCTTTGTCTAATTTAATATTTCCGCAAACTATGATTTCCAGAAGAGGCTACATTTTTCTCTCTACAAGATTAGATGCTCACAGATTACAAATCATAGAAAAAAACAGATGTAAAGTTTTTTCTTCAACCCTTTCCAATCTGTCCATAATCCAAGGAATCAAGAAATGGCAAGTTTATCTTCTGTTTCTTTTCAGGGCTTTCGCAAGGCAAGTTGATCTTTTTTCCAATCTGTTGTTTCTGCTTGGCTTTTCCCAACATTTCCACAGCTACGAAATCGAAAAAGAGACAATTTCCTATTAATTTCTGTTTGTATCAAGGTTTCCAGGGACTATGAACTCCCGAGAAAATCTAGTCTGTTGCTTTGTTTTCTCTGGCAAAGACTCTTCAGAAATAAATTCCGGGAAAACAAAAATCAGTGAATTAATTCTTCTTGCATCGTTCAGGGTTTCTAACTTATGAATTGAATTCTCTCGTCGGCTGCGGTTTTTTCTCTCTACAACAATTCAGGAATACTTTGTGTTTCAGAACATCCCACAACTATCTTCTTTCTTCTTTTTCCATTCTTCCTGTTCCACAGAGCAGATTTGGACAAAGCACACGTGTACAATGTCTTCTATGTCTTTCAAGGGATTTTACAGAGTGTGAATACACTACACTAATCACTCTTCCAATATTAAAACAGATAATAGCATTTAGAAAAACTCGTCTAAAATTCTTCTTTGCTTCCACGGCACCCACAGAGGGTCCACAAGCCGAAACCAAGGTGGTTAAAAGCCGTAACACCACACTTCAGTCATAACTACCATACTTTCCAGAATGTATTGTATGTATTGTATTGTATTGTATGGTATTGTATTGTATTGTATGGTATTGTATACTACTTTGAGTGACGACCGATTTCTCTGTATAAAATTCGAGCTGCCTTTTCTAGGAAGGGCTCGTAGCCACATTAGCAGCGCCAACTTTTTCTACCAGACTGCATGTATAGCCTATTTGTCTCCTTATAACAGTAGCTTTTTCTATGATTGTCACCAGAGACAACTCTCTTGTTGCCGTAGGATCTTTTAGGTGAGCTAAATTGTGCTGCACACGCATCTCGTTTATTGTCTATCAAAAGACTAGCACCCAGACCTCACCACTCAGGCTCTAGTGGACGAGAGAAAGTTCGGGTCCAAAGGGGATCGAACCAGCAGCTTCTGACATTCTCTATGGCACGAGACCTTGACCACGATTCGGGCTTCTGCCTATAAGCGTACAGGCATTTGACAGCACTGTGTGTGTGTGTGTGTGTGTGTGTAGTGTGTGTGTGTTGTGTGTGTGTGTGTCTGCTGCGTGTGTGTGTGCTGTAAGTGTGTGCGTGTGCGTGTAAGTGTCGTGTGTTGTGTGTGTGTGTGCGTGTAATGTGTGTGTTTGGTGTGTGTGTGTGTGTGTGTGTGTGTGTGTGTGTTGTGTGTGTGGTGTGTGGTGTGTGTGTGTGTGTGTGTTTGCTACCGTAGTGACAGTATGTTCTGGGAACCCATGCATGCTGTAGGTTTCTGTTTTTTGGTGTTCTGTATTGTATTGTATTGTATTGTATTGTATTGTATGTTTTATTGTATTGTATTGTATTGTGTTGTATTGTATTGTATTGTATTGTATTGTATTGTATTGTATATTGTATTGTAGGCCTATACCACTTTAAGTCACGGCAGATTTCTCTGCGTGAAATATGGGCTGCTCTCCCCGGAAAGCGCGTGTCGCCACAAGAGCAGCTCCACCCATTGTTTTTTTCTTTTCCTGTCTGCCTGTGCATTTGTTTCTCTATCAGAGGGGCTTTTTTTTTCTTCCAATGGAACCAAAAGTTGACGAAATATTAAATACTTATGTCCATCTTAAGCCTCCGTATACAAACGAATAAAGCCTCAGCACGAATATTTACCAGGAATATAAACTTTATAAGCAGACACCTTGATCTATCAATCAGTCATCTCTCTTTTCGTCAGTCTGATCTGACCGTAAGCCTAAACATTTGATTTATAGCAAAAAAAAGGAGAGGGAGGAGAAAACAAACTTGCCATTGAACTGAAGACTGACCTAGTGAAACCAAAGCTGAAAACAGAGGAAACCCAGTGAGTACAAACAGTGATGAAGTCTGACCAAACCACTGTGCGTAAAACAATACCTCACTATGCATACGTCTACACAGGCACATGTATACACTCAGCATGAGCAGGCCTGCAGCCCCAACACACACACCACACAGCACACCACACACACACACACACACGCACCACGCACGCACGCACGCACGCACGCACGCCACGCACACACACACACAACACACACCACACACGCACTCATCTGCATTCACACTGAACGAGTGATTAAGCACGCGTAAGTATTATGCCTAATAAAAACAGGTGATTGTCACATTCAGTCACACAACTTTTGTGTTTTTGCTCTTTAAAGGTACACAGTTACACTATGAAATGCAGCCAGACCAAAACCAGGCTCAGACAATGTAACTTTCAACATGAACAGAAAATGTAACTAACAACACGAAGAATCTCTAGGGTTACATTTCACCCAGTAACCATACACAGATATACTTCTGTAGTCTATCATTTTTAACATTCTCGCGTGCATACATACAGACACACAGACACAGGTAGACACAGACACAGACTCAGACACACACACAGACTAGACACAGGTATGCACCCACATACAGATCTACACACACACACACACACACACACACACACACACACACACACACCACACACACACACACACACACGCACACACACACACACACACACACACACACACCACAAACAGACACTTAATTTTTATATATATGTCATCATCAGCAGAACATTCAACAATCAACTTTTTCTGAACAAAGGCAATATCGGAACCCCATGAAAGGACTCCTTGAAAAATGTGATAAACTGCTTTCAAGGATACCAGCCAGATTGTAAAATCAACTTTGATCAATAACAGCAATATATAAAAACGGGTCATATAAACAACAAGGGGAGAAAGAACAAAAACAAAACAATCACAATGATAATCAAGCAGCTGACTGTGAACGCGAACTGGACTACCACTACTGATGACGATGGTGATGATACTGAGGAGGAGGGGAGGACACTGAACACCAACGAGAGATAGATAATCATCATTTTAATGCACTGGTTGTCCCATGGATTTGAAATCACAACCAACACAGACAGACTGAAGACGATGTCTGTTGATTGTCACAGAGGAAAAAAAAAAAGGAACAATGGTGTAGTTCAAGCAGCCAGCACAACATGGCGGCACTCAAGGGCCATTACTCACACACCCACGCCTCTGAGAAAAAAACCTCACCCAATCATCAACACACGTTAGTTTTGAAGTTCTAGTATACGACGGCAAGTAAAAGGTCCCCACACTTCCTCTCCCAACTGTCTTGGAAGGTTTTGTGTATAAATCTGCAGTCTTGGTTGGTTCAGCTTCGGGTAAACTGGGTTTGCTAACCACGGGAAAGATTCAGGTTCTTTTTTTTTCTTCATTATAAGGTGATATTATAGAGTTCAGGTTCATTTTTTTCATAATTGTAAGGTGATATTATAGAGTTCAGGTTTATTATTTTCATAATTGTAAGGTGATATTATAGAGAGTTCAGGTTCATTTTTTTCATAATTGTAAGTGATATTATAGAGAGTTCAGGTTCATTTTTTTCATAATTGTAAGTGATATTATAGAGAGTTCAGGTTCATTTTTTTCATAATTGTAAGGTGATATTATAGAGAGTTCAGGTTCATTTTTTTTCATAATTGTAAGGTGATATTATAGAGAGTTCAGGTTCATTTTTTTCATAAGTGTAAGGTGATATTATAGAGAGTTCAGGTTTATTATTTTCATAATTGTAAGGTGATATTATAGAGAGTTCAGGTTCATTTTTTTCATAATTGTAAGGTGATATTATAGAGAGTTCAGGTTCAATTTTTTTCATAAGTGTAAGGTGATATTACAGAGAGTTCAGGTTCATTTTTTTCATAATTGTAAGGTGATATTATAGAGAGTTCAGGTTTATTATTTTCATAATTGTAAGGTGATAGTATAGAGTTCAGGTTCATTTTTTTTCATAATTGTAAGGTGATATTATAGAGAGTTCAGGTTTATTATTTTTATAATTGTAAGGTGATATTATAGAGAGTTCAGGCTCATTTTTTCTTCATTGTAAGGTGATATTAAGAGAGTTCAGATTCATTTTTTCTTTATTGTAAGGTGATATTATAGAGAGTTCAGGTTCATTTTTTTCATAATTGTAAGGTGATATTATAGAGAATTCAGGTTCATTTTTTTCATAATTGTAAGGTGATATTATAGAGAATTCAGGTTATTTTTTTTCTTAATTGTAAGGTGATATTATAGAGACTTCAGGTTAATTTTTTGAATAATTGTAAGCTGATATTATAGAGAATTCATGTATTTTTTTCTTCATTGTAAGATGATATTATAGAGAGTTCAGGTTCATTTATTTTATTCAATGTAAGGTGATATTATAGAGAGTTCAGGTTCATTTTTCTTCATTGTAAGGTGATATTATAGAGAGTTCAGACTCATTTTTTCTTCAGTGTAAGGTGATATTATAGAGAGTTCAGACTCATTTTTTCTTTATTATAAGGTGATATTATAGAGAGTTCTGGTGATGTTGTTTGAGGCTGGAGGCATGTTCTCCTGTTCACACTCTGTGGGGAGTAGTCTCAGCAGTAGGGACTGAATTCTTTCCATGAGAAGACACATTTAGAATATTTAAAAGGAGAGGTTTACAGTATGTATTCTCATGAATTAGAGGTTCCTAAAAACTGCTATGCAACTGCTGAAAAAGAATAGCTGAATCGCTACAGTGTGTGTGTGTGTGTGTGTGTGTGTGTGTGTGTGTCGCGCGTGCGTGCGTGCGTGCGTGCGTGTGTGTGTGTGTGGTGCGTGCGTGCGTGTGTGTGTATGTGTGTGTTGTGTGTGTGTGTGTGTGTGTGTGTGTGTGTGTGAGTGGAGGAGAGAGAGAGAGAGAGAGAGAGAGAGAGAGAGAGAGAGAGGAGGAGAGAGAGAGAGAGAGAGAACTTTTTAAAATTTTGATCTATGCAAACATAATGCTGTATTAAACATAAAGGCGTTTTGGCAGCGTGATTTTGTGAGTGACACAAGCTTTCATCAGTTTCAACTGCACCAGTTCAGGCAGAAAATAACATTTGTTGTTTTAAAATTACCTGTAGTTGTAGCAAGCTTTAACTAACTTTTATCACTTAAAATTAAAAAAACCCTAGTTATAAGCCATAACTGACAAAACGTTTTCTTTGTCTAAAATTGAATCTAGTCCTGAAAGGGATGGCCTAGGGTCTTGATGTTTGAAAAATAATGCAGTTGTGAGTTTGAAAAAAAAAAATTAGTTTATACAAAGTGACTTTATGAAGCAGATGCTACAGCCGCCATCTGTGCAAGAAGAAATAAATCCATCAAAGATGTTTGGTGTTAACAGTGAAATAACTAACCCTACCTCTTGAACCAAAAAACCCTGTAATGGTCATTAACATGCATCGATTTGAGAATAACTGATTTCATGCACTACTCCTATCCCCAACACGAATAAAATTGCAGTCACGTTTGTTTAGGAAGCTAACTGACCTACTCATTTTCTCTATGGATTAAAAACTGTAGCATATAAACTCTACTGGCTGGAAATGCATTGACGACACAGTGGTCAAAGGAATGCTGCTGAATCAGAACACAATGGTCACTTTTTTCCGGGTATTTAATCTTTTTATTTTTGTGGGAAGGGTCATTCTAGTTAATTTCTGCAACTAATAGTACTGTCAACTGTTCTTTTCTTATAAACAGAAAAGTTATAATGAGTAGACTATTCCATAGAGGCTACATCATATCGGCCAAAAATCCAAATGGGTTAAAAAAGTTAAAGTCTGTCCCGAGCCTTAAGGCTCATCAGGCCGGTGCTTATCCCGGTTTCTGTGGCGTTAAGCGACTGAGAGTCATAGACTCCCCCCTGGATAGGACGCCAGTCTATCGCAGGGTTAACCCCCAACACAAGGTTGGTACCCCTTTTACACCTGGGTGGGGTGAGAAAATAGCCGTAAAGTGCCTTTTCCAAGGGCACAACGCCATAGCCGAAAGCTGGGATCGAACCCGCAACCTTTAGATTACGAGTCCAACGCCCTAACCACTAGACTACAGCGGCGGCTGATCCAATAGGTAGCTGGTTTCTTTTTCCCTGAACACACTACCTGGAAGTTTTAGTGCTGTGCATTAGCGACTCCTCAAGGAGTGTAGGGAGAAGTCAGGTCAATAACTGAGATCATGAAATAATGTTGTCTCTGTCATTGTCCAGTTGGAGATGAAATGTAGTCTTGAGTTGACTGACAAATCTCTGGTTAACTAAATGCACCTTCAAGAAGAATAGGCTACCTAGAACAAGGCACAATTTTCAACGATCCTTTACCTCAAGAAAATTGATCTTGAGTAAAAAAAAAAAAAAAGAAAAAAAGAAAAGAAAAAAACTTTCACTGGCATTTCTTTTGATTTCTTTCAAGCATGATTTTTTTCTTCACATCTTGAATCAAAGGCGAGCTTAGACTTTTCAAACATGATTTTACAGGCAATACAAAATTGTTGGCTACCGCTTCTCTTTGTTAAATGATCAGCCAATCTCAGTTTTGGCTTAAAAGACCCCATGACACGGCGGTTTGCTGAACTACACAGACTGGTGAAAGTTCATATTTTCACTTTGCATCATATGGTTTTAAAAGTTTGGTCCCTGGACGAATTCAGCAATTGCATTGAAATGTTGCACATGATGACATAAACTACAGGCTGCAGAAAAAAACTGATCAGAAACTTAGGCCAAAAACTAGGTATTGATGACACCCACACGACAAGGATCTGAGGAGGTGTATTCATAAAACTGCCCAACTCCAGAACTGAAAGATTCTATCTACAAAGCCATGCAACTTAAGATCTGATGTAGCCTATTTAGGGTATCACTCAACTGAAGATTCAGAGTTCTACATACCTGGGATTTGAAGTGATGCATTCACAGAGCTGTTAAATTTTTAATATTAGAGTTACATACGTTAAGATTCATCCATTCACAATGCTGCATAACCTAAAACCAAGAGCAGTGCACTAATAATATTGTGGAACTTCAGAAATGCTGCAGAATTTAATATCTGAGACTGCATTGGTAATACCGGACTTAAACCCTAAGGTGGTACATGACAATGCTTTAGAACTTCAGACCTTTATAATGCTGTAGAACTAAGGTAATGCACTCACAATGCTGTAGACCTAAAGGTGTAAAACTTTGCATTGGTAATGCTGCAGAACATAAGATGTGAAATTTTGCATTGATAATGCTGCAGAACATAAGATGTGGGATTTTGCATTGATAATGCTGTAAAACTTCAGAAGTGAAATTTTGCATTGACAATGCTGTGGAACTGAAGGTTTCAAGTAATGCCTCCACAATGCTGCAGGACTTAAGATCTGAAACTGGGTGATGAGAATGCTTCACAACTATAGATCTGACAGTGTGGATCATAATGCTGCACAGATTCAGATCTGGGGGTGTATGTATAATGCTGTGCAACTTAAGATATGAAAAAATGCATTCAAAGGTGTGTAGTTTAGAACACAGATGAGCGTATTTATAATGCTGTAAAATAAAGGCTGGAACGTTGTCTACAGAAAATGATGCAAAACCTGTGATCCAAAACTGAGAAGTGGATTTATAATGCTGAACAAGGCAAGATTAGAACTAGCTGCAAGTTTAAAGATCTCGATCTAAATTCTTGTATCTGTCACCACATCAAGCTGAACATCTGAAGTTGCATCACTTAAATATAATGCTGTGCTGTGGAAGATGTGAAATGGTGTACTTGAAATGCTACACACCATGAGAGAGAAAAATATCAGGTGTTACCTTTTCAAATGATGTAAGGTCAATTCTGTAAGAGTTTACTTCTATTGCAGCACAAATCCTGACAGTGTGGTTTAATATTCTGTCTAAATTTACGATTACAAATAATACATTTTGAAGGATTGGGAGTTTACCATTAGGAATGCATGCAGTTTTACTCAAAATGTAGCATGGCTGAAGGTATAAAACTCACATCAAGTTGGTTTCAGAGTTACATAACTTAACATTACTTAGCAGTTACCTAGAAACAATGAGGTAACAATGTGGCTATACTTTTATAAGAATGAAGAATTTGCAATTCCTAAAAACACGAGATTGAGAACTTATGTATCCACCCAAAGTGCTGCATAGTCTAAAGCTTTAAACTATTTTCTTCCTGACGATGTTTACTGCAACGCAGGTCTACACATCTCATTCCAAACGCTGCACAACTCAAGATCCGGAGCACAAAGCTGTGTAATGCTGCACGACACACACGGATTCAGACCACCATGTGGGCGCAAAGTGAACGACTCAGTCCGTGAGAAGGAAACTTGTTGAAGTGAAAACAGCTGTCCTTCAGAAGCGTGAATGCTTTGCCCAGAAGCTGAAGAGTACACACGTACACCTGCACTCTGGGCACAACCCTGGGCACAACACGTCACCCTGCACAACGCTGGGCACAATACGTCACCCTGCACACTGGGCACAATACGTCACCCCGCACAATACGTCACCCTGCACAAACCAGATACCTCAGTGTGGGGTCGTGGGAGGCAGATCTAGAGGTTGACCGTGCAGGCAATACTGTCTTCCTCCTGCTGCAGGTCTGCCGCGCACACCCAGGCCTGAGCCCCAACACTGCTGTCAGCACCCTGCCTCTGTCCCGTACACACCCACGTGGCCATGGGCACGGACCCCAGACCCTGGTTGGGGTTGGTGCACACCCAGGTGGGCATGGCCCCAGTCCTGGAGTCCTGGTTGGGGTTGGTGGTGCACACCCAGGTGGGGGTGGGTCTGCACGTCAACGTCTCTGTGCCGTGCTTGGGGCTGGGGCCGGGGCTGAGCCAGGTGCGTGCAGTGACGCCGTCAGCCTCCTGGCCAGGGCTGGCCCACACCCACGCGGGGGTCGCTCTGCACGCTAGCGTCTCTGCACTCTGCGCGCTGGGGCCGCTGCAGGTCAACACGGGCCTGGCGCCGCCGCCGCAACTGCCGCTGTCGGAAGCTGGGCCTGGATTGGCTGGAAGCAGGCCCGGGGCGTGGCGTCATAGGTTGACCGGCAGCGACACCTTGTCGGTGGTCTGGCTGTAGGTGACCGAGGTGCTGTTGTTGGAGCGGTTGGACCTGCCTGACTTGCTGGAGGTGGGCGTGTAGGAGCGGTGCTGCGAGGGCTGCGAGGAGTAGGCGCTGCCCGGGGGCGCGAAGGGGTCCTTGGTGTAGGAGTACACAGACCCGGGGTGGTGCGGGGCGGGGAACACCGGCTGCATGGGGTAGTACCCTTGGTGCGCGTAGCCATGGTTGCTGAACGCGCTGGGGGCCCTGGAACCTGCATTAAGGAAAGAAAAAAGGGGGAAAAATAATGATGATTATGTCAGTTTGAAGAAAGCGTGTGGCGTTAGTATATTTCTGTTTTTAAAATCATAAAATATTACATTATTTTTTTTAGACCTTCTTTTCAATTTGAAATGTGTGGCATAGTTTGCTTTGGACAAGACAGCCAGCTATACTACAATACACCGTATGTACCTTGTTTTGTTAATGTGAGTTCGAAGCATTATCAAAATGAACCTGTAACGGACGCTACAGCTGAATGATTAAAACCGTTTGACTTAATCCCGTACGTCTATGATGCCATGGTTCAAATCTCGGCAGCAGCGTCTGGTGAACTAAGGGCGGGGATTTTAGGTCTCCCATGTCAGTTTAAAGTGCAGAAATCCCGGTGCCTTAATTCCCCGCCATAGGGACTGTCTGTCATTCCCGTGTTGGGCTGGTCAGCCACACCCAACGGTGTACCAGAATTAACACCTAGAGCGCAACTCCACAGTATCGCGAGACTGAAAGATGCCTGAAGTATTAAACACATGCAGAGAATATGAAATATACATGTTAAAGATTCCATAATTCACGCCAGCGTCTGGAGGGTTACGGAAACACGAACATACCCAGCATGCATCCTCTGCAAAAAAATAAGCTGCCCTGAAGTCGGAATGTGTTGGCTGGGGCAGCCTCAGAAGCATTTTTAATGTTAGTCTTGTTCTCTGAAGTGAGCATAGTCATCAACGTTAACGTCTCATCCAGTGTGTACTGACCGTCTCACAGTGATTCCCTGATGTCAGAAATGAGACAGTGCATGTTCTGGGCGACCCACAGGATGTTAAGCTGGGGGATGTCCAACAACAATAACAACAAAATACACTTGAAAGACAGAAATGTGTTCTAGGATTAGTACACGATAGCTGTGAGGTGTTCTTGTGTTCACAGAGAATGACTTGGTTCTGGAGGGAAGCAAATACAGGCCCCTAGAGAAGAAGCTTGATACAAACCAAAAGATATAGAGGAGGTGGCTGAGACCAGAATGATCGGTGACTGCGAGGTAGAATGAGGAAGTCAAAACATTCTGTTTTAAAGAGAATATCAAAACATTCTGTTTTAAAGAGAATATCAAATCATTCTGTTCTAAAGAGAATATCAAATCATTCTGTTTTAAAAACAATATCAAATCATTCTGTTTAAAAGAGAACATCAAATCATTCTGTTTTAAAGAGAATAGCAAAACATTCTCTTTTAAAAAGAATATCAAATCATTCTGTTTTAAAGAGAATATCAAATCATTCTGTTTTAAAGAGAAGCAGATAGGGTATTTGATAAATGCACTGATCTGATTGCACAATCTTTAAATACTAATGTTTGAAAAAGAAAATCGCCAGAGACAGATTAAAATGATATGAGAAGAAGAGTGCCTTTCAAGATACATTCTATTGACAGGGGGGGGGGGGGGGGGGGAGGGATTTTGCAAATTAGAATTGTATCTGTTGTTTGAAACTTGATATTAAAATCATTAAAAAAAAAACCCCAAAAAAACGTACTTCTACCCCCCTCACCCCAACAGGAAAAAAACAACAAAAAATGCACGCATAGACAAAACTAAACAGACAAAATCAAAGCCGTCAACCAAATTTAATACATAAATCAGACTTTTCTGTGGTGAATGGGCCACACATTGCAATAGAAGAGAGAAAAAAACGATAATTGTTAATAAACAAAACAAAAGTGCAAAGTAATTTCACGATGGTTTTTATTATTATTGTTATTATGCAGCTAAGACTGACCACTTGGCTGGATACAAACTTTATGACTTCCCTTGCATCCTTTTTAATAGGATCCCCAAACTTAAGGCACAAAGATTCACTAGGTGCTTATTTTGTCTTATTCATTTTTTTCCAACATTTATTCTAAGCATATTTTCTTTCTCTTTTTATCATCGTCTTTTGAGGGCAGCTTCAAAAGGCCACAGGAATATCAAATATTCCTTTGAATGCAATTGACACTTTTAAATTCTGAAATGTGTCTTGCTGTAAGGTACCACGGCAGGTGGAGTTTCAATCACTGCCGGGACCTCTGATGAGGGCTCATCCAGGAGCCGAAACTCGAGTCAGGTCAGGCCAAAGGCATGGTTCTTACTCAGAAATGCCTACAATGCTGCCACTGAAAGACATTATTTCCAAGATTTTATTTTCATTTCAATTTTTTCTTTTTATTTTAATCTTTGATAATTCATTTTCAAAATGATTATGAAGTTAGTACCTGCACTTGTCTTTCCTCGCTACTTATTCCTCAATTATGGTTTTATTTTCTAACAAAAACAAAAACCAAATCAACATGGGTCTGCAATTATACAAAAATCAAATCCAAACTGATATTTTCAGTGTTTGACTTTTCAATGATTGGAATTTTGGAAGCCATCATACCAATGTCTGTGTGTTAATTTAGCATGGTGTAGGCTTAGAAACGTTATTGTCACTATGCTTTGAGTTTTTCGTTTTTATTATATAATGTTTTTTCATAAATGAATGAAAACTGTTCAAACCAAACCCAATCAAACCAAACCAAACCAAACCAAACCAAATCAACCAATCCAATCAACACAACCCCGAACCAACCTGCCCAGTCCAATCAAACTAACCCAATCAATCAAACCAAACTCAACCCAATCAAACCAAACTCAACCCAATCAAACCAAACCAAACCCAATCAAACAAACCAAACCCAAATACACCAACACGACCCAACCCAACGAAACCATTCCAACCCAACCAAACTAGAACTTTAACCAACCTAAACCACAAACAAAACCAACAACCCAACCTAACAAAACCAAAATCAGACCATAACTCAAAACAAACTCAAAAGACAAAAATAAAAGATCAAAATAAAGGAACTCAAAAAGAGACTCCCTATCGCTCACCCTCTCTCTCACCGTGATAGCCAACATCCCAACCCAACCCAACCTAAATCAGATCACAACTCAAAACAAACTCAAAAGACCAAAAAACAAAAAAAGGAACTAAAAAAGAGACCCCCCATAGCTCACCCTCCGTCTCACCGTGATAGCCAACAACCCAACCCAACCCAATTAAACCAAAACCAAACCAAAACCAAACCAAACCCAAACCAAACCAAACCAAAACCAAACCACAACCCAAAAACAAACTAAAAAAACACAAAAAAAGGAACACAAAAGAGACTCCGCATGGCTCACCCTCCGTCTCACCGTGATAGCCAACAACCCAACCCAACCCAATTAAACCAAACCCAAACCAAACCAAACCAAAACCAAACCACAACCCAAAAACAAACTCAAAACACACAAGAAAGGAACTCCAAAGAGACTCCGCATGGCTCACCCTCCATCTCACCGTGATAGCCAACAACCCAACCCAACCCAATTAAACCAAAACCAAACCAAAACCAAACCAAAACCAAACCAAACCACAACCCAAAACAAACTCAAAAGACCAAAACAAAAAAAGGAACTCCAAAGAGACCCCGCATGGCTCACCCTCCGTCTCACCGTGATAGCCAACAACCCAACCCAACCCAATTAAACCAAAACCAAACCAAAACCAAACCAAAACCAAACCAAACCACAACCCAAAACAAACTCAAAAGACCAAAACAAAAAAAGGAACTCCAAAGAGACTCCGCATGGCTCACCCTCCGTCTCACCGTGATAGCCAACAACCCAACCCAACCCAATTAAACCAAAACCAAACCAAAACCAAACCAAAACCAAACCAAACCACAACCCAAAACAAACTCAAAAGACCAAAACAAAAAAAGGAACTCCAAAGAGACTCCGCATGGCTCACCCTCCGTCTCACCGTGATAGCTGGAGGGCGCGGTGCCGTTGGAGGAGAGGACGGTGGTGGCGGTGGTGGTGACGCTGGTGGTGGTGGCGGCGCTGCTGCTGCCGTCGGCGGCCTGCTTCTTGCACAGCTGTCTGCGGCAGCAGCAGACGAGGGCCACGAGGCAGGAGACGATGATGACGATGCTGCCCACAGAGATGAAGATGGACGCCGTCACTCCCAGGGCCAGGAACTTGCAGATGAAGCCGCATTCTGCACACACACACACACACACACGATTCTGGGTTTATTGGTTGTGGTTGTTGTTGGTGGTGGTGGTGGTTGGTGTTGGTGGTTGTTGTTGTTGTTGGTGTTGTTGTTGGTGTGTGTGTATGTGTGTGTGTGCGTGTGTGCGCGCCCACGCACACACACACACATCTGAAATATAGTTGACTATATGGCAAGGTGCTTGAAAAAAGTCATACACAAACATTTTTCATCTATTGTCTATTTATAGCCTCAGTGATTTCTGGGTAGGATAAGTGAGTCAGAGTACATATTGTGGGTGACCCTCCCCGGTGTTAAGCCGGGGAACGCGCAACAGCTTCCCTTTAGTACTGACTCTGCCAAGAAAAAAAAGCAATGAAAGCCTTTAATTCATATCATGACATATCTGCTTTAAACAATCTGGGCAAATTATTATTCATGTTTCCTCCTGCACTTTGCTATTGATAAGTTCTTTAATCTTTCATTTCTTTCTTGCTTTAAAATTGTTTAAACAACACTTTTAGAGAGTGGAGAGGGAAGGAGAAAAGAAAAGGAATGGGGGAGGTCACACACAAACAAGGATTTATCCTTCTTTGGGTTTTGGCATCCACTTACAACACCATAATAAATATATCACAAGGGCCCCTGATTTTGAGGCGCAAACACAAGTGTGCAAATATTGGGACTGGGAAGCTGCTGTACTGTGTGGATCAGGAACACCAAGGAAAGCTACACTCTCTGATAGCCTGTCTAGAGAAGAAGGGGGAGGGGGGGGAAAGAAGACACAATGGGGCAGTAGGCAGGGAAGAAAGAGAGAGAGAGAGAGAGAGAGAGAGAGAGAGAGAGAGAGAGAGAGGAGAGAGAGAGAGAGAGAGAGAGAGAGAGAGAGAGAGAGAGAGAGAGAGAGAGAGAGAGAGAGAGAGAGAGAGAGAGGAGATGTTTGATTTCTTTTGGGGTACAGTGACACCAGGGTGTTTGTCTTGCCTGGGTGGTTTCTTTACACTGTCAGCAACACCTACCTAAGTGTTCTGACACACTGGGCATTGACACTAATGAGAGGCATCTGGATTCAGTGATGTTTTACTTTGTCACGACATTTCCTAGATATTGCACTTTCTCTGTTTGTCACATGATGCTCCTTGGTATTGCCCCTTCTCTGTTTGTCACATGATGTTCCTTGGTATTTCACTTTCACACCAGGGAACTAGTACCTACTGTGGCCAGTTTGTGTTCAGAAGTAAGTGTCCCCCCCTCCCCATTCCTCGGCTAGAGCTGAGAGATTGACCATGGTGGGATTTTATGTATGCAGCCATTTGCTTACCATTAAGGTAGCTACATTCTAACTTCGGAAATGATGTTTAAACATATGACCAGTGTATCTGCGTTTTTAAAGATTTTGTTATCCATTCTTACCAGCAGGTAATGATCTACTCTTCTGAAAGGCAGAAGGAGTGTTCATTTGTGCACGATATTTTCTGCACACAGTTGTACAAGTGACCTCAGTTTATAGTCTCCTCTGAAGGACTTTTGGAGGAGTAGAGTCGGGACTGATGCTACCTCAAGGGGAAAATACCATTGAAGCAGGGGGGATATACCATCAAACAGGTGACTCAGGCGTGGCTTGAACATGTATCATACAGTCTCAACACTTTAACCACAGTGTATCCCACCCTGTAAGAAAATGAATACCGAAGCCATTGAGAAGTATCAAGACAAGGAAACAAATAAAGGAATGACTGTATCAAGCATTCATACCGTGCAAAAATTGATTACAGTTTTTTTCCCCATGTGTGCAAATGTGTTTAAAAGAAATGTAGAAAAAAGAGGATGAGGAGGAAGAGAAGATGAAGAACAGGGTGAAAGAAGAAGACAGACAAGGATCAGTAAAAGCATTCAATTTTTCTTGTGCCATAGGTATTTCAGCACTTGAATTTGAGCTCTTAGCAGTCTTGAAATATCAATAGCAAAGACACTGTATCACAACTAAACAACCCCAGACCATGCTGTGTGTTTGAACAGGATGCCTGTGGCATCAGCAGTCTGTTCTTCCTGTCTTGATTTTTGTCCATGTGGTCCATGCTATCTATTTCTCTGCTAGTTTTGTGATATGCTATAAGGACAATGTGTATTCTTTCAACACACTAGTTTATCCATCTGTTTCTTTATTCCTGATCACAATCTGTCAACATGTAAGGTGAAGCAGGTTGCTGCTGAGCTAGCCATTGATGTTGTTGTCGTAGCACACCCTGTTAACAGGCAGATAAACAAAAAGATTGGCCTGAGTTCAGTGGTGACTCTTCCAAGGGGAAAAAGCAGCAACAGTGAGATATTAGCATCACGATATGTTTGCCTAAACAATCACTGCAAATGTTCTCCTCTTTCTCCCATTGTTTGTTAGTGGTAGTTCCCTTTAAAAAAAACAAGAACAGAAAGAAAAGATTACCACACCTTTTAGAGAAAAGCAAAATAAGAAGGAGAGAGACTAAGACAGAAAAGAATAATGGGGTGGGTGGGTGGGTAAAACCAGCAATGCTAACAAGGGTTTTACCCATCCTGGCTGTTGGGTATCCACTTACAAGGTGATAACAAAGTTATCACAAGAGCCCCCTGATTTCCTAGTGCAAACACAGCCAAGTGCAAACACTCATAGCTCAGGCAGGACTGGGGTGCTGCTGTGAGGACCAGGAACACCCACGAAATTGACACTCTCTGATAGTCAGGGTGTGTGTGTGTGTGTGTGTGTGTGTTGTGTGTGTGTGTGTGTGTGTGTGTGTGTGTGTGTGTGTGGTGTGTGTGTGAGGAAGGCATAATGGAGAGAGAGGGGAGAGAGAGAGAGAGAGAGAGAGGGGGGGGGGAGGAGAGGAGAGAGAGAGAGAGAGGAGAGAGAGAGAGAGAGAGAGAGAGAGAGAGAGAGAGAGAGAGAGAGAGGAGAGAGAGAGGAGAGAGAGAGAGAGACAGAATGAACAATCTTTATTTTTCAAGGGTTACAGAGTAAGCATTACATACTTTTTTTCATCAGGTCCTTACAATGTGAGAGAGAGAGAAAGAGAGAGAGAGATAGGTAGAAAAAGAGAGGGGAGTTGTTTGACTTCTTTTTGGGGGGTACAGTGACACCAGGGTGTTTGTCTTGCCCTGGTTGTTTCTTTACACTGTCAGCAACACCTACCTAAGTGTTCTGACAGGCTGGGCATTGACACTAATGAGAGGCATCTGGATTCAGTGATGTCTCCACCTGTATCATGAAATTTTCCCTGCTGTCTGGCTTTCACACCTGGGAGTTTATAAGTACTGCAGTAAGTGTGTACTTAATTTTTTTTCCTGTTCCTCGGCCAGTGCTCTGAGGTTCACAAATGGTGAGATTGATGTGTATTTCCCCACTATCAAGGTAGTCCCATTCTGACCTTTGGGGATGATATTTAAACACACCTGTGAGCGAGTGGTTTTTGAAACTTTGTCATTCATTTCTACCTGCACACAATGGCCTACTCTTCCAAAAGGAAAAACGGGTATCAAAATGTATGCAGTATGTTCTGCATGTGTTCACACACCAAAACCTCATTTACAGCTTCACCCAAATGACTTTTGGGGGAGTAGAGTTGGTACTGATGTTAACTCCAGAGCAAAAATCTCCTCAAACAGGTGTTTTGAATTCAGTGCTCTAATCTCAAGGTTATTCCATCCAAATAAACTATGTATAATAAATAAAGTATTCTCTAGCATTCACATCTAATCACTACCTTTGTGTAGAAAACCACGATCCCCTATGTAACACTCTGAATCACACCCAGCATTCATTTTTAAAAAAAATCCACATATTACCATACTTTGAATATGTAATGTGATCAGGTAAAGTCATGTGGGCATATCTTATTTCTGGGAAACTGATTTACCACCTGATACAAAATGGGCTTTGTCTGTCTGTAAGTCCCTATCTTCCCCTCTTCTCTGGTTACTCTCTTCTTCTTTAAAACAAAATGAATAACAACCAACCATTTCTAAATGTTTGCAGGTTCTATATTTTGTTATATAATTAGTTTTTTAATATTATTCTAGTTGTATGTTGTATTTTCCTAAAATTGGTTGAATTGAATTGAACTGAATACCACACTTTTAGTCATAGCCGATTTTTGTGCATGAAATTCTGGTCACTCTCCCCGGGGAGAGTGTGTTTCCATAACAAGATCAATATCTATATAGTTTTGAATTTTCCTTTAGCAAGTTTTAATATTTTTCTGTTAGGATTTTTTTCTACAGAATTATCTCCAGAGACAACTCTCTTGTTGCTGTGGGTTCTTTCATGTGCACTGAATACGTTATGCACACTTGACCATGGTTTATTGTCTCATCTGAAAGACTAGCAACCAGACCACCACTCAAGGTCTAGTGGATAGAGGGAAAAGTTTGGACACAAATAGGGACTGAACCAGCACTTCTCGCTTTCTAGGCAGGTACCTTACCACTAGACCACCAATCCTCTAGGGTGGGGAATGTGTGTGTGTGTGTGTGTGTGTGTGTGTGTGTGTGTGTGTGTGTGTGTGTGTGTGTGTGTGTGTGTGTGTGTGTGTGTGTGTGTGTGTGTGTGTGTGTGTGTTGTGTGTGTGTGTGCCTGCCTGCTGGGTGTGTGGTTATGAAAAAGCCACAGGCAAACAAGGGTTTAACCTTCCCTTCGTTTTCAGTATCCACTTATAAAGTGATAATAAAGTTAGGGTAAGAGCCCTTGATCCATGACTCAAACATAGCCATGTGCAAACAATCACAAGGTGGAATTGAGATGCTGTCATCAAGATCAGGAACACCCGCCAAATTCACACTCTCTGATTACCCCTGGGGCAAGGAGGAAGTTGTGTTGTGGTGGAAGAGAGAGAGAAGAGAGAGAGATAGAGAGAGAGAGAGAGAGAGAGAGAGAGAGAGAGAGAGAGAGAGAGAGAGAGAGAGAGAGTGGTGAGATGTTTGACTTCTTTTTGGGGGTACAGTGACACCAGGGTGTTTGTCTTGCCGGTGTTTCTTTACACTGTCAGCAACACCTACCTAAGTGTTCTGACACACTGGGCATTGACACTAATGAGAGGCATCTGGATTCCCTGATGTCTCCATTTGCCACGATATTTTCTCAAGATTTTGTGGGCCAAACCTGCAAGTTTATACTTTTAGGGGGTGGGAAGCGTAGTGGTTAGAGCGTTGAACTCATGATCTGATGGTTGGGTTTGTGCCACCATGAACCCACCATCAAGACATCTGTTCCAGGGGATTTTCCCTGGTTTCAACATCAGCAGCACCACCACTCCCCTGACAGTTCTTAGGGTGAGATTATAACCCGTGGTAAAGTGTACCAATGCACACATCACATCTTGTGCAAACTTACAACCCGTTCCACTTTTTGGAAGAGAAGGCCATTTCATACTGATAGGAATGAATGACAGCATACAATAATAAAAAAAACTACTTGCACACTGGTGTAGTTTTAGACATCATTTCCTAGATTGGAATGCAGTCACCTTAACTGTGGGTAAACGTGGCATAGGCACATTTCCCCATTGTCGAACCTTGGACCTCTAGCCAGGGAATGGAAGACCCCCCACCTCTCATGGCTAGAGAGTGTTTAGGGCTGCGACTATCATGCAAGACACAGAAGCATTTTCCAAGGAAGATGAATTAATGAATAAATACATGTACGGTTTGTAGAGCCCATAGAAAAGTTCCAAATCCCAGGTGTGATCTAAACACAGGTAGAGAAGGGGATGAGGAGAGGGTGGCAG
Organism: Stramonita haemastoma; assembly: GCA_030674155.1. NCBI lineage: Eukaryota > Metazoa > Mollusca > Gastropoda > Neogastropoda > Muricidae > Stramonita > Stramonita haemastoma. Next base: position 3,451,147 of record CM060330.1, read on the forward strand.
GACATGGGAAAGAGGCAGGAGCATTGGCAACAACAGCTAACACACACACACAAACAAAACACAACACACAACACACAACAACACGAGAGAGAGAGAGAGAGAGGAGAGAGAGAGAGAGAGAGAGAGAGGAGAGAGAGGAGAGAAGAGGAGAGAGAGAGAGAGAAAGAGGAGAGAGAGAGAGCAGCAAGATGAAGACAGAATCGAGAGAAGAAAGAAGGGAAACAATGAGGACAGACACCAAGCATAGGGGACACTCTGCATTCATCCTTCCACACCCCCTCCAAACCATCCTCCCCCTCCCCATTAATCCAACCCACCCCCCTTTCCCCCCAAAAAAGAAACAAAAAAGATACTACATAAAAAAAGCCAACAAGACAAACGGCATCGCCCACCTAATAGAAAAGAAACGAAAAGAAAAACTGGAAAGGGGAGAGAATGAAGATGCCACAGCGAGATCCTGAGGCCAGAGCAGGGGTCACAGCGATAAAGAGAGAGTTCAGAGAGAGGTGCCCCAGATAAAGTGGCCGCTCAGTGCCCCCCTCCCGGGCCTCTATCACTGCCACTGCCACCCCGGGTTAGATACCCTCCTCTGAAGGTAGAATTAAGGGAGTGGTTTGATTTACAGGTCATTTACTAGTGTTGTGTTTTTTTTTGTTTATTTCAAAAAAGGCATTTCCATTATTTCAACCAGTGCTAGAAACTGAGGGTTGCTGTTCTCCTTAGCATTTTAATTTTCAGAAAGCACTTCTCCAAATTTCACGAGTGTGCAAGAAACTCAGAAGTTTTCCTCCGCTAATAAAAGGCACCTCTTAATATTTTACGAGTACGCAAGAAGTTCAGAAATTGTCGCTCTCCTTCGCTAATAATTTCAAAAGGCACACCACCCCGCATTGATTTAACGAGTACACAAGAAGCCGAGAGTTGTTGTCTGTCTCTGTCCGCCCCTCCCCATCCATGCTTGTGCGTTGTGTATGAAACAGCACTGAGGCATGCTTGTTATTCTGTTTGTCACTGACAGAGAGCGTAGATGACGTAATGTCAAATGAACTGCACACGACACCTAAGGAATACTAACAATTATAATAATTACAGCACACAGGCGAATCGAAAAATAAATCAAATCTAAAAGAATTCACAAAAAAGATAGACAAAGATTTTAGTGAAAATGGAGAGCTATTCAGATGAATATCTATGTATCTATGTATCTATCTATGTACGTACGCACGTACGCACACGCACGCACGCACGTACGTACGTACGAATGCATGTACGAATGTACGAATGTACGAATGTATGAATGTATGTATGTATGTATGTATGTATGTATGTATGTATGTATGTATGTATGTATGTATGTATGTATGTATGTATGTATGCAAGTATTTCGGATGAGACTATAAACCGAGGCCCCGCGTGCGAACGCACGCAGAACATCTTGTACACACGTTAAATCCTGTTCCGCTTTTCGTAAGAGTAGGCCATTGTGTACCAGTGGGAACAGGTAACAAGATTTACAAAACTGCATACACACGGGGGCTGGATGCAAAAAATAGCACATGAGTGCTTATTCCATTATCCTCGATATAAAAGAATAGTAGTAGTAGTAGTAGTAGTAGTAGTAGTAGTAGTAGTAGTAGTAGTAGTAGTAGTAGTAGTAGTAGTAGTAGTAGTAGTAGTAGTAGTAGTAGTAGTAGTAGTAGTAGGCACTCATCAGTCTCGGAAGACTATGGAGTTGCGCTCTAGTCTCCAGAGCGCAAAGCCTGGGCAAGTATGCATGGAGGGCAAGCTGTTACCCATGCAGCAGACCCCCCCTCTCCACGGCACTGGAATGATCCATTGGAAGGGCATTGACCGATACGAATGGTTCCAGTACCGTCGCAGGAGCCACCAGAACGTTGCCATATACCTACAGCCCCGAGCCGCTCTGGGACTCCAACTCCCCGATTTTTCCTCAGGGATGGTGTCCAAACACGACACCTGTGTGCATGCTGGTTTGTTATAATTTTGTCATCCGCTCCTACCGGCACACGATGGCCTACTCTTCCGAAAGGTGGAACGGGGTTTTAACGTGTGCGCAAGATGTTCTGCGTGCATTCGCACACGGTTTCGAGTCTCATCTGAATGACTTTGACATTCAGTTCGCCCTGTCTTCCCAGTTTGACGAAAAAAATAAGTAAATAAGTAAATAAATAAATAAACTAGTAACACCTGTAACATGTCAAATGAAAACTGAGCACTGGCCAAAGCTGAACAAACACAATCAAGCCAATGAACAACAGATCCCAGACAAAGCCAAAAGCTTGCGGGGGGGGAAAGACACATGCAGGCGAGTGCCTTCATTGCTATTCGTATATCAGTGCCACAGACTTGTTACCTAGAAGATTAGATTGTGTGTTTTTTCTTCTTATTCAGAGAAGGAAAAAAGTGACATGATACATGGTATCTCGGACTTGGCATTCCAATTAATCGGGGAAAAAAAAGAAAGTGAAAGCAAACCATTCTTCGGGCTGACATTTCATTTAGGGGTAAAACCAAAAAAAGGGGAAAAAGTATCTGTAGTTTAGCATTGTAATCACGCACGCACATAGACACGCGAGTGTACGCAAGCCCATACAGGCAGGTAGGAAGACAGACAGACAGACACACTCACACACAGAGGGAGACAGACATATGGATGGACAGGCAGACAGGCACACACATGCACGCACGCGAATTCAGTTTACATTTAAGCCCCTTTTGAATAAATAGATGATTATTAAAATGATATTTGTTGTTGTTGTGTCAAATAAATGTACGTGACTTTTATGGTAATAAAATAATCTGACTCTGAATCTCACACACACACACACACACACACACACACACACACACACACACACACACACACACACACACACACACACACACACACACACACACACAATGACAAGCATATTCCCCATCACCAAAACGTTACATATACATTAAACACAGGTCTTCTAGTGTTGAGGTCTCCTTCAAAGCAAACTCTCAAACAAACAAAATACCCAACAACAAAACAAAAAAAACAAAACAACAAAAAACCCAAAGTCCAGAACAGACCAATATAACAAAGCACAAAGTTTCAATGTTACTTTCCTTACACCTACAAACTTGCCAACGATCAACAACAGACATACAGAATGATAAACACATAGGCAGAGAGAGAGAGAGAGAGAGAGAGAGAGAGAGAGAGAGAGAGAGAGAGAGAGAGAGAGAGAGAGAGAGAGAGAGAGAGAGAGAGCTCCAGAAGATAACAGTAGTGAGACATACCATTTACTCTGGCAGAGGGGGTCGGTAAAACCAGGGCAACAAAAAAAAACCACCCAAAAGTATTATCCTCATTCATCCTCCCTCCCTTCCTCCTCCCCCCCCCCCCCTCCCCTGCAAACAGGCCTGAAAGGGCGGAAGGCAGGCAGGAAGGAAGGAAAGAAGGCAGTGTCAAGCGCGTGCAGCTGGGTGACATATGGCGGGGCCAGTGACACTAATGCTGCACGTGCTGCCCTGATAACTGCAGCAGACAGGACACGGCAAGCAAGGGAAGGGGTGGAGAGACAGAGAGACAGAAAGAAGCCCTGCCGGCTGCTAGCTGCCTCTACCAGGCTGGGAGCGGGAGTCCAATTCAGGCTGCTGATAGCGCCCCTGCCTGCCTGCCTGCCCTGCCTGCCACTGCTGCCCCTTTCTAAATGCCAGCGTTATTATGCCTATGTTGACATGCAGTGTGCGTGCGTGGGTGCGCGCTGATGGGTAGAGGGTGGGAAGTGGGTGGGTGGGGGTGGATGTAGGGGTGAGAGGGGGGGGGGAGGAAACACACGCCCGCCCCCCACGCATGAGCACAGACAGATACACACAAATGTGCGAGCTCACACACGCAAACACAGACACAGACAGACACAGAGACAGACAGACAGACAGACAGACACACGCATGTGCGGGCAACATCCCCCCCAGGTTGACCTGCACTAACACCAAGGCTCTTTCGCCCTGTGCAGGGAAGGGGAGATGTCACAGCGTGAGGAAAGCAGTGGCAGGGGGGAGAACTGGCAGGCAGGGGGACAACTGGCAGATGCCAACACCCACACAGTCATCCTACATTTGGACAGACACCCTGCACACGCAAGGTAAGGCAAGGGAAGGCAAGGCAAAGTGCATGGACTCCTGTTTTGAAGTCACCTGAAGATTATCATGGGTTGAAGTCTCCTGTTTTGAAGTCACCTGAAGATTATCATGGGTTGAAGTCTCCTGGTTTGAAGTCACCTGAAGATTATCATGGGTTGAAGTCTCCTGGTTTGAAGTCACCTGAAGATTATCATGGATTGGAGTCTCCTGGTTTGAAGTCACCTGAAGATTATCATGGATTGGAGTCTCCTGGTTTGAAGTCACCTGAAGATTATCATGGATTGGAGTCTCCTGGTTTGAAGTCACCTGAAGATTATCATGGATTGGAGTCTCCTGGTTTGAAGTCACCTGAAGATTATCATGGATTGGAGTCTCCTGGTTTGAAGTCACCTGAAGATATCATGGATTGGAGTCTATGCTGAGAGCAGCTTTTCTCTGGATTATTACCGGCTCTGATTCCACTCCCTCAGAAGTCCTTCAGGTGAGACTACAGAACCGAGGCCCTGTGTGCAGTGACTGTCTTGTGCACATAGAAAAGCATCCATCTTTCATTTCAGTGACTGTCTTGTGCACAAAGTAAAACGCATCCTTCTTTCGTTTCAATGACTAGCTTGTGCACAAAGAAAAACGCATCCTTCTTTCACTTCAGTGACTGTCTTGTGCACAAAGAAAAACGCATCCTTCTTTCACTTCAGTGACTATCTTGTGCACAAAGAAAAACGCATCCTTCTTTCATTTCAGTGACTATCTTGTGCACAAAGAAAAACGCATCCATCTTTCATTTCAGTGACTATCTTGCGCACATAGTAAAACGCACCCTTCTTTCATTTCAGTGACTATTTTGTGCACACAGAAAAACGCATCCTTCTTTCATTTCAGTGACTATTTTGTGCACATAGAAAAACGCATCCTTCTTTCATTTCAGTGACTATCTTGTGCACACAGAAAAACGCATCCTTCTTTCATTTCAGTGACTATCTTGTGCACACAGAAAAACGCATCCTTTTTCATTTCTGGCTGGTGGTTTCGATAACCAACACACAGAGCATGAGCTAAGTGAAGATTGCTAAGCACTAGGACAGTATGCACTTCCTCATCCAAGAAGACTAAAACTAACCACTCCATGATGCAGCTACATCTACATGAATGTTCCCTAAAACATACCACTCTATGATACATCTACATGTGTGTATCCCTAAAACAAACCACTCTATGATGCAGCTACATCTACACGAATGTACCCCTTAAACAACCACTCTATGATACATCTACACGAATGTATCCCTAAAACATACCACTCTATGATACATCTACATGTGTGTATCCCTAAAACAAACCACTCTATGATGCAGCTACATCTCACGAATGTACCCCTTAAACAACCACTCTATGATACATCTACACGAATGTATCCTAAAACATACCACTCTATGATACATCTACATGTGTGTATCCCTAAAACAAACCACTCTATGATGCAGCTACATCTACATGTGTGTATCCCTAAAACAAACCTCTCTATGATGCAACTACATCTACATGTGTGTATCCCTAAAACAAACCACTCTATGATGCAACTACATCCACATGTGTGTATCCCTAAAACAAACCACTCTATGATGCAACTACATCTACATGTGTGTATCCCTAAAACAAACCACTCTATGATGCAGTTACATTGACATGAAAGTATCCCTTACTATGAATCTACAACCAGGAGAAGTGGAAGGAAACTTATGCACATCAGTGGAATTTCTCCTGTCGGATGGAATACCTTAGCAATCAATGGAAATACACACCTCTTTGCATCTTTTTCGTTTTACTTTTTATCTCAAGCATCCATCCCCATGACATATTCTTCTGGGTGAAGCGTAGGGAGGGTGGAGGTGGTAGTTGTGGTGGATGGAGGAAAGGGGTGGGGGAAGTGTGTGTGTGTGTGTGTGGTGTGTGGGGGGGGGGGGGGCATCTCCGCGATAAAAGCACACTTCCAGACAGGGATGGTACAAGGCAATTCCTAGTGGACCCGCCAAGGTCACTTAAAAAATCTGCTGGGAGTAGGAACCAGACAAAGAAAAGTTGCCTTGGGGCATGTTGTGATAGGGACCTATTTGATAACATGACACCGCGGGATGTATTGCCTGTCTGCACGTAGCCATCCTGTCTCTGAACTTAACACCAGAAGTTCACATTACAGGGATAACTTTACATACCCCCCCCCCCCCCCCAGGACATTGTTCTACAGACCATTTTTACAGGGTCACTGAAACAACAAAGTCAGTCGGTTATTATTCAGCTGTTTTCTCCCACAACTATCATCACTTTTTTTTAAAAACGCATTTTTCTCGCATTCTTTTTTCTCCACTTATCATCCCCCCCCCCACACATACCACACACACACACACATACACACACACACACACGCGGGCGCGCGCGCGCACACACACACACACATTTCTCTCTTCCGCTTACACCCACTGTCACACTATCAGTTGCCCAGTGCAAACTTAGAAGGAAAAAAAGGAAACATGCTAAATGATAATGGAAGCTTCAAGCAAGCAAGCAACAAACAGAATAACAAAATGGCTGGTGTGTAATTAATGTAAGAAATACAGGTAATGGTGATTTGGAGTAAGGAGTTAAGTCTAATAAATACAGAGAGAGAGAGAGAGAGAGAGAGAGAGAGAGAGAGAGAGAGAGAGAGAGAGAGAGAGAGAGAGAGAGAGAGGATTTGATTTGATTTGAGTTGATTTGATTTATTCTTTTATATCGAGGATAATGGGATAAGCACTCTTGTGCTTTTTTACATCCAGTCCCCGTGTGTATGCAGTTTTGTAAATGTCATCTGTTCCCACCGGCACACGATGGCCTACTCTTACGAAAAGCGGAACAGGATTTAACGTGTGTGCAAAATGTTCTGCGTGCGTTCGCACATGGGGCCTCGGTTTATAGTCTCATCCGAAGGATGATAATATATATATATATATATATATATATATATATATATATATATATATATATATATATATATATATATATATATAAATAATAATAATAATAATAATAATATAAATATATATATATATATATATATGCATGTAAGTATGTATCTACATATGTGTGCGTGTGTGTTTCTGGATATGTTGGTTGGAATTGTGAAGGTAGTGGGGTGGGGAATGGAGCGTCTCCAGAAGACACTGTGATGAAGACACCTTCTCCAGACACCTCAGTGCAAAACGACATTAATAGACCAGCCCAAGTCACTTAAAAGTCTACTAGGTGGAGTCGCAAAAAAGACACCAAAAAAAAAGCTGCTCAGGGACTTGCTGCAACAGGGTGCCATTCGGTGCCTTTACACCGGGCTGGACTGTCTGTCTGCACGTGGTTTACGTCAATAATTCACACATCTAATCTCGCACAGACTCCCTGAAACAATGTCCCTGGAGGAATTTTTTTTTCTTTTG
>CM060330.1:3476244-3491244 GCA_030674155.1 Stramonita haemastoma
AACTGAATGAACTTTGTGGGTAGTTGCTTTTCTGGAACTGAATGAACTTTGTGGGTAATTGCTTTAATTTTTTTTATATTACGAATGAACTTTGTCGCTTTTCTTGAACTAATGAAAATTTGTGGGTAGTCGCTTTTCTTGAACTAATGAACTTTGTGGGTAGTTGCTTTTCTTGAACTGAATGAACTTTGTGGGTAGTAGCTTTTCATGAACTAATGAACTTTGCAAGTTGTGACTTTTCTGAAACTGAATGAACTTTGCGAGTTGTAACTGTTCTTTAAACTATATGAACTCTGTGAGCAGGTACTTAAAAAAGTTAAATGAACTTTGCAAGTGGTTACTTATCGTGACCCGCTTTATTCGATACATCAACCAAATATTCCAATAACCGTCAAATTATCTACAAAAACTAAGTACAGGAAAAATACAGATTTCTACATGTTATATTTGCGTCTACAAACATTGTCGGAAAATGAGTAACTGCTTTACCTTGTTTTATTACAAAGTTTATCATGCAAAATAAATCTTCATGCTGGAAGAAATCTCCGTACAGGATATCAACCTGTTTTATTCCTGTTCTGCTTCGTTGGTATGACCTATTTCTGCCCACAGAGTCATGCTGAACATTACTGACATGAACACTCGGCATGACATTCCATCACCAACATGAATTCTGGGATTCATAGAACTTGCAGCAAATACAGCATACGTGTTTTCCTTCATTCCTAGGCTACAGCTCTGAGGTTCACCAATAGGTGAGATTTGGCGTATAGCCCGTTTTTTACCACATAAAGGTAGCCGCATTCCGACTTCAGGAATAAACCATAATTAATATCTCATTCACACACACACACACACACACACACACAAACACACATGTATATATATATAAAACTTTTCTTAGTAATATAATTACCCTGAACAGCATGTTAAAACTCGAAACTTGAACAAAGTTAGAATTGCAAATCCCAGTAAAACACGTTGTCCATGGAACAGAAATATTCAGAGAGCTTGCGACTGCCACAGTGTCAGCAGAAACATGAAAAACTTGTTTACCTTCTATTTTTCTACACAACAATCTGATTTTCTTTACCAAACCTGGAACACTTTACATGATTTGCTTCTTCCAAATATCACATGCACACACACACACACACACACACACACACACACACACACACACACGCGCACGCACGCACGCACGCACGCACACACAAGCACTTTACCTAGTCAAAACGCTATGGAAGGCAACTTGAAAAATTGTATGCCTCTGACCGCTTACACATTCAAAAACCACATTGACGAAAGCAAAACGCTTTAACCATTCATTGTTCCAAATCAAAACTGCCTGACTTGTACCAGCGATGTTTTAGGCCGGTCAATATTCAATAAGGAATCAATATTTCATAACAGTTTGGTGAGATGGTTGGTACTAGTTCTATCAGCCAGAAGGGAATCTTGGACATACTCCACACTTAAGGCAGAGTACCAACACTCCAGGCATCATGGCTTCCACAGAGCGTCCAACTTCAGCACTCCGTGGCATCTTCAGGTAAGAGGCAGCAAAATATACAATAATACTTAAAGACACCATACCATGTAAAGAATAATATAAACAATACTTAAAGACACAGTACCACGTAAAGAATAATATACAATAATACTTAAAGACACAGTACCATGTAAAGAATAATATACAATAATACTTAAAGACAGTCCAGTAAAGAATATTACATAATACTTAAAGACCAGTACGTAATGAAAATATCACAATACTTAAAGACACAGCAAAATGTACAAATCAGTTCAAGAATGCAGAACATAAAAGCATAGAAAACAAACCAAAAAATCAGCTTGACAAATTGAGAGAAAGAGAGAGAGAGAGAGAGAGAGAGAGAGAGAGAGAGAGAGAGAGAGAGAGAGAGAGAGAGAGAGAGAGAGAAGAGAGAGAGAGAGACAGAGACAGAGACAGAGACAGAGACAGGAAAGAGAGAGACAGAGAGAGGCACAGGAAGGAGAATTACAGACAGTGACTGCCCACTCAGTGACGGAAGGAAGGCTGGGTGTGACAAGTGTTGTCCTTGGTGCCGCTATGTCTGCCGCCCTGCAGTGCAAGATGACCAGATAGATCTACAGTCCCGGGAGAAGCTGTCCTGGAAGCAGGGCTAGATTGGTTCCTCTACTTGAATGATCAGAGGGGCAGTGGTCCCCTTTGCTACCCGTCCTTACAGTCCAATCTCAACTGGGATGTAATATGTAATCCCAACAACAATAACAAACCCTTGTCAGCACTTTACATATCACAGTGATTCCCCTTTTTGTCAGCACTTTATAAGCCAGAGTGATTTGCCCTTTTGTTAACAGTCTAAAAACTGTAACAGTTCCACTTTATTATCAAGACTTTATAACCCAGAATCATTTCCTTTTTAAACCAGGGCGACGGGATAGCTCAGTGGTCAGAGTACTCGCTTTCCCAAAGTTAGTGTTAAGCAGCGTCGAGTCTGGTTACCACTTTGACGGGTGACCGTTTGCGCGCCTTAGCTTCAGTACAGTCCCTCAGTTCACCTAGCTGTAAATGGAAACCTGCCCTCTTTAGGGTCAGGGAAGGTAAAGCAGCGAGGGAGAGGAGATGGGCGCCGCCCTCAACATGCTGGCCCCTAGAGATGCTGAGGTCTCTGATGCCTTGCTCCCTAACGACCACATAGGGTATGGGACACCTTGACCTACCTATCTAAACCAGGGCGATCCGTCTTCTTGACCAAAAGAGTTCCCTAAAATGGAAATAGCTGCTAGCTGAACACATTCATGTCACACAGTGTGCTGTCTGAACTAAATAGCTGCCGATACGCAGCGACAGTGACTGCACACGTGCAGCAAGATGGAGAGAAAACACTGGATGAGAGACACGTGAGACAGAGTGTCTGTCTACAGCTCTGCTGCAGTTGTTGGGGGATGCATAATGCAGGGAGATAACCCAGCACCTTCATGCCTGCCTGCCCTCGACCTCTGTGGAATGAAGGCATGGCACCATTACCCACACTCTGTCCCTTGCCTTGCCTTGCCTTGCCTTGCCTCGCGCGTTATTTCAGCCACTTAACACAGAAATGTTAAGTGCAAACACGTACGGCGCTCGCACGCACGTTGGCGCGTGCACACACACGTGTATATATACATTATATACATACATACATACATACATACATACATATATATATATATATATATATATATATATATATATATATATATATATATATATATGCACCCGAGCACGCAGACACACAACACACACACACACACACACACACACACACACACACACACACACACACACACACACACACACACACACCTTCTAAAACTGGCTTCAGCAAGAAAGGCAGACAGCTGGCATCAGGCTGCATACAAATCAGTTTTCTTTGAGGCAGCTGTACACTGGCCCAGGAAATTGCATTCCGTTTTCGTGTAACTGTTACATATTAAACATTCATTTTTGTATGCTAAAGACAAAACAAAACCGCAGTGCAATATAACTCAATTTGAATTTTTTTTTCGGAACAAACGTGGTAGATTAACACAACTAGAATCCCAGTATATATGTATATATCTTTTTTGCATTGCACTGCACTGCACTGCATTGCCTTGTATTGTATTGTATTGTATTGTATTGTATTGTATTGTATATCACTTTGAGTTACGGTAGATTTATCTGCGTGAGATTGGGGATGCTCTCCCAGAAGAAAGCGCGTTGCCATAAGAGCAGCGCCACTCATCATTTTTTCTTTCCTGTCTGCAAATACATTTGGTTTCCTATCAGAGTGGGTTTTTTTCTACAGAATTTTCCCAGGGACAACTCTCATGAAGCTGTGGGTTCTTTTACGTGTGCTAGATGAGCATTGCAGATGGAACCTCGGTTTATCGTCTCATCTGATCATCCTGACTGAAAAAAACCCAGCGACAGTGCAGATCAGTGATGAAAAGGACCACAAGATTCCACAGGACAGAGCTGGTCCAGCAAACAAAAAGCCACATGTTCTCTGCTGACACAGAACACATGTCTTCTTTTTCGTCTAACGCTCAGGCAGCAACTATTGTTGTCTGTCTATATGAGCGGAAATGCGTTACGCTGCTGTCTGGCCCAGCGCATACGACTCTGGCGAGGGAGAAGATTGTTATCTTTTAAGTCTTTCTGGAAAATAAGCCAGGAGAATGGACAAAAAAAGGCAGAAAATAGACAAGAAGGAGGCGACAGGAAGAAAAGGAACAAGGTAGAAACATCGAGAAGGATAGAAAAGAGGGAATTCCTAGCATAGAATTCCCAGAAGGTGGGGACGCTATTTATACAGACAGGCCCCGGCATACCCAAAGGGAGAGGAACGCTTGTTTCAAGAGGCTCGTGTGACACGCACCCAGCACTGTCTTTTCACAACAAACCTCCACTGCTTTAACTTGGTCAATATTTCACAGCCCTGGTGGCTCACAACAGAGCTTAAATGATGCAGGGGGGATTAACACAACTGACAGATCAGGTAAAGGGAGATAAGAGGAAAGGTAGGACCAGAAGATGAAAGGAAGACAGAAGAAGAGAGACTGGAAGGACGGAAGGAAGCAATTTTGCAGTCGATGTGTTGTTTCAATCATCAGAGTGGAGGCCTGGTTTATTGAAGACCTAGATCAAAGCAAACAAAGGCGAGGAATACACAAAGGAAGCGGCGATTCTGGTCCCTGCAATATTCAAGCAAAAGCAACACTTGCCTGTTCAGAAAACGTATTCGGTGTCTCTTATGAAACACGTTTTCAGTTTATTTTGTTTCTGTTTTCAATTCTCCTACAAAGAATCCACAGACAATCTGCTATAGTGATTTCAATGATAGCATTTCACAACTTCTACCCTGCTCAGCAAACGTGCTATATATTCAAAGTCTTTTCCTATAAAGTATTAGGACTTTATGTACTTATGAATAGCAATACTACGTGGATCTCACACACACACACACACACACACACACACACACACACACACACACACACACACGCACGCACACACACACACTACAGCATTAGCTCCTTCAGTGCACATAAGGAAACAAAGCAGGTGAAGCATGCTGACCAACAATGGCGGCTGAAACCAAGCGGAATAACTCGACGATTATCTGCAGCAGGAGAAACAAGGCCGGGAAATGCTGCTTCATAGAGGGGGGAATTAATTCAGTTATCTATTTGCTGTTTACAACGAGAATAATTACAACAGAGAGAGAGAGAGAGAGGAGAGAGAGAGAGAGAGAGAGAGAGAGAGAGAGAGAGAGATGAGAGAGAGAGAGAGAGAGAGAGAGAGAGAGAGGAGAGAGAGGAGAGAGAAGAGAGAGAAGAGAGAGAGAGTCAGAGACAGGACAGAGAGCAGAGACAGAAACAGAGAGAATAGAGGAGTGGTAATAAAGCCAGAGGAAATGAATTCACACCTGACTAGCTGTGAGGTGGATGGCCTGTCAGTCTTCAAAGGTGTGTGCTGTGTGGCGTGGGCAGGATCAGAGCCAAGAGCCACAGGGTGCAGCATCACAGCAAAGCTGTTAAGATCAGGGCCGTTTGAGCATCCAGCATTTTCTGTACTAGAAAAACAACTCCACTCCTACCACCCCCCCTCCCCAACAACCCTCCCCCTTCCCAAACCCAACAATAACAAACCCAACTAAAAAAAAGAAAAATCAAGGCAAAGCCCAAAGAGAAACAAACTCCTTCTATTAGAAAATTGATAAGAATCAAAAATTTATTTTTTGGACCCTTTTGATGCAATGACGATAAAAAGTTACAATTTGAAAAATGTCTGAACACGCTGGATGCTAATCTTAAAGGATCACTGACAAACACAAATGTGCTGATAAGTAAATCAAAGAATTAAATCATTTCATGCCCTTTTCCAAGTTTGACAAATTTTCCTTACACTTCTGTAACCGTTTTCATCAAATCACAAAAACTGAAAACTCTCCTTGGTCTCATGATACAGTTTCTACAAGGAATAAATCGACTTCGAAGATCATCATAGAACAAAGAAGAAGAAAGTACGAAGAAGATGAAGAATTGCGAAGAAGAAGAATTGCAAAGAATTGCAAAGAAGAAGAATTGCAAGAGAAGATTGCAAGAGAGAGGAGGAGGAAGGAGGAGGAGGAGGAGGAGAGAGGAAGGAGAGGAGGAGAAGGAGGAGGAGGAGGAGAAAGAAGAAGAAGAAGAAAAAGAAAGAAGAAGAAGAAGAAGAAGAAGAAGAAGAAGAAGAAGAAGAAGAAGAATAGAGGAGAGCAGGAGGAGGAGGAGGAGGAGAGGGAGGAGGAGGGGAGAAGAGAGAAGAAAAGAAAGAAGAAAAGAAGAAGAAGAGAAGAGAAGAAGAAGAAGAGATGAAGAAAGAAAATGAAGAAGAAGAAGAAGAAGAGAGAAATACAGGATTGATACAAAACGTTATGCATCTTGTGCTAAGACTGAGGTATAGCATCAGTTAGACTTTATATCCCGATAAACAGCACTAGCAGACAAAGCTTCAATGCAAACATGTGAAGGTAAAGGCAGCCAGAATAACATGAACTCAGATACAGAGGACAGCCACAAACCTAGAGATTGACACCTAAGTCCTGTATTTTCCAAAGAACTCAACAGCATACTCAGACTGCAATCACTTGAATATTTTAACAATTACAAATGTTTGTCCGTCGTGTTCGACGATGACCTCAAAACAGCAGAGGAGGCAGATGCTGTTTCGGAAACTGGGCAGAAATTTGATTATAGTGGAGGTGCCTTGCCACAGTACATCCCCCTCTCTCGGCCAAGAGGGCATAAGGACAGTCAGGTTGGAGATGTTCTCCAAAGGCCAACTAGCCCCCAGGGCTGCAGCACAAAAGGACTGTGTGAGTCAAGCCTCTTAGTCAGAGAGTCATAGTCGATCACTAAAGACTATGCAGGAAAGTGGAATTCTATGACAGAAAGCCACTGGTCATACAGCCTCTCACTTTGCTGTTGGCCCCAGCATCAATGGTTTAATCAAGAACTGGGATAAAGCCCAGACGCTGCATGCAAATGACTTGTTCATGTACCACAGCAACAGAAAGACTTGATCATTCTATCAGGTAAAACAATATTCCAAACACACACTGGATTCCAAAACATGAGCAAGACCGATGTCTCCGTGATGCAAAGAGCGAAGTGGTTGAGAATGACTGGTACACCTCAAAATGCTGACATGTCACGCCCTGCCACTTCAGAGGAATATACAGCAGCTGCCTGCACGGGGCGTCAGCAAGATGGGGGGAGACTCCCGGGAGGGCCATTTCTGGAATATACTGTCTGTGTGTCTGTGTGTCTGTCTGTCTGTCTGTGTGTTGCTGGTATGAATAATTCACAGATAACCCACCCCCCTGGCCTGCAAGGCAATGCTCTCTGAGGAATGCCGGCCCCATTACCGTCATCTGATATCAGTCAGCTTTCCCTGGCCCACACATTACTTCAACCGCTTCTGCAGTCTCCTCCACTCTCCCCTCCCGCCCCCTTCACCACCATTTCACGTACACGCGCACGCACATTGACACACAATTGTACACAGACCACACACAACATTATGCACACAGACACACGCACACGCACACGCACACACATTACATAACACACACACACACACACACCACACACACGAGTTTACTGTTTGGTACATCACGTATACAACTGCATGCACAATGGCCACATTAACCGCAGCAGCAATGGCATCAAGGAGAATAACAAAACACTTTTTGTACATATGTGAGGACCAATATCAATAAATAACATTACATGGGACATTATGGCCATTCGCACGAGAAAACACGCAATGCCACCTCCCCCCCCCCTCTTCAGTTCACTTCCTCATTTCAGAGGATGTTCAGTTCAGTTCATGTTGTTTACAGCCTCACCGACCACAAAGGCCGTTATTCTCAGGGCTGTCCCTTTTCAATTTCAGCAACTTCAGTAACTACATTCACTTCAAGTTCAACATCAACACCACATAATCCCTTCAAATATCTTAACAGTCAATGCGAAAAGAAAAAAAAGGTAAAAAAGGTAAAGGTGTCCTATAACCTAGGTCGTAGAGGAGCGAGGCATCAGAGACCTCAGCTTCTCTAGGGGCCAGCATGTTGAGGGCGGCGCCCATCTCCTCTCCCTCGCTGCTGGAAAAGAAAGCCACCACAAAATCATTAAATGACAAAGTACCTGAATTATCTTATTCCTTAAGGCCAGTAAAACCAAGCTGTGGTGAGGACGCCAGCCATCCCGCTTTATTTGTCAGCCACAGGTTACGATACATGGATGATAAACAATACCCAGAGAAATACATAGGAAAAATGCCACTTGGGCAAAAAACACAACAGAATGGACATCTTAATCTTATTCCGGTGTTTCAATATCAGCACAGGTCGCCAGAACAAACCAATAAAGACAAAATGTTATACAATGAAAAAAAACAAACACAAACGAATATTTGAAAGATTTGCTTGAAAAAAAAGGCAAGCGAATGGAGTGGGAAGGCATATAAAAAGTAAGCGAACTATACAAACGTAAGGAAAAAGACAGAAACAAAGAGTGATAGAAAAGGGGCAGTTTTGTGCACAGTATTTTACAGAGGGTGTGGACGCTATTTATACTGGCACCCCCACGGGGTTATTGAGAGAGAGAGAGAGAGAGAGAGAGAGAGAGAGAGAGAGAGAGAGAGAGAGAGAGAGAGAGAGAGAGAGAGAGAGAGAGAGAGAGAGAGAGAGAACAGACAGACAGACAGACAGAGAGAGAGAGACAGAGAGACAGAGAGAGACAGAGACAGAGACAGAGAGAGAGAGAGAAGAGAAGAGAGAGAGAGAGAGAGAGAGAGAGAGAGAGAGCAGAGAGACAGAAGACAGGACAGACAGAGAGACAGAAGAGGTGGTGGTATACACATTTGATGAAAGAGAGTTGGTCATTGCAACAGGCAGGCAATCAGTCCTCTTGACATCTGTTGGGAAAGAAGCATGGACTCTACGCAAGGCGACAGTCTTCTCCCAATAACAAACCCTCAAGTTGCTGCATGGCCCCTTGAGATGCTGAGGTCTCTGACATCTCCCTTCCCAACGACCGCGAAGATTATGGAGTGACTTTACCTTAAAACTGCCCTTTGTATTTTGTTTCTTCTTCAACAGAAAGTGTCACAATAAAACATTAAAAATAATGTAGTTTTTTTTTTGCGCGTGTGCGCGCATGCATGCGTGTACACATACACACACACATTATCCTCGATATAAAAGAATTAAAAAAAACAAACAAAAAAAACACTCACACACATCTTTATTTAAAAAAAGAGGCTCTTTCCCCTCACAACATTCAAGCAAATACATACATGCCCTCAGAACATATCCACGGTCAAGATGAAATGCTGTTTCACTGTGACCCAGTCATGCTAACAAGCGTGATCAGCACTGCAGGTATCTACAGGGAACAACCGCCATGCCGGCATACAGCACTGACCGTGTGCAGGTGCAGCAGAACACACATGACATTTCCTGATAGATATGTCTGGGGCCCTGGTGTCTGTCTACACGTGCCTGTACTGTCTTTGTCTATCGATGAATAATCACTCACACACACAGACACACACACACACACACCACACACACACAACACACACACACACACACAACACACACACACACAGACACACCACACACACACACAGACATAGACACACAGACAAAGACAACACACACACACACACACACACACACATAACCCAACACCCTCGGCTGCCTGATAAAGCTCTCCAAGGAATTCTGGACACCGTTATCATCTGTTCACCATGTCTCCACTTTCTTTGCTGTACGGATTATTCAGGAAGTTTAAGCATGCTGCCATTAATGCGTGTATACATATTCTGTACGCACGCGCGCACGCGAGAGAAGCATGCACACACGCACGCGCGCCGCACACCTATGGAAAAACACCAAACCCACAAACTTCCCCTCAAATAAATCCAAACAAATCGCACACACCCTAAAACTTAGATCACTATGAAGACGAAACAGCAACATTTTGTCCAGTCAATGCAAACAAGCATTGTTTGTTGTTGTGCGTTCCCCAGCTTAACACCCTGGTGCTGGTGGTCTCCCAGAGTATGCGCCATGTCTAACTCACCCCACATGGGCATCACTATAAGGGCTGGGTGAGAAGCTAACGTGAAAAGTATGACTGTTCTCAAGTATCTTACCATATAGGCAGCTACAATCCGACATCATATGATTTAATTTCCCTTATAGGAGGTGCTAGTTGTTATTGTCAGAGATTGTATGGCTGAAGACAATCTTAAAACATTAGTTTGAATATTTCAATATAGGCGTTGACACTGAAGTTATATAATAAATGACAAAGAAAGTTTTGGTCTAGGGAAAAACCAGAACATTGTTTGCACGGCAGCTATCTACCAAGGTCAAGGTTGGCTGTCAACACACAGCACTGACGACTGTGCACGTGCAGACAAGACAGTTTCTGATGGATAGGTCTGGGAGCCCAGTGTCTGTCTACACATGACCTGTACTGGCTTTGTTTATCGATGAATAATTCACACACGTAACCCAACGCCAATGGCTGCCTGATCGAGTCTCCTGTGGAACTGCTGATACCATGATCACCAGTTCACCATTTGTCCACTTTCCTGCTGTACGGATTAGACAGGAAGTGTAAGAATACTGCCGTGTATGCCTGCATACATATTCATACGTGTTATGCATGCGTGCATGCGCGTGAAGCACACCGCCCCCCCACCTCCCTCCTCTCTCTCTCTCTCTCTCTCTCTCTCTCTATCAGCCATGTTTATCAAGACTTTCAGACTGCCCTGCCGAATGTGATATCCTGAAGTGCTATTGCCCCCGAAGCCAGATTCCCCCCCCCCACTGCACAAAGGACTGACTCACTGTTAGTCCTTTCTGCTTTGATTACACTGGGGCAGCATTTCGCCACAAGGCACGAGTGAGTCATTCTTGGACAATGTTAAATCTTACATCAGGAATCCGTTGTATTGCTCTTACCCCCCACCTTCCCCCCCTCCCTACATGAAATTACTCAGATGCACTTGGAGAAACATGCACTGGCACCAACATATACTCAAGCAAAACTCAAACACCCTTACTTACCCCATCACCTCTAGCTGTAGGTCACTACCATTTAGTGTGGGCAGCTACAGATTCTGCATCTTACTTCTTCACCTTCACCTGTACCGTAGTCCCGTGGACCGTGGGGACACAACTGAAGATTCTGCAACCAGCTTCCTCCACTCCCCACGGTCCTCGCCCTCCGTAGCAGGTTGTTCCAACCAAGGCCTGTCCACTCTCTGTTGTTCTTACATAGATCTCAGAAAATCGATCTCTGTTTCAAATTTTCCGTCATGTTTATTAGGATGGGAAAGGTCCACACCCCCTAAAGCATGGAGAGAACCTCGTCGGCTGATAGTCATGACTTGTCATAAACAGTTGTTGGGAAACAACAACATACCCACAAAATCAGGACAGATTTTCAACTATACAAAAGAATTCCCTCAACAAGTAGAACTAACCTTTTTCTTAATATATAAAGTCACAGTAAAAGTCATTGAGCACTGTTAGGAAGCCAAATTTTGCATCGCCCCCCAAAAAACAACAACAAAAAAACAACAACAAAAAACTCACAAACAAAACCACAAATAAAACCCACAACAGCAACAACTAAAAAAAAACCCAAACAGAAAAAAATAGCAATTTTTTTTGTAGATCCAAACAGAGTAAGAGAACGTGACAGCATTCGGTACGTTCCATACGAACCTCACGTTGATGTAATCAATGTTACTATCTGTTGTCGCCACAGTGGATTCTACAGCAATAATGATGCAGGGGTTTACACAACCGCCATGACAGACAGGTCAGGACAAGAGAAATAGATTTGATGAACAATGAGGTAATAGGAGATGGGTTGATGGAAGAAGGGAAGTGCGAGGAGAGCGCGGAAGGGTAAAAGTTAACGCTTGATGGTGTTTTCATATGGGATTGAATGCGTGGTCCTGCGATCAGCGACTGTTGGTGAACCAGTTCAAAGTGAGTGCAGAAGGGACAGGGTACGCTCAGCGCGGTTATTGGTAGGTCGTGTAGTCTTTTTCTTGCTTTCCTTTTTGTGGCTGTTCAGCTTCGTTTCTTTCTAGTCGATAGAGAGACGTGACCACACGAGAGGTTTCTTGTGTAGCATCTTTTTGTTTTGCGAATAGAGGTTAACCACGAGGGTTATTTGGTAGTCTGGCTTTTCTTTGCTTCCTTTTGTCGTCTAGTGATTCAAAAGTTATCGTTTCATCTTTTCTAGTTGGCGAATAGAGAGACTTAAGCACACGAGAGAGTTATCTTGTGTATGCATCTTTTTTTTTTCTTCTCTAAAGCCAGGTTAACCCTGCCACATGAAGATGAAGATTCACCTTGGTACATGGCCCCTTCCTATTACACAATCTTCCTGAATGTCCAGATAGCTAAGTTGAGGCACACACTCATGCAGACTTTCTTTGCTTGTTATGATTGAATATTATCTTTTTCTGGCAGCAAACTAAAAGATGAGAGTGTGTGTGTGTGCTAACCTTTGGGCTGTAAAACAGCTTCCTAAGATACACGTTTTCATCTGTTCAGAGTATGCTGCTGTTGTACAGACCACAGTGGTGTCAAACTGACCTTAAACATTATGGATTCAGCACTACAAGCTGGTTTTTGCTTTTACTTATAATTTGTATTTTAAAATATTAATAAAAAGGTTGAATTCTCCACAATCCTATTGTGACTGCAGTGGTCTATTGAACTAAAGCTTCATGAGCACAACCCTTCTTCAGTGTCTGCCAAAACGTTACACTAACTCTTGAAAGTCTCAACTAGATTTTGATACCCACTTTTCAAGGTACGTTTCACAAACTCGAAGTATGAACCACTCCCAAACCAACATGTTTACTTAAAACGATTCTATCCATTCAACCTACTCCTGTTCCATGCGGTGTGTGGTCTTCAAGACTTGCTGTGTGATGACCAGTACTGCACATCTGCTTGTTTCTCAACCAGTGGGAAATGCTCACATTGGTTGTTCTGCCACCATTACAACTCTCCAGGGGCATGTCTTCTTTCTTTTTGTCTTGTTTTTGTTTTTTGCCTTTCGGTACTAGGCTAGAGTTCCGAGGTTCACAAATGGTGAGATTTTGTGCACACCACCATTTCCCCCCACGATTTAAACAGCCACATTCTGACTTTGGGGATATGTCTTCATTTAGAATGCACCCCATGATGAGAAATTCACGCTGCTCTTCAATGGCAAACTTCACCTTGATAACATTCTTTCTCCATTTAGGTAAAAAAAACCCACCCCCCCCCCACACTTCTGAATAGAGTGTGGCTGACAAAAATGTGAAACATTTTTCAAACCTGTCATGCACTCACTATTCTCATGCAGAGTGCACCTGTAATTTCAGAGATTCCTACGCGTTAAAAGTGACACAAAGTGCATATTCTGGGTAACACCCACGGTATTTAAGCTTTGAAAGCCTCCACATGTTTCTCAAAGAGACCAGTATGTAAGATGAAAACAGAAATCGATTCAACCATTTCACTGGAGTGATGTTATTGGTGAGGGTGAGTTAGAGATACGCGGAGAGATTGGCGGAAAATGCACCTATCTTCGAACCGATCTCTAACTCAGCAGTAACAGTTTTGACCTAATCGATGGCTAGACACACAGGCTGCTGCACAAAGGATGTGGCGGGCAATCAAGTGATTTACAGCACACACCACTGACAGGTCCGTTCAGAGATAAGAGAAGCGGAGGATGGGGAGACAAAGAGCAAGAGACACAGGGAGAGTGCACGCTGGCTTTGGTGTGTTTATTCTGTGTTTGACTGGTGTTCTGCCTGACCATGCGGGTTATGGTGTCCACTTTAGTGCAGGCAGAAAACGGGTGAAACACCAGACCCTGGCTTTGCCAACACATATGTACGTTCTGGGCCTCAACAGCAAATCATGTCATGGTGTATATGAACTTGCCCCGTGTGTGAACACACGCAGAACATCTTGCTCACACGTTAAATCCTGTTCCGCTTTTCGTAAGAGTAGGCCTTTGTGTCCCGGTGGGAACAGATGACATTTACAAAACTGCAAACACATGGGGACTGGATGTAAAAAGCACACGAGTGCTTATTCCATTATCCTCGATATAAAAGAATATAAATAAATATAAAAGAATAAATAAATATAAAAGAATAAATAAATAATGCTAAATCCTTGCGGAAGACAAGTGGATTGTTTTTCAGACTTATGAATCCCACTTTTCTGACAACATCTTATGATCGACCAAGTTGAACATGACATCACCAATATTCTGACAAAACCTTATGGTTGTTTAGGTTGTACATGAAACGAATATCTAGATCACCGCCTCTCAATTGGCCTAGGCCAAAAGTTGTGTCAGTTATTGATGTCAGCTCATTGCCAAGGCCTACACTAAAATGTTGTGATGTTGTAAAATGCTGTGTTGAGATTGCCTTCAGCCATGACAAGCTCTTAACAGAACAACCTGCACTCTCCTTTAATGGAGAATAAATCCTCTGGTCGGAGTATGGCTGCCTATATGGCAAGGTACTTGAAAATAGTCATACATGCAAACTTCTCATTCAGTGTGCAATTTCAATCTCACAGTGATTCCCAGGTGGGATGAGTGAGTCAGAGTGCACATTCTGGGTAACCCCCCAGAGTGTTAAGCTGGGGAACAACAACAACAACAACAACAACAACAACACCGCCTCTCAATTCTAGACAGAATCACCCTTCTCTGCATCTCTGAACCATGAATCTTCAAGTTTATAATCCTTTTACAACCAAAGCTTGCTGTGTGTGTAACACTATGCTAACAGATTTCAGATCCAAACAAACATGTTGTCAACAAGCCTTTTTAATTAATTGTTCGTTCAATGTGCATAAAGACATC
>CM060330.1:3506244-3521244 GCA_030674155.1 Stramonita haemastoma
GACATGCAGCATGCCGCTTCCTATTTCCTCCCTCCCTCCCCTCTTCTTAGTTGTAGATCTCCGTGATGATGGGTGCTCTGAGGAGAGAGAGAGAGAGAGAGAGAGAGAGAGAGAGAGAGAGAGAGAGAGAGAGAGAGAGAGAGAGAGAGAGAGAGAGAGAGGGGGGGGGGGGGGAGGAGAAAGAGAGAGAGAGAGAGAGAGAGAGAGAGAGAGAGAGAGAGAGGGGGGGGGGAGGGAGAGAGAGAGAGAGACAGACAGACAGAGAGACAGACAGACAGAGAGACAAGGCAAGGCAAGGCAAAATTCTTTTATTCGAGGATAATAGATAAGCACTCGTGTGCTTTTTTACATCCAGTCCCCTCCCTTTTCAGGGATAACATCAGATAAAAAGATAGCCTCAACTAAACAACAATTATAGTGATTCAAATACCAAGAGCAAGAAATCATACCAAGTATCAAACAACAGGTAAGAAATAAGACACAGAGAGAGAGAGAGACAGAGAGAGACAAAGAGAGACACAGAGAGAGAGAGACAGACAGTCAGACAGACATACGGAGCGTTATTATAGATCTAGACTATTACTTGGGATATTAACCTGCATTTGTATGCCACTTTTAAGTCACAGCAGATCTCTCTGCGTGAAATTCGGGATGTACTCTCCCCTTGCACACAGGTGTCGTGTTTATACACCATCCCCGAAATGGGAATGCGGCTTCCTTTAATGTCAGGCAAGAACAGACAAGATACCACCGCTGGTGAACAAACTCAGAGATCCTACAAATCGAGGAGCAAAAAACAAAAAAAAAAGAAGAAAAAATTGGATGCTCCTAAGCAGCATCTTGTTCTGCACTGGTCTGTTTCTCAGTCCTGCAGGCTCACAGAGCCAGAGGCGGTGAGAGAGGATTGATTTGATTGATTGATTTGATTTATTCTTTTATATCGAGGATAATGGAATAAGCACTCATGTGCTTTTTTTTTTTTTTACATCCAGTCCCCGTGTGTATGCAGTTTTGTAAATGTCATCTGTTCCCACCAGCACACGCTGGCCTACTCTTACGAAAAGCGGAACAGGATTTAACGTGTGCGCAAGATGTTCTGCGTGCGTTCGCACACGGGGCCTCCTCGGTTTAAAGTCTCATCCGAAAGACTTTTGGGGAGAGTGGAGTCAGCAATGATGTTAACTCCAGGAGAAAAATCTCCTCGACCGGAATCGAACCTGGGTCGTCAAATTGCCAGCGCAATGTTCTGACCACTAGGCAGGAGAGGTGTGAAGACTGTCCACAGCATCCGCTGGCTGGCTAGGCTATCTGCATCGGCCACTCTCGTCACCAATGATGGCTGGAGGTGTGCGTGTGCGTGTGCGTGTGTGTGTGTGTGTGTGTGTGTGTGTGTGTGTGTGTGTGTGTGTGTGTGTGTGTTTGTGTGTGTGTGTGTATGTGTGTGTGTATGTGTGTGTGTGTGTAAGTGTGTGTGTGTGTGTGTGTGTGTGTGTGTGTGTGTGTGTGTGTGTGTGTGTGTGTGTGTGTGTGTGTGTGTGTGTGTGTGTGTGTGTGTCTGTGTGTGTGTGTCATCACGGACCTCTGGAACAATCTGATCTAATCACATGTTGAAGCGTAGTACCGGGAACATGGTGTTAAGAGAATTCTGATTTTTGAAAAAAAAGAGTTTTCTTTGATTAATTAAAAGAAATAAAATTAGTGACAAAAACACAGGCGGAAAGTGAATGGATAAAAGAGAGAGAAAAAGATTCAGCACTACAGACGAGACATAAAAATACAGGCAGACAGACAGAGAGGTAGACAGGCAGGTGTGTGTGTAAAAATAAAAGGGAGAGAAAGACAGAGACAGAGAGACAGAGACAGAAACATAGAAGGACGAGCAGGGGGGGGGGGGGGGAAAGCAAATTTCGACCTTCATTTGAATATTTGGAAACATACACCATTCAAATCGTTGAAACCAAAAGCAGAACAAAATGCAGATGTGGACAAAAAAAACCCCAAACCAACCAAACAAAAAACAACCAACCAAATAAGTTTTTCAACTGGAGCAGTGACTCATCTGCCCCTCCTCTCTCTGTATCTCACACAGGTCAAAAAGTACATTTCTCTCTTGTATCTTAGCAACACATGGGACACGCAGAGTCTGTGTAAAAAAAAAAAAAAAAAACACCCCACGCTAATGTGAATTTACGATCCGAAGTTACAAAAATGTCGAAGTTTGAGAACTCTGCAGAATGTCTAAAAGTTTTGTTGTTTTCTCTTTCCGAAGACCGCATTGTTTTCAGGCTTTTTGCACGTCCAGCAAATTTGTGGACCAAGTGCACCCCGTTCTGCCATATTTTGTCTGCTGACAGCACCGCTGACGTCATTTTCTGGCGGTTTGACAATAAAAATGTTGCCAGTGTTTTTGAAGGCAGCATTCAACGATGTGAAAACTGCAGACGAGTGAGGGCAAAGAGACAAGGTCACACAGCGTTCAATAGCATACAGAAGGAAACAACTACAGAAAGTTAGAGTAGAAAGCTAGATGGTTTTTTTTCTTGCCCAGATTAACTGAATTAGTACAAGGATAAAACAATCAGGAGATAATAAAACGAAGGAGATAGAATGGAAGAGAGAAGATGAGAGAGAGAGAGAGAGAGAGAGAGAGAGAGAGAGGAGAGAGAGAGAGAGAGAGAGAGAGGAGAGAGAGAGAGAGGAGGAGAGAGAGAGAGAGAAGAACAATACAAGCAAATGTGCATGAGAATTTTCGAAGACGAAACTTTTTTTTGAATATGAAGAAAAGGATCATCTTAGGACATTTTCCACACACCTACCTCTCTGACTTGCCAAAGACAAAGCAAAGTTATAGATTTTTTATATCTAAGATAAAAAGCAAACACCCAACAAAAAAGGAACAGCAATAAAGGTGCAGGAATATGGCTTTATTGGTCTGAAGTTAGAACAAAGTAAAAACTTTCCGGTGTTTCAAAACTGTCGCCCCACTCATTCTGCCCAGGTCAACAATGGTTTGAGGACTTCTAACAGTTCTGCTGGCTCACAAGTTGACGTAGACACTTAGGTAGAACTGGGTCTCAATTCCAATCTTATTTGAATCCTGATTTTCCAGACTTTTCCCTATACTGCCTATTCCACCAGACTTGATAGCCTGTTGCTTGTTTGTTTGTTGGGTTGGCGGTTTTCTTTTGCCGGAGATATGGGGTGGGAAGAAGAGTGCAAAGTCAGATTGTAGTCTTTCACGTAAAACAGTAAAGCAAAATTGCCTACAGGTGCAAAGCACGATATGTTTATACAGTTTGTCTTAGCGCTATTGGTGGTAGTGGATGTAAATTTGGTTGTAATTCTACACTAGAAAACAAGTACACCCACAGGCAGGAAACAATGAAAGTGAAGGTGCACTTTAACTATTCGGTTTTCTATGCGAGGGTAACTTAAACTCAACAGAGAAAAATAGTGATATTGCAATGTAACACTGTAAGTACAATGCAACTCATTAAAAAAAAAACCCCAACAAAACAAACAAACAAAAAACAAAACACGATACAATGCAGCCGATATACCATATGCATCCGATTTTTTTGTGTGTGTAAATAACTCAATAGACCCAACCCCCCATATCATGGTAGAAAATAATACAACACAGGGTAATGCCCTTTACAATTTGCCTCTCAGTGCATTAAACCGTATGCATTTTCCTCTGTAAATCCGATTTTACCTGTGTACATACCGTTTGAACAGAAATGGGGCGGTACATTGTAATGTGACAGAATGGGTATGGTCTGGGAAGGTGGCAAGTGGAAAAATGGGATACAGTGTGTGTGTGTGTGAGATTGAAGTAGAAGATATGAACATACCTGTGGTGCGAAAATCAAGTGGAAACCGAACATGTACTTAACCATCATATTTGTATCAATAAAAGAAAACTTACCACGACACTTCTATTGATGAAAAAAAACACGATCATGGTACTTCTATTAATAAAATAAAATTTACATATTCTTTCTATCTTTTGAAGATGAATGACTTGAAATTTTCGTCTGGTGAATCACAAATTTGAACTCCATTTTCTTTAGTAAAAGACATAGGCCATATTCTCCCTAGCGGAAGAACAACGACCATGTTTTCTGTTGATGGCCATGTTTTCCTGAGCAGAGAGCGGACATTCTCCCCTGATAATCCCGAACTTGCCATATTTCCCCTGTGAACAGGAATCGTAATGGCTAATGGGGAGAGAAGCTGACCTTTCTCTTCCCCAAGTCCTTCGATCGAACACAGCAAGAAAGAAACTAACTCCAAGTTCGCAGTGAGACTTTGTAACGACTGCCAAGGGAGTTACTTCATGAACGAATGGTATATTTAATCCGAAGAGGATGTACAATGACGTGCGCACACGTACACGTGTGTGTGTTTGTTATTTTGCTCGTAATGCGTGCGTGGGTTTATGTGTATGTGTGATTGCTTGTTTTTGTCAACACTTTGCTACAGATGATTATTCTGAAAACAGGACTATGGTTCCTCTAAACGAACGAAAAAGCGCGTGCGCGCGTACACACACAGATTTGTAAAGTGGACATGTAATTCTAAACAAAATGATCGACCAAATAGAAACACAAAAATGCCTTGGTTCAGGCCAAACATAAGACGTCTCCCTGGCTTCAGAACAAATTATTTTAATGTTACAATTCAGGGGGAAAAAACAACAAGCTAAACAAGCAATCACAACATCCTCTGTTTACCCGACTGTTTATCACAGCACTGACCCAGCCCACAAGACCCCGATCACGTGACTTTCACTCCTAACTGATTCATGTCGACGATTCCACGCTAATTGCACAACCAGCACTGCTGGGGGTTGAGGGGCAAGTTTTAGGGGAAAAACGAGCAATCCAGGTACCCATCATCTCCCCTACACACACACACACTCTCTCTCTCTGTGTTTGTGTTTGTTTGTGCTCTCTCTCTCTCTGTTTGTGTCTGTCTGTTTGTCTGTCTGTCTGTCTGTGTCTGTCTGTCTGTCTCTCTCTCTCTCTCTCTGACTCTCACTAATATTCCAGGAAGGACAGCGAGGAGACGAGGACAGACCACAGCCATGACTAGGAAACCCAGGCTAAAGGTTCCACTGCAGCCTGGCTGGTGTTATCTCCCTTTTCAGTCAGCCCAAAGGTCGGGGATGACAGGAAGAGAGAACACAGACAGCCCAGGCTGCTGATGGGGGAGCTTCCTCCCTGGCACGTGACTTGGTCACGTGTTGTAGGCCATGCTTCACAGGCAAGCCAAGGTATGGTCATGGAGAGGTTTGGTGCTTCTATCAAGAAGGCACCAGCGTCCATGGCTCCAATCTGATATAATTCAGAATATAATCTTCCTTATCCCACTGTCGCTTGGATCAAGATCCTAGCCCTAACCTTTTTGTTTAAAAATAGATTTGTTTCTGTTTTTCTTTTTTCTTTTTTTAATACCAGATTCCAATTTTCTAACCATCCTCAAAGTCGGAATACAAACAACAAAAATGAACTTTGGTCCCAACATAAAATAACTTCTCATTCCTTTCCAAATAAAGAATTACCGATTGTAAAGTTCTGAAAGAGACTATATATATATATATATATATATATATATATATATAATATATATATATATATATATATATATATATATATATATAATCACGGTAAGACCTTGTCAGTCGATTGAACAATAACAAAAGAACCACAGCAATGACTCAGAAGGCACAGATAAAATAAAACTTTTGTTCCTGAATTATTCACACCAACAATTTTTTGCCAACTGTTCACACAGTACTGTTAGCAATTAGGTATTGAGGATCAAGTTTTATAAGAAGAAAGCAAATCTACAGCAGCACTATTGTGTTTAAAATTGTTTATATTGGAAGAAGTAGGGGAGTTATTATTATTATTTATTATTATTATTATTATTATTATTATTATTATTATTATTATTATCATCATCATCAAAATCTCCACCATTTTATCGTGTTTAGACATCATCCACCAAACTGGAACATGACTACCTAAAAAATGGTGGGCAAAAAACGGTGGCTTATGTAAAAATCTCACCATGGGAGAACCTCAGCAACTCTAGCTAATGAACGGGGAAAATGACTACCCCTACTTTCTCTCTCGCCCCTCACCAATATTTCATGCAGGACGCGTGTCCACTACAGACTGAAAGACAGCCATGAATAGGAAGTCGAGGATAATGTCGTGCTTCCGTTATCTCCAGTTTCAGTGCAGAGGTCAAGGACGATGTGGAGAGTGGCAGCCAGGGGTGAGATGAAGATAATGCTGATGGGGAGGGAGGTGTGGTCCCTGGCACGTGACTTGGTCACGTGTCGTACAGTCACACATAATTAGCAAGTGTTTGGTAGTCAAAAGTTTAATGTACCATCTGGAATCTGTAGTTCGTAGCTGATACAAAGAGGGATTGATTCTCTCTTGTCCAACTGTTTCTGGAGATGTGGTCTGGGTGTTCGATTTTTTTTGCTGATGACAGAATAAACAAGTGTCCTGTGGACAATATGACTTCACTTCATGTAAAAAAAACAAACCCTAACAAAAACTTATCCCTGGCCAAATCCTATAATTAAAAATGTTTTCTTATCGATTAAAAGAAAGACACTTTCAAAAGTCAGGCCCAGCACATCTGACTTCGGCGTGGGAGAGAATTGTTAAATTTGAAATCTTTCTAGAAAAAAAAGGCAGGAGAATGGTCGAAGAAGACAGAAAATAGAAAAGAAAGAGGTGACAGGGAGAAAAGAAACAAGGCAGAAACAAAGAGAGGGGCAGAAAAAAGGGAATTCCTAGCACAGAATTTCCGATGGTGGGGATGCGATTTGTACTGACATGCCCTCTGGCATCCCCAAAGGGGTCCCACTACTTTGACACCAGACACCATTCCTAACATTTACGTTACTCTGGAGGAGCATGCAGGATCGACGCTAGTCATCTGCCCTGTTCCCGTATCACTCCCTGTAGAGCGTGTCCATTATGGGGGCCGGGATAGCCTAGTGGTCAAACATTGCGCTGGCAATTTGACGACCCGAGTTCGATTTCCGTTCAAGGGGATTTTTCCTCTGGAGTTAACATCAGTGCTGACTCCACTCTCCCCAAAAGTCTTTCGGATGAGACTGTAAACCGAGGCCCCGTGTGCGAACGCACGCAGAACATCTTGCGCACACATTAAATCCTGTTCCGCTTTTCGTAAGAGTAGGCCATCGTGTGCCGGTGGGAAAAGATGACACCATTTACAAAACTGCATATACACGGGGACTGAATGAAAAAAAGCACATGAGTGCTTATTCCATTATCCTCGATATAAAAAAAAAAGGTCAAGCAACAAAAGGTCTTAATAAACAATGAACAGCGGCTAATGGTGGGAACGGACTAGGGCAAAGTGTAAGAGACTCCCAGTGGCTGTCTCAGTTTTCATGGAAAACGCCAGTACATGGACATAGAGAACTGATGACTTTCGTCCAGCGCTCAGACAGTAACTACTGTTGTCTGTCATTTGAGCGAAAATATGTTGCGCTGCAGTTAAACGGACCTCTGGCTTTTCCAAAGGTGATGTAAGTCAGTAACGTGTGTAAAACACAGTCATGTGACAACATGGAATTCGTGAAAAAGCCCCCTGTCTGTCATCCACAAACCCTACAACTGGCAAACTTTTGCTGACATCCTCTCCACAGCCAGCTGTCTCTGGGGGACCTTGCTCCCTGTCCCCATCACGTCATGTGACAACTGAAAACAGGCAGCTTAGAGAGGAGCGACGTCACTGACATGGTCTGCCATACAAAGAAGACACACATGTCACGACACGAAGAGAACAGTACACTCTGTGGCATCCATCCACTTTGATGGGGGGTCGACATGTGTTAAACAACAGGGATGTGAATCGCCAGAGTGTAGAGGCCGAGTATTCCCTTTTCTTATAGGACATGCAGAGCATCAGTGTGTGTGTGTGTGTGTGTGTGTGTGTGTGTGTGTGTGTGTGTGTGTGTGTGTGTGTGTGTGTGTGTGTGTGTGTGTGTTGTGTGTGTGTGTGTGTGTGTGTGTGTGTGTGAGTGAGTGTGTGTGAGTGTGTGTGAGTGTGTGTGTGTGTGGGGGTGGTGGGGTGGTGGTGGTGTGGTGGTAAAAAGCAACATAGCCTGACATGAACACTTACGCTCCGCTCTCTATTACAGGATCATGCATTTTGTAAACTTATCAGGGAAAGCTGGAGCATGCACAACAGTCAACTGAGTTGACAGAAGGCAACAGCAATTACATTACGTTGAAACCAATCTGGTGACAGCAAAAAGTCCAAGATGAATATTTCAATGAGCTGTCATTCTTGCAATGTTTGGGGTCTAAGATGGCGAGTACTTACTTACTTAATCCTCCTCGCTCCGGGTGGAGCAAAAGGCGCCAACAAGTCTCCTCCAGCCATCTCTGTCTTGGGCAAGCCAGCTGATTTCATTCCATGTTTTGCCCATTATTTTCATTTCTTCTTCTATAGTTCTCCTCCATGTACCTAACGGCCTGCCCCTCTTCCTTTTACCAGGTGGTGCCCATCTGAGTGCAGCATGTGGATGTCGGGTCTTGTTCATCCTGAGGATATGGCCCAGAAGATGGCGAGTATATGAGTGCAAAATCTTCGTCTATGGGTGTGCATATGTGTCCGTTTGGGACAGGGAATCATGTTGAAATTAAAGATAAAGATACTGAAAATATTTTTGTATCTATGCACGTACGCGCGCGCGCGCGCGCGCGCGTGTGTGTGTACAATTCAGTGCTAAAGTCAATCCCATTTGTATTTGCAGATGTTCCATGGAAACGTCAACGTTGGTGTCAAACCTGTCAGCTTAGAATGTTGTTGTGTAAGTTAAAGTTTAATCAGGACTAGGTCGCTCTTTTGTTTGCGAACCCTAGGGGTCCACAGGGGCAGAGTGCATACCTATAATCCCCGAGAGATGGACAACTGCTTTGGACCCAAGCGTCAGACTCTTAGAGGACACAGTCAGGGATCTGAAGCTATAATATCAATACTTGGTTAAAAAGAGAGAAGCGAAAAGAGAAAATAAAGCCTGAAAAAATCACCATCATCGTCATTATACAGACATACAGACAGACAGACAGACAAACACACACACACACACAACAACAACAACAACAACACAAACACAACACAACACAGAGCCCACAGAAACAAAGAGAATGCTAAAAAGAAGTAATCTTCCAGCACAAAATTCAGTTTATATTGAAAGCGTCCCTGGAAACCCGAGAGAGAGAGAGAGAGAGAGAGAGAGAGAGAGAGAGAGAGAGAGAGAGAGAGAGAGAGAGAGAGAGAGAGAGAGAGAGAGAGAGAGAGAGAGAGAGAGAGAGAGAATGCAAATAAGCGGCAATTAACACATATTATTCCCCACCCCCTGAGAGTCAAGTTGCTCGTAATGACCAGACACTAGTGGTCAGACCACACCACTAGCCACCTCCCTTCTGAACACCATACATATTTCATACGGAGAGCGTGCTCACGTACAAAAAGGAAGAAAGGAAATTCCTTAATACAGGATACACTCTGAGCTAGGTTAGATAGAGCTGATAGTTGGAGAAGACGGAAAGAAGTACACCTACAACAACTTTCCTTTCGCTGTGTCATTTTGTCGCTTAGAAAAAAGAGTAGAGGTCGCTGGAGTGTTATTATAGTGTGGGTTGCTGATGACGAGTTATGTCCCATGGTATACACCTCAGTTACAGGTCAAGAAAAAGACTGCCCATAACAAGCGTTTGTATGTATGTATGTATTATGTATGATGTATGTATGTATGTATGTATGTATGTAGTATGTATGTATGTATGTATGTATGTATATATTATATATATATATATCCCTTCCTTTCTCTCTGTCTGAGCTGTAGGCATCAGTGATAGGAAATCATTACAGGGGAAGAAATGTTGGAAATTTGGTTCTTTCTGTCTGTGTACTATACGAGGCCAGGAAAAAACCCTAAGGCACAGTGCGCTACTTCATCAATAATTCTCGTTCATGTCTATGTTTCAGAGGCCGCTATAGCACATGAGCAGGGGGCAGGATAGCCTAGTGGTTAGAGCGTTGCGTTATCGATCTGACGGCCCGGGTTCGAGCCACCGCAGAGACGCCCGTTCCAGGGGATTTTCCCCCTGGAGACAACTTCAGTGCCGACTCGACTCCCCTGAAAGTCCTTTAGCTGAGAGCATAAAGCAAGGCCCCGTGTGCAAACGCACGCCGAACATCTTGCGCACACGTTAAAAACCTGTTCTGCGTTTCGGAAGAGTAGGTCATTAATTTCTCTAAGATTGGATGACCGAAAAAATAACGCATGCACACTGATGTGGTGTTTAGACATCATCCTCGAAGTCGGAATACAGCTATCTTAATGGTGGGCAAACAGCCCAGCATAACACCAAAAAATGCCCCCATTGGTGAGACTCGGACTGGGAGGTGTAGCGGAGGAAAGGGAAAAAGAGGAGGAAGAGCAACTGGTGGTTTCAGGACCTTCAGCATCAGAGCTTGTTGCCTGACTGACTGAACACGGGGCTGAAGCGACACTCAGACTAGAGAAAGAGAAAAAGTGGAGAGAAAAGGAGACCGTTTATCATTATATACATGTTAATGGAGATGTTATGAGAGAGAGAGAGAGAGGAGAGAGGAGAGAGAGAGAGAAGAGAGAGAGGAGAGAGAGAGAGAGAGAGGAGAGAGAGAGAGAGGAGAGAGGAGAGAGAGAGAGAGAGGAGAGGAGAGAGAGAGAGAGAAAGCCAACATTTTCAACTACACTCGTTCTGGACCAGGACTAGGCTAAAAGTTTTCTTTCTGCAGAACACACATGTGACAAAGTTGGCCTGACGAGGGGCTGTCCTTCATAGCATCTGTCTTGATGCAGCGTGGCCCTGTGGCCGCTAAGTGCCGTGGCTCACGGCAAAGTCTCTTCCATCAGCCTGTCTGACCAACAGACCCGTCTGATGGGGAGGATGGTACGGCTTTACCTTTTCCCTTACCCAGCATTACTAACCTAACACTCACAGCCTAGACTTTCTTTTTTTGCAGAGTGGTACTATTATGGTGCACCATCTGTCACAAAAGTTCCATTTTTCAAGACTCGTTGTCGGGGAATTCTGAAACAATTAGTCTGTAGCCTGACGGTGTGGACAGACAGATGTGTACCTTTTTCTTTCTTTTTTTTTTTTTTTGGGGGGGGGGGGGGGGTAGATTTAATGAGCATTGTCGACGGGATGTGCGATGGATATAGCCATTCGATTTCTATCCGGTGGGTCCATGGAGTCGTGGGGAGTTCAAATTTCGGTTTCAGCATCTGATGAATTAAAGAAATGAGGTTCCATCTTCATTGTCAACTTAAACGCAGGCGAGGCCTGCCAGTGCTTTAAATCTCATTGTGTATGATGATGGTGATCAGAATATATACGTTCAAGATCCCATAATTATGTTAGTGTCAGAGAGAGAGAGAGAGAGGAGAGAGGAGAGAGAGAGAGAGAGAGAGAGAGAGAGGAGAGAGAGAGAGAGAGAGAGAGAGAGAGGAGAGAGAGAGAATGAGCATTGCAGTAATAACCATCTTACTTTTTAATACTAATCTGAAGCAAAACAAAACATTTTGCATACTAACAAAAGGAATGGCGCAAGGAAATGTGTGTGTGTGTGCGTGCGTGCGTGCTCACGTGCATGCATGTGCTTGCAAGCATGAACACACACAAAAAATGCAACCATAGGCGTAGAGGTAAGCATGTAAGAATGCATACATTTGCTCCCATGTTTTCATCCAACAACAAGTCCTCTAAGCCCGGTAAAAACATGAAATTCTTCTCGCTAACAAAACAGGGATCTTTCAAACTGTTGACGCCACCATGAGACCATAACTCCCGACTTATCAATCCTCCCTCCACACACCTCTATCCAGGCAGGAAGGGGAGACAAGGTAAAGCCTGGTTGCCAAAGAAAGACAACTGGTCCATTGACCGTAAGGGGCAGAGAGCAGACATATCCCTGCATGACAGATGCTGGGGAAATGCGCTGAGGGCTTTTTGAGTCTGTCTGTCTGTCTGCTGTGTCGTAAAGAGGTTGTTGTCCTTAAGTGGACAGGCTGGACGGGGACCAGAACTCTTTTCCGGGTCTGGTAGCTTCTTGTGGAAACTAACCTCCACCTTTGCTTTGGCAGGTGGGCTGCCAACGCACAGACTACAAATTACAAGAAAAACGATTCCAAATCTGACAATTTCTACCACCTTTGTTGAGTGTGCTATTTGGATAAAACAGCAGATTTTCACAGTAAAGTTAGGTAGTACTGGTTTTACGTTCGCAGTCTTGATTGACTTTATATATATGTTATTATTTTTTTTTTTACTGTCATCATCTTGGGTGGGTTTTCATGTGTGTTGATATATAATGATGTACTGTCATTTATGTCATTCGTGCATGTCATGCTTTGATTTGTTTTAGCAAAATATAGGGCTATATAAATTCCATGTATTATTATTTAAAATATTTTCCAGTTACTTGTTGGACTGAAGGCAGTTAAAGGCTTTAATGCAGTTAGCGACAAGAACACCACGTAAGGACACCGCACACGTCTCCTGGCAGACAGGGGCTCCGGTGCTGACTTAAGTCATCAAACCACCCCCCTCCCCACATCCCTAGGTCCTCAATTCCCTCCTCCCCCCCCCCCCCCCCCCCACACTATTCTAGGTTTCGCAGCACAGTCTGGTGGTACCGATGCTGACGAGTAGTGAAATATCTCCGCTTCATGGGCTACAGTATTGTATGAAGGCACAGAGAGAGATTTACTACAGGATGATAGGCACACACACACACACACACACACACACACACACACACACAACACACACACACACACACACACACACACACTAATTATGTGCAAAAGGGCTAAAGTATTGTATGAAGGTACAGAGATTTACTACAGGACGATAGGCACAGACACAACAGACACACACAGACACACACAACACACAACACACACACACACACACACACACACACACACACACACACACACACCACACACACACACACACACTAATTATGTGCAAAAGGGTTAAAGTATTGTATGAAGGTACAAGATTTACCATAGGACGATAGGCACACACACACAACATGTGCACATGGGCTAAAGTATTGTATGAAGGTACAGAGATTTACTACAGGACGATAGGCACACAGACCCAATATATGCACATACAGACATTATGTACTTGCACATAAATGTACACGCGTGCGCACACTCTCTCTGACAGACTCACAGAGGCGAACATGCTTTGTATGTCTCTTTTTGTCTGTCTGTCTGTGTCATCGTCTCTCTTTTTTCTCTTACAGTTAAAGTAGAGAGAGAGAGAGAGAGAAGAGAGAAGAGAGAAGAGAGAGAGAGAGAGAGAGAGAGAGAGAGAGAGAGAGAGAGAGAGGAGAGAGAGAGAGAGAGAGAGAGAGAGAGAGAGAGAGAGAGAGAGAGTGGCTGATGTCCAACAGACAGATTGACACAGACAGACAGAAAGATCGACACAAAGACTAAGAAAGGCTGACACAGAGACAGATAGAAAGACTGATCCACATATAGAAAAACTGATTGACAGATAGAAAGACTGATTGACAGATAGAAAGACTGATTGACAGATAGAAAGACTGATTGACAGATAGAAAGACTGATTCACAGATAGAAAGACTGATTCACAGATAGAAAGACTGATTCACAGATAGGTAGAAAGACTGATTCACAGATAGAAAGACTGATTCACAGATAGAGTACGACACAAAGAGACTGATTCACAGATAGATAGAAAGACTGATTCACAGACAGATAGAAAGACTGATTCACAGACAGATAGAAAGACTGATTCACAGACAGATAGAAAGACTGATTCACAGATAGAAAGACTGATTCACAGACAGAAAGACTGATACACAGATAGAAAGACTGATTCACAGATAGAAAGACTGATTCACAGATAGAAAGACCGATTCACAGATAGAAAGACTGATTCACAGACAGATAGAAAGACTGATTCACAGACAAAAAGACTGATTCACAGATAGAAAGACTGATTCACAGATAAAAAGACTGATTCACAGATAGAAAGACTGATTCACAGACAGATAGAAAGACTGATTCACAGATAGAAAGACTGATACACAGACAGAAAGACTGACACACAGACAGATAGAAAGACTGATTCACAGATAGAAAGACTGATTCACAGACAGATAGAAAGACTGATTCACAGATAGAGACTGATACACAGATAAATAGAAAGACTGAGACACACACAGATAGAAAGACTGATTCACAGACAGATAGAAAGACTGACACACAGACAGATAGAAAGACTGATTCACACACAGATAGAAAGACTGATTCACAGACAGATAGAAAGACTGATTCACAGACAGATAGAAAGACTGATTCACAGACAGATAGAAAGACTGACACACAGACAGATAGAAAGACTGATTCACAGACAGATAGAAAGACTGATTCACAGACAGGTACAAAGACTGATTCACAGACAGATAGAAAGACTGACACACAGATAGAAAGACTGATTCACAGACAGGTAGAAAGGCTGATACACAGACAGGTAGAAAGATTGATACACAGATAGAAGAACTCTCTCTCTCTGTGTTTCTTTGTCTATGTCTGTCTGTCTGTCTGATTGTCCTCTCTCTACCTCTCTCTTCGGCCCCATTACTCTAATCACATCCACACTAACACTGCCACAGTGTGCCCACAAGTGAAGGGACAATGCTGCTCACCCTCTCTGCACTTGGAGCGGCCCTCAGCCGCCTCGTCAGAGAAGTCCCCGCAGTTGTCCACGCCGTCACACACCAGCGTCTCCTCTATGCACTTCTCGTTGTCACACTGGAAGCTGGAGCCGCACGTGCCGAACTTGTGGTAGTCTGAAACCAGTACAAAAACATGGAGGTGTAAGAACTGTGGGTTTTTTG